>PVJL010001504.1:0-122054 GCA_004026885.1 Lyroderma lyra | reverse complement strand
TGCAACAAAGCTTCCCTTCACTAACCCTTCCACCCTACCCCCCCCATCCCGGTCTCTACGCCACACTCTTTTGAGTGGGTGAAGGCCCTGGGGTGGAGAACACGCATGGGGTGGGGTCGGGGCGCGGGGCACTGCTGCAGCCAAGCCTGTACCCTCTGACGGTCTTCCTCTGCTTTGCAGCAGGAGGTGGAGGAGCAGCTAGTGGGCAGGCGGCGCCCCCCGCTGCACGGGCCTCCGCCCCACGGGCCGGCCCTGAGCGCGCCACCGGCTCGTCATGATCGCCACCGGCGGCCTGCTGAGGATTTCCGCCAGAAAGCAGGATCCCCACCGCCCCCCGAGTCAGGTCCCCAAGCGCAAGCGGAAAGCCAAGAAGAGACGCAAGAACGACGTGGTGGTGGTGAAGGGCAAGCTGAAGCTGTGCTCTGTGTCCGGGCTCATCGCCCTCTGCGGGATCCTGGTGTTGCTGGTGGGCATAGCCATGGCGGTGGTGGGCTACTGGCCGAAGGCCGACGGGGCTAACAGGGACGTGGGTCAGCAGCTGCCGCGCGCGGGCGGGGGCCTTCGCATCCCGACCGCCGCCAATGGCAGCAGCGGCGGCAGCAAACACCGGGCCCGGGGCCACCCGGGGACTGCAGGAGGCGCCAACCCCAGCGGCGTGGGCGCGCCCAGGAGCACGCCCCCAGCGCGGTCCGCCGCCGCCCCCTCCTCGCCCACGTCGGTGGGCTTCTTCTATCGCATCTTCTCTGGCTACCTGCACTCCGATAAGCTCAAGGTCTTAGGGCCCCTCATCATGGGCATCGGCATCTTCCTCTTCATCTGCGCCAACGCGGTGCTCCACGAGAACCGAGACAAGAAGACAAAGATCATCAACTTGCGTGACCTCTACTCCACGGTCATCGACGTGCACAGCCTCCGTGCCAAAGACCTGGCTGCCGCCGCCGCTGCGGCCGCCGCCGCCACCTCCTCGTCCTCCGTCCCCGTCTCAGGGGCCCCCGGGGCCGCGCCTCTCAATGGCTTTCTCAGCTACGTGCAGTCGCGGGGCCTGGAGCTGAAACCCGGGGGCGGCGGCGCGGGCGACGCCTTCGGGGCTACGGCGAGGCTGGCCAGGGGCTCGTGGCCCCACCCGGCGACCCTGGGCGGGAGCGGCAGCGGGCCCCGGGACTCCGCGTCCCCACCCGAGCTGGCCCGGTCCCCGCGCTGCCCGCGGGAGCCGCCGAGCCTGGCGGAGGCCGTGTACAGCATCTACCGCGAGCGCTCGGGCGTGGCCGGCCGTCCCCGGGCTGCGGCGGCCGCCAGCACCAGCAGCAGCCCCGCGCCCTGCAGCCCCCCCGAGAGCTGGGGGCGCCAGAGCACCGCCAGCTCCCTCGTGGGCTCCTCGCTGAGCGCCTTCGCGCTTGTACCCTTGCAAGGGGACCGCGACGGCGATGAGGACGCGGAGGGCGCGAGCTGCAGCTGGCAGAGGCCGCCCGGGCCACGAGGCTCCCGGGAGATCCTGCGGGGCGAGCGCGACCTGAGCTTGACCGACCTCCGCGGTGACCAGGACGGCGCGCGCTGGGCGCCCAGAGAGCTGGAGGAGCACGACGACGGCGCGGCGGCGGCGGTCCCCGCCCGTGGGCAGGGCGGCCGCCTGCCCAGGACCGGCAGGTACGCGGCCCTGCGACGCCGCAGCACGGGCGGGCTGCCGGACTACCGGGCGCCGCTGTCCCCTGAGCCCCAGCCCTTCTCGCGCAGCGCGGCCTCCCCGTCACCGCCTCAGCGGCTGCAGGACTCGCCCCCTGCCACGCTGGACTCGCCGAGCTACCAGTCCGATGACCCGTCCTGCAGCAGCAATAAGGGCTACACCCCGCTGCGGGAGAGTGGCACCTCCTTGGAGTCGGTTGTGGATGCCGTAGCGACGAAAAGGCAAGACTGGGAGGTGGCCACCCCGCTGGGTGCGGAGGAGCAGAGCCCCCCGGAAGACCTCAGCCAAGGGCCACCCACAGCCCAGCCACCTCGGCCGTTGCAGAGGCAGTTTACGAACAAGGAGAAACTCTTCATGATTTCCCGGTCTCACCCCATAGGGGTAGAGGATGGAGAACTGGAAAGTACTGGCATTTAGGGAAAAGGAGCAGGAGGGGGAAGCAGTGAGGAAATAGCAGAAGGGCCCGCTCGAATCAGTGAATTTAATAGTTCCCTCTTTCCTTGTGGACTTCGCCGAGGAAGTCATCCAATACCCAAAGAGCTGCAGAATGTTATCCTTGAATTGTGATCACAAGATTCCTGTATATAGCTCCAATCAAGTTTTTTACAAAAGGCAAACTAGTCTTTTATGTCCGAGGGTGATTGTACGTCCATGAAAACCAAATGTATTAAAAGGTCAGCAACCTAGCTCGTTAGATAAACTGCTCTTAATTTTCTTAGATCAAAATAATATATTTTTGACAGTAACTGTGCACTTTACTCCAACTTTATTATTAATATGTTGGGGGCGGCACTCCCTAATTCCCTATCCCTGTACTCGGCCACTGTTTTTCTTTTCCATAGCTGCTTGTGAATGACAAGCTTTTTTTCTCCTATGCTTTTGCAGAGCATAGAAGGAGTCGTCTCAGTTCTCTCAGAACTGCTATTGCTAAATGAAGTCAAGCCAAAAGCATGAGTACGTCAGGAAAGAGCACTTTCTTTGCCCGACCCACTCTGCTCATCCAACTGCCCACATCCCTCTTTATTTTTTAAAAGGATATTTACGTTTTGCTTCCAGGGTAGCCGATAGAGACAGGAGGGGGCCAACCTCTAGGTGGACTACTTCATCCCTAAATTCGCTATATCAAGTGCACGATACTTCATTGAGTATTGTCACACCTGTATTGAAAATAGCATTAATATTGAACAATTTTTTATAAAAGAAGTTCCCAAAACAAACAGTTAAACATAATATCGCCTCCTTTTGCCTTGGAACTAATGCTTCTAACACACCTTAAACATTTAACAGCTCAACTGGTAAGTTAACCATTTTGCTCTGACACTGCTACTATGATTGTAGTTATTGTCCCCAAAGTGCTCAGTACCATCATCAATCAATTTCCAGTATATTTTTAACTCTTTAAATATAGGGTAGTATTGATCATTTGGGAGTTTCTCTTTCAAATAGAAGGAAACGTTAAATAAATACTAATTTTCTGTAATACTTCTGGTTGACCTGAAAGTATTAATTTACAGAACACCAGACTTAATATTCCCTTTTCATCCTCTTAGAGTTGACTATTTGCTTTTTGATTTTAAGTTTATGATCTTGAATTCATGGCCTACATAGGCTAAATGGTGATGCTTCAATAATTTGGTAGATTGTTTACACTTAATTTTATTAAAAGTCAGTGAATTAATTTGCAAGAACAGTAGACAAATAATGGACTGTTCTGATGCCCTCTTCCTTTGAGTGTGAGCTGAGAATATTGGGACTGGTATTACTTTCTTTCGGCCATTTGGATTCAAGTTCTGCAGTTGCACACAGCTAAGGCTATCATTGCAGGAGGTTAAAATCTGATTTTAAAGGAAAAGCCAGTCAAAGATGTGGTCATGTTGGTCCCCATGGTTGAGGCAGTGGGTTCACCTCAAAGAGGGCAGATTCAAGAGTGAGACTGGACCCCAGATATCTTCATTTGCTAGCTGTGTGGCTTTGGTCAAGCCACAAATTGTGAGTCTCAGTCGTCTGATTGATCTATAAAGTGGAAACAACTAGACATACCTCATAGAGCTATGAGGTGGGGGACAAAAAGTTTTATGGGCAGAGCTGAGCAGAGTACTTGGCTCAGAGTATGTACTCAATAAATGGTGGTGATGTGATTATTATCATTATAATGTGTTGTCTGAATTCATGCTGTTGAAGAGTGGGCCTACCCTTAATTTGAGTCCAAGAAAGGCTTGGCTAAAATCTGGAATACCTACTTATTATCCCCATAAACTTAGGAAATCATGTAATCCCTCTGGGCCTCTGGTGGATGATATAGTCTCCATGATTGCCTTCAGCTTTGGAAGTTTTACCTAAATTCAGGGTATTTGTTTTGTCCTGGATAAAGTTATAGTTCTACAAACAACTTTCCAAAGTGAATATACTTCATAAACTACCATTGAGTGTAACGTTCTATCATCAATTAAAAATTTATTCCCAGATTGGATCTGCATTAAGCTAATAACTCACTTTGAAGCTGTGGATCTATTAATTTGGCTCTTCTGTTTAGCAAAAGTGACTTTCCACTAGTAACAGTGACAAAGTAGTGCAACCATATTTCCAGGTAGTGTAATATTTCAACAATCTCAATTGTTTTATCACACACAAAAATATTCAAATTTCCTTAGGCTTTCTTCTCTATTACTTTGCATAGTGGATCATTTACATTCTGTATTGATGAGTTGTTTAAAAGAAAAAGCAGGTTGCAGTGCTCTAAAATGCTATTTCCAGTCCTCAGCAAATGCACTGCTAAGATATTTAACAAATAATAAAACCACTACCTCTTTAATTAAAGAGGGGTAGGCAGAATAATATCTGTTCCTTAGCAACTTTAGAAAATCCAGTCCAACCAATTGCCTACACTTAACGATTGCTTAGTTAATTTAATCAAATTAAGTAAAACTAGCTCATATTGATCTCATGGACACAGGCCCTCTGAAATTAAGTAACCAGCAAAATAATTTAGTTTGGTATCAAGTCATATCTATCTTAACCATTGAGCAATTTAACTGTATTTTTTGTTCCTGAAGATAAAAAAGAATGAGCCCAATTTTCCAAATCATGGGAGGCTGGACCCTGATCAGACCTCAGAAGGAACCCTCTGCCACTATGACCAGAGAAATTCATGATCTTCCCTTTCTCTGGAGACAAGAGCTACAATAATAATGCTAAATTTTTTCTCACTACTGACCGTGGGCCAAAATCGATTATACACGCGTTATATAGTCCATATTATCTCAGTCACTCCTCACAGCAACTCCACTGAAGTAAGATGATTATTATCCCCATTTTATGGAGAAAGACACTGAGGTCAGAAAAATGGAATCCTAGCCCAGGTTACACAGCTGATGAATGGTGAAGCCAGGAATTATACAGTGTGAGGATTATCTGGATTTATTGCCAGATGTTGAGCTGAAGTTGGCATTTTTTGGAGATCACCAAAATATTTTCTACATTTTTAGCTTCCTCCTAGATTGTTTCCCAGAAACCATTCTTGAACATACGCAGAAAAGTGTTAGAACACGCAGCCAACTTAAAAGCTGGAGTTGCGTTTAAGTCTTCAGACTGGCAGGAACAAGGTTTTTTTTTCTATGTGGCCTGGCAGGGTATGTTGTACCAAATCAATAGGACTATTTGAAGGAATGTGAGAGATCATAGAATTTCCTCCCTCCATTCATTATTTATACATAAGATTGCTAAAAATTAGAAAGATAGAATAACTGGTTTAAAGGCAAGGTGCAATGGCAGGACTAGAATGTTAAGAAAATTGCAGTACTTGACATCTGCGTTGCCCCTGCCCCCGATTTCTGTCACACTAGCTGGTGACCACAGGCAAGCTCCTCAACCTGTGTCTCAACTTCTTTTGTCATACAATGGGAATAATAATGGTACCTAACTCACAGTACTGGAGCAAGCATTAAATGAATGCATACCTGGGTAGAAAGCTGACAACAGGCTTGATACATAGAGAATGTTATAAAATATTTTTTAGTTTTAGTTAAAATCAAATCTATTGCTAAACAGAATCATTATGTACAGCCTTTTTATTATACTAACAGAATAATGTTAGATTGCAATCTAAAGTGTGAGGCAATATAGCATAGTGGCTCAGAGTGTGACTTACATACCACAATACCTGCATTTCCACCTGTTAAATGGAGAAAATAAATAGCACCTGGCTCATGAAATTAATTATTTAAATGAGGGCTAAATAAACTAATATACTTAAAGAATTTAGAACTGGCACAAATAAACCTTTAGTAAATGTTTAGTGTAATATTAAGGCAAAATATGGAAAAGTAATTAGTAGGCTAAATTGCTACTCAGTTGTTAGGGACAACCATAAATGTACTGTAGTGAAAAGTCTTTATAAGATATATTATATTTAGGTATATTAGAAAAAAAAGCACCTTAAAAAATGAGGACTTAGGGCACTCCAATGCCCCCAATAGAGAACATGGAACTCATGAGAGCTAGGTATGTGCTCCTCAGGGTCCCAGAATTAAAATGCCATAAAACAATGACTGAGTGCCCAAGCTGGCTTTCGTGGCTGTGTTTGGTTGTGATTATTCCATTTCCGTTTATTGAGGCTGGTGGCATCAGAAAGGCCAGGCTAGCCACCATGGTCCCAGCCTCTTTCTGTCAGAGGAGCCTGGCAAACAGGGAGGTTCTGTGAAGAAATGCAGTGAGGAGAGATGTGTGTTGATTTCCCTAAAGTTTCCAGACAAAAGTTCGTTCTATACTAGTTTTCTCTTCAGTCGTTTTGGGTTCTTTTTAAAGATGCAGTTTTGAAATATTATTTTTTTGAATTAAAGAACTTAAAAACAAAACCTCCAACAACATAAAATTAGAACAAATGGAGACTATGCATTGGTATTTTGATCAGGGAAAGCATTTTTGTCAAGATACAAAAATACATTTTACAGTCAAATAACGAATAGAATTTATATTTGCGGAGTTTGTATTCTATAGACCCAGATTATTATTTTAGCTATTCTTAATTTGGGGGAGCTAAAATTTACCAGGTGACTAAGTTTTTGAGTGACTAACTGAAAAGCACTCTAAGACTTTTAATTCTTTCTAGAGAAATCATCTTTTAGGATTTTTTCCTTCAAAAGTAGTAACTTTAAATGGATATGAAAATTATGTTTTTTATAGTAAGTCACCACAAGTTGGTGAGTCCATTTACACTAACAACTTCAGTCAACACTACCTGCCACTGTCCAAATACCTGATCAGCAAATTATTTTGTGTGTGCCATCTGTTTCCCTGTGAGATCAGAAAAGCACTAGGCTGCTGCTAGGTCCCTATGGGCATGAACCACAGTAGGACTTGTAAAGGGTTGCCATCCTGGGAATTTAGCCCTCACCTCCAAATCAGGGCATTTTAGGCTTCTACCATCTGAACATAATCTTTATTCAACTTTACACTGGCTCCCAATTCTTACCTCATCTACAATGCTGGCCCTAGGTGACAAACAGAATATTTGGCTGATCCATTACTAACATAATAGCTTTTTCCTGCTTGTGGCGTTGTGATCAAAAGACTAAAAAAGCTTGTGCAGATTCACCTGGAGTATCACAAAGCATGTCTCCTTCAATAACCTGTGCCACTTTAGCTGTGTTTCTGACCCCACACTGTCACCCAGTCCCACTAAAGGCGAGAAGGTTACTTCAATCACCAGCGAGGAAAACAGGGCACAGACCCAGAAGTGGAAGAAACAGAATCCTGTGAACAGAGACAAAAGATTCTAGGCTACAGTCACCAGGAAAGCTTTTTGTTTCACAAATGAGCACGTGGTTACTCTTGTTTGTAGATCATTTGTCTGTAGACAAGTGTCATGAAATGAAACATTACAGTAACTTTTATTCCTTGGAAAATACTCTTTCAGTAGATAACATGGTTGAACATTAGTTTGTATTTTTTTCAATATTTAAGAAATTCAACATAACATTGTATTATTGACACAAATCCACTTGATACTAGAAAATGGTAAACATCCAATAATGTTTAATAATGGAATAATTTTACAATGGGCAAATTTACAAAGAATTGCTTTTGTGTTGAGAAACTTAAAATATCTTTAAACTATGTTTATACTTTCAAAGGAAGAAAATATGCAAGTTAATTAGTCATAACTGATGTATTAGGTCCTTCAAAGCCAGACGGGTAAAGAATTACTTTGTTTCAGTTCAGGACTTTGGCCATTGCTTGCTGTTTTTGTGAATAATTGCTTTATCTCTCTGTTTCATATAGACATAACCTAAAAGAAATAATTTCACCTACATGAGTAGAGAGCTTTAGCTGAAGCTACTGCCCTTTTGGTAGTACTTTTACTTCAGTGCTAATTCATTTTTGCATCAAGGTCAAGATATATCTTTAACTGCCTATCATGAGTCAGGTAGGCACTGTGCTAGGTCAAAGGGATTAAACGATGAACAACACACAATTCCAGACCATAGGATTTTGCAGTAGTATTGTCGTTGATCCAAACACATAACCAATAATTTTAACACAGTGTAAGAATTATGAGAAAATTATGATATGGACCCTTCAGGTGAGTCTCAAAAAATGAAGAAAATGTTAGCTAGGTACAAAAAAGATGGGAAAAGTCTGTCAAACAGTGGAACCACATGAGCAACTGCAGGGAGATAAAACAATTCAATAAGCTAGATCATTATAAGGCAACTTGTCCTTGTCTTTTTCCTAATGTCTGCACAATTACAGGCAGAGTGAAGTGTTTACTTTGAAAAAATTAGCCAAACAAAAACATCTATCATCTATCTCTCTATGTATCTACCAGTAGATATCTTCTTTTATAAGTAGTAGAAGCATATTTGGAATTAAGATTAAAGTGATTTGGGCATTAAAATACTCAAAATATATCTTCTCTACCATTAGATATTTAATTATATCCCTTTTATAACTGATGCAGACTAGCAGGTCTTCTTAACTGAGAAGTATCAGTACATGGAACTAACAAACCATATTCTTATTGGGGACCTCAGCTAGCTAGCTATGGGCAAGAATGATTTTTGCTAAATTGTGTGTTGCTTTAGAATAAGCATTTAATTTAAATGTTCATGTTCTGGAGATGATTTCTCTATATGTGGCATGAAGGGATAAATAAAACCAACAAACAACACTTGGCAATGTTGTTTGTATGTATCCAGCATGGTAAAAAGTGCTGTGTTGATCCCTGTGCTGTAAGGATCCCTGTGCTATGAGGATTAAAAACAGCATAAACTTGGAGGCTATTTTCTCAGGATGCAGGACAGTTTTACAGAATATAGACATTATAACTGAATGTACTTCTAGGTCAATTTGCAACATCATTAATATCTGGACAAAAATAATTTATCTTTTTAAATAAAACATCACGGTCCTATTTTTTTCTCTCACATTCATGTCCATAGCAAAAGGAAGAATATTTAGTTGCAAGTATGTATGAGAAATGCATGAGCATTCTTTAGACACTGGCACCAAAAGACCATGCTGTTTAATTTTTAAATAGCCAGTCATTCGGGATATTTGCTGTAATCACGTTCAACTAGAACACTGGTTTGGCACTGTATAAAAGCAGCCTCATACTTCATTTACACACAAAAGGGCAAACTAAAGGACAAGCCAAAAAACATTTACTTTTTGATACAAAAAATTATTAAAGTAAAAATAAAATGCTAATATTCTGTTTCTTTGAATTCCCCATATTTTAATTTCTTTAGAGTCTTTTTGGTACATAAATACATTCAAGGCAAAACTATAGAATGTGTTTATTCTTTTTTTTAATCCACAGAAGTGAGAATTTTGCAAACACACTTTTCTTACAGATAAAGTTCAACAGATATTATCAATTGCAATTTTATTATCAGAGCCACTAAATAAATCTTTCATAGAGATATACTTATTGATAAGCAGTTTAATTTTGGAAATACTGGTAGATAAAGTGTTATAGTTAATATGACATGGTAAATGATGTCAGAAAGCAAATAGAATTCTTGACAGAACAAGAAAATTCAAAAGACTAAATTGGTGACCTAAATGCTAATCCTTCTGCTTACATAACCACACATCTCAGTGTGTTTCGAGCACAAACTATTACTTCAGTGCTTATGCATTTGATTGTATAATTTCTTCTATTTGTATTCCTAATTTCATTTCAGTTTCATGCCTGAGAACATTTCTTGATTTATTAATTTTGCTCAGGATTACTACTTTAGAAAAAAATGAATGCATTTATAATAATAGTAATAATAATAATAATGATAGGGTTAAGAGGCCATAAAGTAATTTGAGTACTTTACTAATAATACCGTAATTGTTTGCACCCAACTTTTTGTATCTTCCCAAACAGAAAGTAAATTGAATGATGGCTTCTTGAAACATGTGCTTCCAAAAAGCCAAAACACTACATGCATGTTTGCGATGTCCTCCCTCATTCCTTCAGTCATACGGACATTGAATACTAAAAACTTGCTTTTGTTTTTACGGTATATTCTGATTAAGTTGAGATAGGATGAATATTTTCCAAGATTTTCTTTTTTATAAGGTGAACAAAAAAAATTAATAATGCTATAATTGCTTGAAAAAAATGCCAGCTTTAATTAAGTCAATGGCAATTAAGCGTAACACCTACAAATAAATTGAACGGAAGATCTGGCCAGCCTGTAAGTATGAGTCATCTTCAATGGAAGTACCAAAATACAGTAAAATAAATAAAGTGGTAGGAGAAGAAAAAACTTATTTCAGGCATGATTACGGCCATGAGTAAAAATATCCAAGTTGATGTACGGTGATTTCTAATGCAACATAATTTTAGAAAATTCAGTGATTGTATAAATGTGACATGCCTGAAAAATGTTAATTAAACTGGTTTACACAATGGTTGAGATGTATAATTATTTAGCCATGCTCCCACAGTCATTTGGAAGAAAATTATAAGTCCCAATTTTAATAGACTGCTTTGTATTATAACCCTTAAAGCTGGTGGTTGAATTCAGACACTTTTCTATCCACTGAAAATGATGGTCCCACTAGTGCCACAGTCCTGACTCATTCTTCTGATTTCACTTGTGCACATTGGGAAGAACTTCAACAGCAATGCAGATCTATACTTGAATGCTTTGTCTCTTGCCCAATACTGTTTAGCATACTTAATTCATAGAAGAAAAACAGTAATAAGATATTAGGTGGGGTCTCAGAATGAATAATCCAGACATTATATTTTTTGATTTATATGTATGCACTCCATTCAATCTTAAAGGCAGAGGAAGGGGAGATTATTGAGATGAGCCAGAAGGCCTCTTAAAAATCTGCAACATTTTTATCATATTGTACTAAAAACGATATGAGTACCTAGGGTTGGAATTGTAGATTTGGGAATCCAGCTGTAGAAATGAAAATTAAGACTGATAATAGAGGTATTAAATAGAAAGATACCTGGGATTTTGAGTTGGAAAAGTTACAGATGGAAGATTTCAGAGGTAGGATTAGTGTGTGTGTGCATGCACATGTGTGTGCATCAATGAACCCACTGAAACCTAAAGCAAAGTCATCTCTACAACTTACTGCCTTGTTTTGAGGTCTGTGAACAAAAATATTAGCGTTAGAAAGCATAGTATAGTTAGGAAAACAACCCTTGGTTCAAAGCAGATCATAGTTCTTATGACATAGATTGCAACCTTTAGAAAATCAACGAATATCAAAACTTAATTTCTGTATCATAGAAGTCTATCAAAGCTCAGGTTTAGGAATAAACTTGCTTATTTGTATACCGTCAAAGCAGATATGTAAGATTTCCATGGTCAGTTTTTGTATTGTATTTTGGTTTTCATATCAAGTCATTTATATTCCCATTATGCCTATTACAGTCAATATTATGAACATAAGTGAAGACCTGAATGTTTTAGAGCTCTGGGCTTTGCCAAATGGGCTTAATGAGACTAGAAAAAAAAGCCCTGAAAGTGAGGCAAACTAAACAAATGTCATTTTTTTAATAGGCTCTGGGATTGATTTCAGACCAAATTTGCATAATTAAATTAAAATAAAATAGGAATAATTCTTTATGCAACTAAGTTACTCAGTTTGAATATACAGGCTATTTTTTCCCCTCAACTCTAATTAGAAAATTCAGAGGTGATCAGAATAATTTTGAAAGAGCTTATGCTCATTCTGATGCCAGTTAGGGGTATTTTTAAGGGAATATTTGCTATGGAGAGTATTCAAAGAACTCTTCTTAAAGTGTAATTCCATAAACATTCATTTGTAGAGATATCATACTTGAAGTGAACTTGATCTTCTCTAGTCTTCATAGAACTAGTCTATAAATTTCTTCTTGAATTTCAAGGCAGAATATAAGCCTTGTTTGCATAACAAGCAAAACATAGCAAGAGCATCACAAATTTTACTATTACACTATATTATGCCGAGGAAATTTCATTTAAATACTAACATGAATTTTCACTTCAATTTTGGTTTTCCATAGACCACAATAAAGGGTTCAATGCTAGGTTAATTAGCATAAACATAGTGGGAATTTTACTACTGTCAAAGGACAGATTACTTAATTTAGGTTAAAAACAATCTCTCCTGTTTTACCCTTTTGGAATACCTACATTGATCATTGCTGAATCTTCCCTAAAACTGTGTGCTAGAATGCCAAAGCTCTAATGAGCAATTTCAAAGCTATTTTAAATAGAAGAGCCAGTATTGAAAATATACCAACATTCCATTTTCAGACAGCTTTGTGTAAAGTCACTTTCTCATGCTTTTATCCCGAGGTGACACATATCTTCACGTTTTTTTGTTAAGCAGTCTAAATTTTTAGATTTCACTACATCTTGATCCCCCTACTGTTGAATAGATGCATGTACTCCTTAAAGTAAAAAATGTCACGTTTTGAGATACTGCAAGCTTTTGCTATAAGATGAATGCCCTGAAGGGCCGCCCCTTCTCTTGCCCCATCCCCAGAATATGACTTAATCTAGATAATAAACCTACTTTCTACCATCATTATTCCTATCAATAGCATAAACTCAGTCTGTATTCTTTCTGAATTCTTTTATGCAACTAGGCTCACATCCTGGAAATGTAAACTAATGCTCATTGCAAGAATCACTACCAATTTTTCTTGACTAGAAGTACTCATGCCTGCCACATCGCCCACCAGTTTCTTTTATTTGTCCATTTATTCAGCAAGCATTTATCATAAGCCTTGTAATTTCCAGACCTTCTTTTAACAACTAAGATATTAAAAGGATATACTCCTTGACCTTGAAATATGATACTCCAGTGGTAGACACTGATATGTATGTAATTAATTTTAATATGTGACAAGTGGAAGCATTATATATATGTATATATATAAAATATATATATAAAAAATATATATATTATATATAAATAATATTATTATTTGTATTAAATAATATAAAATATATTATTTTTTATATATATATATATATATATATATATATATATATATATATATATATATATATATAAAAAATAGTTGTTAATGGATTCCCAGCCATGGAACTACCCCCCCCAAAATCATTGTTAATGACATACATTTTCAGCTATGAGCTTGCCCTATATTTTCTCACCTGAAAAATAGTATGATATCTTAAAAGGTTTTTGTTAGAAATAAATGATATAAGGTATATTAGCACCATATCAGGTATATGGGCATATAGTAGATGCTCAGTAAATGCCAGTTATCGATATTATTAATATTATTAGCCAATAATGGTACTATAATCATCAGTTGTTATCTACGTTTTCTAGAGAAGGCACTCTCCTTTCACTCACTCACTAAACAAAATTCCTTCATCTGGTTTGATGCGGCCTTTTGAATTAGTCAGGGTCAATTAGAAAAGAGAAGTACTATGAATTATGAGACATGGAATTTAGTACAGGAATGAGAACTAGGAGGGTTGGAGGAGAAACTAGGGAAAGTCAAGGTCCAGGAAGGAATTTTAAGAATCAGAGGAGTCACCAACCTGAGAGGCCAAGCATGCCCAGCCATCAAAGGGGGACTGCCAATTGAAAACTGCTGAGGACACTGCAGTCAGCTATGCTTCTGTGTGCCACCACCTCTGTGGGTCCGCCATCAAGATAGAGGCGGGCCTGGGGCTATTACTGTTCCACATGGTCATCAGTCAGGAAGAAGAGCTGGATATGAGGTGGAGTGGAGCAGAGGCAAGCTGGACCCTACGGCACCTCTGTGCCTAATGCAGCCTCATTTACCTTCCACAAGTAATGACTGCTGCTTTGCTTCTTCCTTCTTCAAATGGACTTTTTGGCCAATTTTAATTCAGAATCATACAGTGCATTGTACTCTGATAAAAATAGATCTAGCCTAACCAAATTGACACAGTTAAAAAGAACACCAGAGTCTATCTGTTGTCAATTTGGCATGCATACACACCCCTTTAACCATATTTAACTTCCAAATAAAGGCATAAGAAACTGATGCATCTACCCAGCATGATACCGTCATCTCTTGCACAATGGCAAGCACACTAACACTCTTTCTACAAAAGAGAAAATAAATTCAGTGTATTCTTCTTTGCATGAACTTTATTCCTGTCTGCTATCTTGTAGCTTAAAGATGAGATATTATATAATACCGTTAACAACTATTAACATATCTTAAGTTACACAAAAGAAGAGCTGGAAAAAAGAAAGAAAAAGTTTTCAAATTTTATATTCCCTTCACCTTCAGCCAATATGTTGGCTGGTTGTGTTTCTCTTCCTGACTGGTTACCCAAAACTTCCTTCCTGAAAGGTCTATGCCAGGAGCACTCTTGCCTGTGTCAGGTTGTTATAATGTTTCTTTTTTTGTTTATATTTTTTATTAAAATACAGATAACATACAATATTATATTAGTTTCAGGTATACACCATAGTTAGTCAGCATTTATATACCTAACAAAAGTGGCCACCATAAGTCCAGCAACCATCTGACACCATACCATGCTATCACAATATTATGGACTACGTTTTCTGTGTGGTACATTCCATCCCCATGATTTATTTGTTTTATACCTAGAAATCTGAACCTCTTATTCCCCTTCACCTTTTCCTCACTTTTTAAAATTTTCAACTACAGTAGACATTCAATATTATTTTATATTAATTTCAGGTGTATGTAGCATAGTGGTTAGACATTTCTATAACTTAAGAAGTGATCCCCTTGACTAGTCTAGTACCGACCTGGCCCTATAGTTATTACCATATTTTGGACTATATTCCATATGCTTTACTTTATATCCCCATAACTAATTTGTAACTACCAATTTGTACTTAATCCCTTCACTTTTGTTACTCTGGCCCCCAAACCTCCTTCTACCTATCACTCCAATAAATCTAGTACCCACCTGACACTATACATAGTTATTACAATATTATTGACTATATTCCTTATGCTGTACCCTACATCCCTATGACTACTGTGTAACAATCAATTTGTACTTCTTAATCTCTCCCCCTTTTCACCTGCCCCCAACCCCTCACCCATCTGGCAACCATCAAAATTTTCTTTGTATCTATGAGTTAGTTTCTATTTCATTTGTTTGTTTTGTTCTTCAAATTCCACATAAAAGCAAAATCATATTTCTTTTGTCATTCTCTGACATACGAGTACTCCACTCAGCACAATACCCTCCAGGTCCATCCATGATGCTGCAGATGGCAAGAACCCATTCCCTTCCATGCCCGAGCAATACTCCATTGTATGTGTGTACCGCCTCCTCTTTATCTATTCATCCGTTCAGGGACACACTGGCCACCTTCATATCTTAGCTATTGTAGACAACGCTACAATGAACATATGGATGCATATGTCCCTTCAAAGTAGTCTTTTCAATTTTTTTTTGATAAATACTCAGAAGTGGGGTTACTGGGTTCTTCTTTATTGTTAAAGCCTTTGTTTTAAAGTTTGTTGTCTGGTATAAGCACTGCTACTCTGGCTTTTCCTCTTTCTTTTATTTCCATTTTCATGAAATATATTTTCTAATCCCTTTACTTTCATTCTGTCTGCATTTTTTTATCTGAAGTGAGTTTCTTGTTGGCAGCATATGTAAAGTTCTTATTGTCTCATCAATTCAGCCATCTTAAGTCTTTTGATTGGAGCATTTAATCCTTTCTCATATAAAGTAATTGTTGATAGATATGTGGGTTTTGCCTTTTTATTATTCATAGTTTTATCATTTTACTTTTTGATTTAATTTATTTTATTTTATATTTTATTTTTGTCTTAAAGAAGTCCCTCTAAGGTTCCTTGTAATTCTATTTTGGTGGTGATAAACTCCTTTAGTGTTTTCTTGTCTGGAAAGCTCAATATCTGTCCTTTAATTCTAAATTATAGCTTTTCTGGGTACAGTGATTTTGGTAGTAGGTCCTTGCTTTTCATCACTTTGAATACTTTGTGCCATTGCTTCCTGGCCGATAAAGTTTCTGCTGAGAAATCAGCTGAGTGTCTTATGGGAGCTCCCCTGTAGGTAACTTCTTTTTTCTGGCTGATTTTAAAATTCTTTTTTGTATTTAACTTTTGGCGTTTTAATTATGACGTGTCTTGGTGTGGGCTTCTTTGGGTTCATCTTGTTTGGGACTCCTGCACTTCCTGAGCTTGAATATATTACACATTTTCTTTGCTGGGTTAGGGAAGTTTTTCATCATTATTTCTTCAAATAGCCTTTCAATTCCTTGCTTGCTCTCCTTTCTTTCTAGTACACCAATGACGTAAATGTTGGTAAGCTTGATGTTGTCCCAGAGACCTCTTGAACTGTCCTTATATTTTTGGGATTCTTTTGCCTTTTTTGCTGTTTTGTTTGGAAGTTTTCTGCTACCTTACGTTATAAATTGCTGATTTGATCCTCTGCTTTATTGAATCTACTGTTGATTCCTTCTAATGTGTTCTTTATTTCAGTTACTCTATTCTTGATTTCTGACTGGACCTTTTTTATGTTTTCTATCTTCATTTTCATGTTTCCTATAGCTTTGTTGAAGTTCTCCCTGAGATCATTGAGCATCCTTATAACCAGTGTTTGGAACTCTACATTTGGTAGATTGCTTTTCTCTATTTTGTTTAGTTCTTTTTCTGGAGCTTTGTTCTGTTCTTTTATTTGTGACATTTTTCTTGTCTCCCCATTTTGAGTATCTCCCTGTGTTTGTTTCTATGCATTAGATAGGGCTGCTATGCCTCCTGGTCTTAGTAAAATGACCTTATGTAATAGGTATGTTGTGGAGCTTAGTGGTGCTGTCTCTACTGTCACCTGAGTTAGGTGCTCCAGGTGTGTCCCTTGTGCGGGTTCTGTGTGCCCTCCTATTATAATTGATTCCTGGTTGCAGTTTGCACATCAATGGGTTGGATTGACCTCAAGCTCTTTGGGTTTAAGGACTGGCCTTGACTACAGTGGAGGAGTTATAGTGCATGGGCTAACCTTACAAAGCAAGATTCACTTTAGAAGGGCTCTGGTGTCTGTCAAGTCTGCTTTTTGTGTGTGCTGTCTTTGGAGGTGGCCAGGTGATGCTCTGGCTTGCTTTGAAGCTGGCCACTGGGCATACCAGCCCCAGAGCCTTCAAGGATGGGACCAACTGTAGGCCAGGGTCAGCTGCAACCTGTTACCTGCCTGGGGCCACCTGGCATTAGTCATAAAGCGATCTGCAGATGGCTGCCTCTCACACTGTGCTTTAAGGTGCTTTGAGAGACAAACCCATGTACCAAGGCCAGTTGTTGCTAGTGTTGGGCTTAGGGCTGCTCACCCCTAAGATATGGGACATGTTGAAGCCAGATGCTGCATGTCTGGGTTTTGTGAACTTTTGAGAGATTTTAGAAAAGTGCAGCATCAGCCAAGGGTGGTCATTCATACAGAAAAGCCATGGGAAGTGGCTTGGTATGCCTGCAAGTTTGGTTAGGTGGTATCTCAGAATCACCAAGGTGGACAAGCGGTGGTAGCCACATTAATGGAGACTCGGATATGGTAGCCATCTGTGTCTGCACAACAAGATGAGGGAGAGCTCAACAAAGAAACAATGACTTACTCCAGCTTCTTTGGCCAGGAGAAAGCTGCCCCTCCAGCCCTCTTTCTAAAGCCAGGCAACTTAGTTTCTGTATGTCCCCAGTACCTTTCAAGCTGCTATCCTAATGCTCATAGTGAGTGAGTAAGATCATGCATAGGCCCTTTAAGAGAGTGGGGCTGAAGTTGCCCTCCATCTCAGTCAGCCACAATCTTCTCTGGTTTTTACCACCAGAAATTATAGGGACTTCTCTCACCAGCACTGAAACCCTGGGCTAAGAAGCTTGGTGTGAGGCTGGGACCCCTCAGCCCTCCAGGGAGGAAACTTTGCAGCTGAAATATCCCTCTTGATTTTTAATGGTCACACGCTGGTGTGAGACTAGCCCGTTCTGAATCGCTGCCTCTCCTACCAGCCTTGAGATGGCTTCTTCTATATGTCCTTAGTTGTAGGGCTTCAGTTCAGCTGGTTGTGTAACTTTTTATTACAGGACATGAGGATCCCACCAGAATCTTCTGCATTCCAGACAGCCTCTTTTCCCTCATTGTGTATTAACAAGCCAATTTCCCCTTGACAGTCAGAATTAATCACACGATCAAGTACTGTAAGTTCTTTTCTTGCCTGTAGGTTCAGTGGCATAAATAGCCCAAGAAGGCCACAAGGCAATCTCTACTTCAAGCTTGATAGAACTAAAACTGTATTCCATAGTAGAAGCAGTCCTTCCTTGTGAACTAAGATCTTTAGACCAGCAGAGAGCTCAAAGTTACAACCTACTAGAAGCAAAAATTTCATTAGTAAGTATTAGGGATACTACTGAAAGCAACCACTCCCCTTTCCATCCCTTGATTATTGGACACATGTATCATAGCTGTAGGAGAAACATCAATACATATGGTTGCTAGCTTAGAGAATATACCACACTCTAGAGAATATTGTCTCAGTCCTGCAAAGTGTTGCCACACAGCAGTGTTGTGACTTAGTCTTCAAAAAAAGCCATTTCACCGTTCTATACGGCCAGCTGTTTAGATGACTGAAATGGTAAATGCTGTGTGCATGAGCCAATTGTCACATTTCATTTGCTGTAAACTTAGTTACATTGTCAGCATCAAAACCATGGAATACCATGATTCTGAAAAAGGCATTCTGCAAGTCCACAGATGGTGGATTTGGCAGAAGCATTGCCAGCAGGGAAGGCAAATCCACATCCAGGGTAAGTGTCTGTTCTAATAAGACTATAATCTGGATCCTCCCATGATAAAGTGGTCCAGTGTAACCAGTCTGGTGCCATTTTGAGGGCTCGTTGTTGTCTGTGCTCTCATGATCACTGTTCATGAGTCCATTGGACAACAATAGGGGTGGCTTGGGAAAGAGAATGACCGAAAGCTACAAAATGAGTCATCTTGTGTACTTGATTATTAAAATCCTTTTTTTCCTGAGATGGTTTTCTTGTGGCCCTTAAGATGGGACACAAATATCTTCACATTCTGTGCTCATTCAGCTACCCATATACCTCTTTCCCTTTTTGTCACCAATTTTCCAATTAAGTATCTTCAAAGTTCTGTTACACTCTGAATAAATGCCAAGCCATCCTTCTAGGTATTTCTCCTCCTAGGCAAAATAAACACTCAAGAGTACTGCTTGAAACTCTGCCCATTTGGGATAACAATACCCCTTCATTAATATTCTTCCACATAACCCTGGAGTGGGCTATACAGCTGCTCCTGTTCAGTGTGTGTGTGTGTGTGTGTGTGTGTGCTCTGTAAAATACACATTACACAAAATTTAAAACCTTAACCATTTTAAGTGTACAGTTCAGTGATATTAAATACATTCACATGCAACATCACCATCATACATTCTGATAACTTCTTTCATGTTGTAAAACTATACACTCAACAATTCTCCATTTTTTTCTTTCCCCAGCCCCTCGCAACCACCATTCTTTCTGTCTCTACAGTTTTGACTACTCTAAGTACCTCACATACAGGGAATCATACAACGTTTGTCTTTTTGTAACTGGCTTCTTTCATTTGGCATAATGTCCTCAAGCTTCATCTATGTTGTAGCATATTACAGATTTTTGTTTTCATTTTTAAAAATGCTGAATAGTATTCCATTGTATGTATATGTCACATTTTGCTTATCCAGTCATGCACTGATGGACATTTGTGTTGCTTTTATCTTTTGACAATTGTAAATAATGTTGCTATAAGTATGGACTACAAATATCTCTTTGAGATTCTGCTTTCAATTCTTTTGGGTATATATCCAGAAGTGGAATTGCTGGGTCACAAGGTAGTTCTATTTTTAATTTTTTTGAGGAACTGCCATACTGTTTTCCACAGCAGCTGTACCATTTTACATTCCCACCGACAGTGCAAAAGGGTTCCAATTTGTTCACATCCTTCCCAACACTTGATGTTTGCTGTTTTGTTTGTTTGTTTGTTTGTTTGTTTTATAGCAGCCATCCTCATAGGTATGAAGTGATATTTTATAGTTTTGGTTTGCATTTTCCTAATAACTAGTGATGTTGAGCATCTTTTCATGTGTTTATTGGCCATTCATATATCTTTTTCAGAGAAATTCTTTTCAAGTTCTTTGCCCACTGCTAAATTAGATTGGGTTTTTTTGTGTGTTGTTATTGAGTTTTATGAGTTCTCTGTATATTTTGAATATTAATTCCTTATCAGGTATGATTTCCAAATATTTTCTCCTATTCTGTGGATTGTCTTTTACTCTGTTTATAGTGTCTTTGATTCACAAAATTTTTAAATTTTCATGTAATCCCATATATCTATTTTTCTTTTGTTACCCATGTCTTTGGTGTCATATTCAAGAAATCATTAATAAATCCAATGTCATGAAATTTTTATCTCATGATTTCTTCTATGAGTTTTATTATTTTAGGTCTTGCATTTAGGTACTTGATTTATTTTAAAATAATTTTTTGTGTAGTGTTAGGTAAAGATCTAAGTTTATTCTTTTGTGTGTGGATATTCACTTTTTCCAGTATAATTTATTGAAACGACTGTCCTTTCCCCATTGAATGGTCTTTATACCTTTGTCAAATATCATTTGAGTATATGTGTGAGGGTTTATTTCTGAATTCTCTATTCTATTTTATTTTATTGGTCTATATATGCCAATACCACACTGCATTTTTGTTTTTATTGATAGACTTATTGCAGTGACATTGGTTAATAAGAATTATATAGGTTCCAGGTCTACCATTCTACAGTGCATTGTCTATGTGTTGCATTATATGTTCACCACCCAGCAAATGGTTTTATTACTGTAGCTTCAAGCTTTGTTCTTTTTCAAGATTGTTTTGGCTATTTGGCATCTCTTGAGAATTCATGTTAATTTTAGGATGTTTTTTTCTATTTCTGGAAAATAAATATCATTGGGATTTTGATAGAGATTATACTGAATCTGTAAATCTTTGAGCTGTATTGGCATTTTAACAATATTAAATCTTCCAATGCACAAACATACTTCTATTTATTTACATCTTTAATTTCTTTCAGCAAGGGTTTGTAGTTTTCATTGTATAAATTCTCATCTCCTTTGTTAATTTTTAAGTGTTTTATTCTTTTAATGCTATTATAAATAAAATTGCTTTTGTAATTTCTTCCCATATTTTTTATTTTTAGTGTATAGAAATGCAAATAATATGTGTGTATTGACTTTGTATCCTGCTACTTTGATGAATTAATTTATTCTAATATTTTTGCTGAATTTTTATAGTTTTCTACATGTAGATATCATTATGTCTTCCTTTTGATATTGAATGACTTTTTTTTTTTTTTTTGCCTAATTACTCTTGCTAGAACTTTTAGTACTATATTATAGAAGTGGGGAAAGCTGGCATCCTTACCTTTTTTCTGATCGTGGAGGAAAAGCTTTTAGTCTTTCACCATTGAGTATGAGGCTTACTGTGTGTTTTTTCTGTTCATAGTTTGTTGAGTGTTTTTATGATGAAAGGGTATGGATTTTTTCCAAATGCATTTTGTGCATCAATTGAGATGATTATATATGATTTTTCTCTTTCATTCTGTTGATGTGGTATAAATTACATGGATTGATTTTCATATGTTGAACCATCCTTAAATTCCAGAATAAATCCCATTTAGTCATGGTTTTTTTTTGTTGTTGTTGTTGTTTTGTTTTTGTTCTTTTTTTTGCTTTTTGGTTATGTGGGTAGCTCCCTGACTAGGAATCGAACCCAGGCCGCAGCACTGACAGCACCAACGCCGAAGCCTTAAGCCACTACACCATCAGGGAACTCCCTAGTCATGGTTTTTAATCCTTTTAATATGCTAACAAGTTTGGTTCGCTAGTATTTTGTTGAGGATTTTCACATCAATGTTTATAAGAAATATTGGTCTGTAGTTTTCTTTTCTTGTAGTGTCATTGACTGGCTTTGGTGTAAGAGTAATACTAGCCTTATAGAACGAGTTAGAAAATGTTCTCTCCTCTTCAATTTCTTGGAAAAGTTTGAAAACAATTGGTAGTAATTCTTCTTTAAATGTTTGGTAAAAATTCACCGGTGACACCATCAGGCTCAGGACTTTTCTTTCTTGGAAGATTTTTTTTATTACTGATTCAATCTTTTTACTAGTTATAGTATTCAGATTTTTATTTCTTCATAGCTTAGTCTTGATAGGTTTTATGTTTCTAGGAGATCTTGCAAAATTTTATATTCAATCTGTATTGCAATTTAACCTTCTGCAAGATTAGACTTTAAGCTTGGTTTTCAAAAACCCCAATTCTGTGGTTAAAGAAGAGAAGAATTTCTCTAAGAACAATTACAGCTCTTTAAAAACTGGAAAATTGAAGCCTTGAGCTCAATTTTCTTTCTCTAAACTCTCTAGCATGCTTAAAATCAACCAACCAATATCATTATACATTTTATTTTCACTAAAATGTTTTATGTCAGCTGTTACTTTATCAACCAAAGCCATATCTGTTAGAAGCAATTGATTACAGGTAATTACAAGTGATAATTTAAGTAACTGTTTTGACATTGAATGCTATGGACTGCCGGTACCCCCCTGGAAACACGCCATTAATGCTTTTGAATCCAACCAAGCCAGAGAATCTATTCCAGATTCCCATCCTTTAGATTCTTTCCTCCTGGAACCAGTTCCAGTGTCACTAATCAGCCTTCAATCAGAAAAGAAGAATGAATATGAGTTATATAAGGTGTTTATGTAGAAATCAGATCTTACACAATGTGGGAGTAGATGAAGGAAGTGCCGTCTTGGGAGTTAAGTTAGAAGATCAGAGAAGAAGGGACCAACCTGCCAATCTGAGAAGCCAGGCATGTCCAGATCCCCAAATGGGACTAGAAAGGGAAGACTTTGGGAAGTGCTATGGGGAGCTGTGATTCTATATGGTTCCTACCTCTGAAGGTCTGTCATCCAACGCCTGGGGCCACTGTAGGACAATAGGGTCAGCAATTGAAATGAAGAGCTGAATGTGAAGTGAAGAAAACATAGGACAAACTGGAACCTGCTTGCAGCTGTACTGTTACTGTATCTTTAATGACCTTTCAAGAATGATGGTAGGGGAGCTCCCTGGTGGTGTAGTGGCTTAAGGCTTCAGTGCTGACGCTGTCAGTGCTGTGGCCTGGGTTCGATTCCCAGCCAGGGAGCTACCCACATACCAAAAAGAAAAGAAAAAAAGAATGATGGTAAATGACTCACTACCACCTTCTACACATTGGTCTTTAGGCTACTCTAACCTGTAGCCATACATGTGAGAGGATTCTAGGAACATAATTCCAGTTTTATAAAAGTGATGTGCTTTGAATTTGTGACCCTAAACATAGTCCTTACTTCAAACCAACTAAAAATTGAATTTTAAAATTTGTACCAAGTTGTCCTATTTTTGTCTTAGGACATACAAGGGGGACCCAAAACAAAAACAAAAACAAACAAAAATACAAAACAAACAAAAATGATCATTAGTTTCTTTGACATGAAAGAGATTGTGCACTCAGAATTTATTACTATGGGTCAAACGGTCAACCATAAGTTTTTATCCGGAGGTTCTGAGAAGGTTGCATCATGATTTGCGGAAGAAACATCCCAAGTTGTGGTGAACAGATGACTGGTTCTTCCACCATGACAATGCACCTTCTCATACCTTGTGAGTGTTCAGCAGTTTTTGACCAAAAACGACATAACCCCCATGTCCCACCCTCCCTCTTCACTCTATCTCACCTCAGATGACATTTTTTGTTTCCTCAGATTAAACAAGTCCTCAAAAGGAGATGTTTTGTCGATGTGGGAAAGGTGAAACAAAATATGGCAAAAAGCACTAAAGGGCATAAAAATAGATGAGTTCACATAATGCTTTGAGCAGTTTAAAAAGTGTCTTGATAGGTATATTGCATCAAACAGAGAGTACTTTGAAGATGACTAAAGTTTAAACATGTAAGAATAAACACATAACTTTTTACAAATAAATTCTAGGGGTTTTGGGGGAAAAACCTTGTATGTATTTCTGTTGTCTTTTCCAGTAGAAAAAAATGGTCCAGAGTTTTTAAGAGCAATTGTGAGGGCATTGGCCAGGACTAGCTCCTTTTGCCATAAATCATAACACATAAAATGAGTCAATGAATAGTTTGAAATGTTTTCTTTTTAAAAATCCCTTTTAACTTTAAAATTTGGTTAATATACAAGAAAGGAAGAATTAGGTGAATAAAAATTACACAGTATGGAAGGTGTGATATAGTCTCAGATAGAGATTACAAATTATTAGATAAATTTATTTGTAGGTATCTTGATCTATTTGAATCTATTCTTCCTTTGTGCCATAATTGTAGTGATACAAAAGAAATCCAATTACAGTAAAGATTTGTTACTTTGTATTTTGTTGGTGGAAAAGTATAGAAACAAGTGTATATAGAATACCCAATTCAAAGAGTTGGACTAGATAGTGGGTGGGCATATTTGACAGCAAAGGAATATTTAATTCTCTCATTTCTTTACCCCTCAGTTTGTCCTAAAATTTTATGATTAGAGATTGTTTTCTTTGACTTATTCATATGACACAATTAAAAAATATAGTAAGCATTCACCCATGTTTATAACAGAATTATTCACAATAGCCAAAAGGTGGAAGCAACCCAAGTGCCCATTGACAGATGCATGGATAAGCAATATGTGGTGTGTATGTATTAATAAAATGGAATATTATTCAGCCCTAAAAAGAAAGGAGATTCTGACCCATGTTAAATCAAGGTTCTCAAAATAAGCCCATCATAAAAGGACAAATACTGCATGATTTCTCTTATATGAGGCACCTAGATTAGTCAAATTCATAGGGGCAGAAGGTAGATTAGAAGTTACTAAGGGCTGGCAAGAGGCAGAAGTGGGAAGCTGTTGCTTAATGGATAACAAAGTTCCAATTGAAGAATATAAAAAGTTCTGAAGATGGTTGCACAACAAAGTGAATGTATTTTATGTCATAGAACTAGATACTTGAAAATGGTTAAAATGGTAAATTTATGTTATATATATATATCTTACCACAACTAACTAAATAAAAACATATTAAGCAAAGGGTTATCACTTCATTACTCTTCAGTCTGAATTAATTTAGATTCATTCTTATTCAGTTATAACTGCATTAGGAATGGCAAAACAAAGGTTATAAACCTGCAGCTGGGGACACTGACTCCAGGAGAGAATCTCAAGAGAGGTGATGAAGCGAAAAGGGGTATATAATTCATGAGCGATTATCTGGGGAGACATGAGGAGTCAAATGGAAAAAAAGTGTAATACTCGTAACCACCACTTTGCATTGCTGCTCGACGTACAATTCCTCCCACCATAGGAACACCCCTAGTAATGCGGGAGCATTTACTCATAACAAATCACCCTTTCCTGATACCTTTTAAGATATAGACTTCTTCAGTAGAATCCTAATTTAAAATACACGTACAATATTAAAAAAATTAAATATAGATTCTGTCTGATGTGCTGAGCAAAGACGGTAAGGCTGGCACCAGAGAAATGCAAACTAATGATCTGTTTTCCTTCTTCCAATGCCCTACACTAATGACTCTCAAAATATGGGCCCTGGCCCAGCAGTATCAGCTTAACCAGGGGAGTGGTTAGAAATTCAAATTCACAGGCCCCACCCTAGAACAATTGAATCAGAGACTCTGGAGTTGGGGCCCAGTAATCTGTTTTGACAAATTTAACAATTCTTCCAGCTGATGCTGACACAGGCTCAAGTTTAAGAGCCACTGTCCTAAACTGTACTATTAAGCCTGGTCAGTCACCTTTCAAATACATTATTCTTCGCTTCCAAGGAGGTTCAGACAAGAGAATACACATAGATTAAGTAATAGGTCATTCTGAGTGAACAACCACACCAACAATAAACTGAACGTGTATACCTTTTCAGGGGGTGGGAGAGCAGTTATGAGGGGCAAGGGAGGGAAAAGTTGGGGGAGAGAGACTGTCAGAATCACCTGAATTCTAAGGCTCCTTAGTAGCTCCTTATTATTCCCATCACAGTGACTCAAGGGAAACCCAGATGTACTTGAATGGCCAGGATGCTAAAGGGATTTCAGGATTGTATGGGTCATACCTGTCTTCTTCTTCAAGGTTAAGAACCATAGCCTCATCACAATCCCTGTGGGTAGCTTTCTTCTCACTGATATCCATCACTCTGAGTGTGCAAATATAAAGTAGACTATGCGCAGTGTATGAATTTGCTAGGGCTTCCGTGACAAAATACCACAAACTAGGTGGCATATGTTTTACAACAGAAATTTATTTTCTCACAGTTCTGGAGGCTAGAGGTCCAAGATTAAGGTGCTGGCAGGTTTAGCTTTCTCTGAGGCTTCTCTTTGGCTTGTAGATGGTTGTCCTTCCCCTGTGTTGTTACATTGTCTCCCCTCTGTGTCCAAATTTCCCCTTCTTATATAGATTCTAGTCAGATTGGTTTAGGGCCCAATCAAATGGCTTCATTTTAACTTAATCACTCCTTCAAAGGCCCAATCTCCAAATACAGTCACATCTGAAGGTACTGGAGGTTAAGTCTTCAATTATAAATTTTGGGACAACACAATGCAGCCCACAGTACTCAGAGTTCTGGTTGGGCAGCCTTCAGTGAAGTCTGCTTTTAACTAACATTGCCACTTCAAGCACCAAAATCTTCCCTATCAATGTCACATATTTATAACCATATGTGCAAGGTTTCTTTAACTCAGCACTTTATAAAGGCAACTAAAAGATTGAAAATGATTGATCTGGTTTAATTAAAAAAGAGTTCAATAGACTTGCCAGATTATGTAAATATAGTTATACTCACATATACACATATAAAAGTGTTAAGCAGTAAAGTTCCATTATAAACACAAACTAATAAAAATAAATGAATCTTGAAACTCTATGTGGCTAAGTTCATTGTTTCTCTTTGGATTTTTGTTTTCATTATCCATGTACAACATTCAGCTCTCATTGTCTCTTGTCTGTGCCTTTTATTTTGGTCTCCACTACAAATTGCAAAAGAACTTGCCTTTGGGTGTACCATTACTCCAAGTACAGAATATAAACCCCGATACCTGATCACTGCTAGGGAGTTTTTCTTGTATTAGGAAACTGCTTTTTCCAGTGAACAGAATGCAAAACGCCTGCTGTCAGTTGTTTATTGCTCAGGGTGTCGGTCTAAATGCTTTCTCTGTATCTTTTATGCTGTAGGGGTGAGAGGGTGGCATAGCCCAGAGCTTTCCGTTGGCAGGGTGACTATCTTGGCCTTGGCAAGCCCTTGAAAACTGAGTTTGAGACAAGAATTTTCATACAGACCCTTCTTTACCTTCTGGTACAACTGCCTTCCTGGCTGAGTGTTGGGAGCCGGTGGTCTGAGCACGCTAATGATCAGGTTCTGGTGAAATGGCCTCACCTGGCCAAACATTAAACTCCTGAAATGTTCTAAAAGCAGGAAACTGAAAACTGAAGTCCATTCCATCCTTTGCTTAGAGATTAGGGCTCCAGCTCTGCCTGAAGATTTTTAAATGTTAAATTATTTTTAATCAACATATTCTCATTGGTACTACGGTTTTAGATTCTCCTAATATTATATAAGGTATGTGTTTTTTTGAGGGGTCAGTCTTAATCCCTTTCATGTCACACGTGAAAGTATGGCTCCTGATTTCAAGGGCTTACAGTTGAGGTGAATGGCACGTGGGTACAGTATACAACCCCTGAGAAGGTAAAGAACACCTTAATTGTTTAGGTGTTTCAATGCTCAAGGATGCCCCTGTTCTATAGAACTTAAGGACCTAAGCCAACATGTTACTAGAAATGAAGTTTTTAATTACATGCACCAGAACTTTTGAAAGCCAAGGCAAATAATGCCATAGCCCATTATTGAAGGAAAACAGAAGTGAGCAACTATTACAGACAGAATTATAAACCCAGTTTAGACAATTCTAGGTTCAATGAAGCAAATATGTGAACCAACAAGAAGAGTTGATGAGGAGTAAAGAGAAAGAGAGTAAAAAGAAAAGAAGTCTTTGCAGCTTTCCAAAGGAAGTTTTTATTTGCTATAACTATTTCTATAGCTGCTACGTTTCCACTGTGCTGCAATTATTTATAGACAGTCAAAAGAGTCTCTCTTTCATGTGTGGGTTCCAATTAAAATCTGGCAGCAATTCATGAGACCTGTGAAGGCAATGCTGTCACTGTGTTAGCGACACAGATAATGCATGCTACCTGGCTGCACTTCCCCGAAGAAAAATAATGTTTTGGAGCCCTTTATCTATAAGGTACGTGAAAGCACCTAGCCGTGGGACAAAATATTTTGGCAGGGTCTCCATGACAGTTCTCACGATTGGCCTGTCCATGTGTCCAGTGCCATGAGAAGAAGGTTCTACCCCACGATCATGTTTCTTTTCTATTGAGCAAAAATATATTTTCTGTGAAATATGAATTCCCTCTCAGCTTCTCACAGTTCAATGATTCCTGGTAACATCAAAGAACTGTGATGACAAAATAGGATGCTTTCTGAACATAAAGACTCCAAGTCCTTCAGTCTCTTTCAAGATATAATGGTGTCAGCAACACCTCTCAGCTGAGATTATCATCATCACAAAAGCCCTGACATGCTGGAGAAGAAAACTGGGCTGTTGTAGTATGGGCATATAGGCTATTTTCAAATGCATCTAGCATTTGGAGATATTAAGATTTCCTGTTAGTTTCTAATAATTACTGCAGCCCCAGTATTTGGGGGAAGGGAACAAAGGAGTATAAGAAAAACCTGAAATTTAATAATTACTTGGGAAGAAATTACTGTTGAAATAATAAGGAGCAGCTAGTTGTAAGGAATGCTATTCCACATATATTACTCCAAAACTGTGTAATTTAAGAATGGCACAGGTGGTAGATTTTCCCTCTATGTGAGTGAACAAATTATAAAATGCCTCTTTCTTTCCCACATACTGCACCTCTTTTCCCTTCTCTTTTGAAGTGGCCACTCTAGCTTGTCCTGGCTCCATAGAGACAGACAAAGTTCAGGGCATGTAACTGTGGGAAACAAGAAGAAGCAAAGCTGATTGCTTCCTGATGCACATGAGTGTCACACAAGGTGACGTACTTCATATTGCTCAGCAGAGGGGTCACTGAGTCCATCCATAAGCTGGCGTGTGAACTGGTTGTTCCAGCCAAAGGATGCAGTCCAAATGGGAATATTTCACTTATACAAGCAGATCTGAGTCAGTGTGGTTCTGGACAAGTAGGCGCTGATACCGAGTAACATAAAATCTATCTAAAAAAAAAAACAAAACCAACAACACTTGTAGCAGATCAGTGATTCTCAGGGGAGGGGGAATTTGTCCCCCTTAGGGGACATTGGCGATTGTTTTTTGGTTTTTTTTTGGTTTTTTTTTTGTTTTTTTTTTTTTGGTTGTCACAACTTGGGTGTGAGTGTTCTATAGTGTCTAATGAGTACAGGACAGAGATACTGCTAAATATCTTATAATGCACAGGGCAGCCCTCTCCCCCATTCCTGCCCCACTCAGCAAAGAATTAATTATCTCAAAATGCCCATTAGAGCCCAGGATGGGAAATGCTATGATATATTAAATATGGTCACCAATGTTTTGCCATTTCTTCCATCAAAGGATGGTGTCTGTTTTCCTACTTGTGACTTGCCATGACTAATTGAGTACAGTGGAAGTATGTTCACATTCCAAATCTGAGGTCTCAAGAGGCCTTTTAGCTTCTGCCTGTGCTCCCTGAGACCATCTGCCAGGGCATCTCAGGATGCTGCCCTAAGACCTTCAGGCCAGGAATAAGTCCAAGATGAAAGATCAAGCAGACAGAAAGAACCAACTGCCCCCACAAAGTCAGCAAATGAACCCCCAGCCACCCCACAGCATAGTGAAAAACAATAAACAGCTGTTTTAAGTGACTAAGGGTTGGGCTGGTTGGCTATGCAACAATAGGTAACTGAGACAATTGTATAAGAGATAATTTTGGTGTGGATGGTGCTTACTTCCCCCAGTGTTCTCTAAATTAGGGTCTGTCAGATCTCTACAGCAGGCCTATTGGAAGTGGTCCTGGAAAATGCAGCAGCCAAAGCTATTGCTCCTTTGTCTCCTGTGACACAACCAAACCAAAGACATTTTGTAGAGATTTCTGGGGAAATCATCCTTCACTAGTCAAAACATCCTAATGACTACTGGACTCTACGTTCCCTTCTTGCTCTTTACCTTGAGTCAGTAGCAATTGGGGCATGTTGAAAGAAAGAGAAAAGGGCAGCAAAAATAACAACACCAAAACAACAATAGAACAGAAATGAGGGATCCCTATTAAACTATTATGTGGTTGTGTCCTTTTTTGCACTCCACATGTGGAAAACTCCGGGAGAGGTTGCAATTCTATGCACAAGCCCTAGAAGAATGTGGGGGTTGCATTCCTTAGGATGGTTGTCTGCTGCAGTCCCTCACACCCAGAGAACCAGCAAACTCAGCAAGATGCCCAGGACCAGCCAGAATGCAGCATGAGAACAACTGAAAAGGAAGATGAGCAAAGGGTCACAGCCCATGGGAGCTGATGAGGGTCCCCTGCCATCTTCAACCTTACTTCTCCCCCCTTCCTGCTGCCTGAGCAGTCAAGCTCCCTCAGCCAGCTTGCCTGCTCCAGATTGGGCAGCAGGAGAAATCACACTGCCGTTTGCTTCCACCCCAAGCTGCAGGAACTGCTCCCTGTCGCATAGGCTGCCAAGGGGTCTGTGGGTGAGCCCCTTGACTCATCATTAACGTGAAGGACTGCTATCCAGGGCTTCCAAGTGCAGGATGAAATAAGGAAGTCTCACTATGTGGAACATCTCGTAATGAACTCATTATGTGAAACATCTGCAGGAAGTGGAATTGACTGGGGTCTGTGGGGAGCATCGGTCCACTCAGTTCCGCCCCTGTTCTATGCTGCAGGCCTGGTGGAGACTGGACAGCCTGGGTCTTTCTCAGAGAAGGCTGCGGAGGCACTGGGAGGGGGCAGCGGGGAGGGGCCAGGCCAGGGGAAGGAGAACAGCAGACAGGACTCCTCCCAATCCCCGTGTCACCTGGGATCAGGTCGGGCTCAGTTCCCTGGTGCATCAGGAATTAGAAAGCCTGGCTGCACGTTAAAATCGTCGGGGAAACAGTATTTTGTAAGGCTGATGTCTGGACCCCACCCCCAGAGAGTCTGATAAAAATTGTTTGGGATGGAATCTTGACATCAGTAGCTCCTCATGTGCAGGTGGGGTTGTTTGTTTGTTTGTTTGTTTGTTTGTTTGTTTGTTTTGGGGGGCGGCAAACTGCTATCCTTTCTGTCTTGTGGGTTGAGGCTGCTGCTTTCTTCAGCCCCTGGACAGCTCACTGTGGGTTCCCCCTCGGTGTTAGCGCCAGAGAAAAACTAACGAGCGTCAGCGCCCTCTGGTGTCAGCGAGGACACTGTGCAGCTTCCAAAGGAAACATTTATTACCTGGGTCAGAGCCATTGAGGAAAAATTACAAGGTATGCAGAAGAAAAAATATGTAAATATTTTGCACTCCTTTATGTTAACAACATGTGTATATATGCACAGAAATTTTAAATAAACTTGGTTCTTTACAAAAATAAAAGTAGTCTGTATATGCTGTCTTGTTAACCTTTTACTTGATAAACTATGAATGCATTTTAATGTAAGTAAATTTAGTTTGATATCATTTCAACTGTGTATACAATTGAATGGTATTTCATATGCAATAGTAGTGAAAATATTAATATCTAAAATTCATTAAGTACTTACTATATGCCAAGAACTATGTGAAGCACTTGACATTGATAATCTCATTTTATATTCACACCTCTATAAAGTAGGTATTATAATTATTCCTATTTTATAGATAAGGATATTGATGTCATAAACATTTGATAATTTCTCTAAGTGGTGGGATCAGAATCAGACATAAACATTTTACTCTATATTGTGAGGTATAAGACATTAAATCTGTTCCCTATTGTTGCTTTGTTGCTGTTTTGGGGGGGGGGAGTCATAAATTGTACTGTGTAACACACACACACACACACACACACACACACACACACACCTCCTTGTGGTCATAGATTGTTTCCTTACTCCTTATGCTAGATCCCTGGATGGATTATTCATGGATCAAAAGATAAGCATTTTAATAATTCTACATCCATTGCCAAATTTTTCTCCCAAAATGCTATATACTACGTTCTCAGAAGGGTAACTGAAATGCGTGCTAGTGTATTCTAGCACAGATTTATTAGCTCAATCTGTAATTGAATTTACGCACATATACACACACATGCACACACAAGCTTTTGGGGGTCTTGGTAATTTTAAGAGTGCAAAGCATCCTTAAGACACAAAAGCAGCCTGAGTAAAATTCTGAGTGGTGCTCCCGTTGTCCTGATATCCTATCCGCCTCTTTTTGGTCCATGGACTCTCCCCTGCTGGACCCATTGTCTCCCTTTTAGTACTTTGCATTTTCACGTATACCTTCACTCCACGTATCAAACCCTGGAATTCTGCCGGCAGTTGGTCTAAATTTCATGCGTGCCACCATAGGTATGGCAACCATGCAGTTCAACATTTTCAGAAAAGTACCTTGTTCTAAACATCCCCTCCTTTACTCCCCTCACCCCTAAAGAATATTGTGATGAAGGGTCCTGTGGTAGGAGGGGCAACATAGTGCTGTGAAAGGGAAATGGTTGGAATATCACTTCTGTTTAGTTTCACTGTAGTTCAGTAACCCTGGGTAAGATTCCTCACCCATAATCTATCTTGTGACTACCCAAATTCGTTGTGTTGATGGACGTTTGTATTACCTTCAGTGTGTGTTTGAGCCTCATTTATATATCCATTTATTCATTTATGCTAGTGTGACCAATGCTCCCATGAGGATGTCTCCCAGTGCACACGCGCAGGATTTTTTTGAAGTAGAATTGCAGCCTGAATGCACACTGACATTGTTTTACTAGGCAATGCCCAACTGTTTTCCAAAATGGTCATGCAAATGGCACTCCCATTACAATTAATGGAAGTTTCTATAGCTTCACATTTGCATGATACTTGGTATTTGGCTTCTTAGTGTTTTGCCCATCTGAAGGATGACAAAAAAAATAATATTGGGATAATAATTCCAATTTACCTGATTAATAAGATTGACTATCTTATCATTTGTCTCCAATCTTTTGTATTTTCTTTTGGTAAAATGCTTGTTTGTGTCTTTAACTCATCTTTTTAGGCAGGCGCTAAGCATTCTGGATAATCATTTTCTTGTCTATTATGTATGTGGCAAATTTATTTTTAAAGTATGTGGTTGGTATTTTAACTCACTTTTGGATGTTTTTTCATAAGCATAAGTTCTTAATTTTCAATCTTTTCTTTTACAGTATGTATTTTGGGTAAGAAATTCCCATAGTTCTCTACAAATAGATATTTTCTTATATCAGCTTCTCAATGGTAGATAATTTCAACTTGCACATTTCAGTCTTTAATCCATATCAAAATTATTTTGTGTTTGGGAAAGTAGGGATCCAATTTCATCTTTTGTCAATATGGATAATCATTTGTCCTAACATCACTTATTGAATAGCTATTACTTTTCTCCACTCATCTGGAAAAACTCTTTATTTATGGAGGCTACCTTTAACATTTTACAGTAAAGTTTTATAATTTTATCCACATGTTGCTTACACATATTTTATTACATTTAATGCAAAATAGTTCAATTTTACTAATATGAAATTTAAAATTTTAATATTAAAATTTTTCTAAATGATTCTTACTTGTATGTAGAAATGCAATTAATTTTCAGTATTGATGTTGTACCTAGCAACCTTCCCAAACTCTTACTAATATCAAGCATTTCTGTGAATTAATTTGGATTTTCTTTGACAATGTTATTACCTGTAAATAATGAGTTTGTATTTTTCTTTCTAAACATATACATTTTTTTACTTGCCTTATTGTATTCACTAGACTCCCTTCTGTAATGTGGAATATATGATAGAGAATATCTTTGTTTTGTTATTTATTGTAAAGGAAATCGTTCAATATGTCATTATTAGAAATGATACTTCTTATAGTTTTTTTTAATGTCCTTTACTAGGCTGTAGAACACTTGCAGAGGAGAGTTTTATTGACTTCCTTCTCTCTATTGAGATGGTGATAGGATTTTCCCCCTTCAACCTGTGAATGTGGTGATGTCAATGATTGTTTTCCTAAAATTAAAGCAGCCTGTATGCCTGAGATAAACCCATCAAGGCCATGATATGATGTTATTTATTTTTATGCACCGCTTGATTCAATCTGGTGAAGTTTTGTTTAGAACTTTTTGTCCTTTCTTGTCATTAGGTTTTGCCATCAAGATTATAACTAACTTTTATTCTCCAGAAGACTCTGTGAAGGTTTGGAATGAGTAGTTCCTTAAACTTATCGGTCATGTCAAATGGGCATGAAGGTTTCTTGGTATGATTACTGTATGCTGATTTCATTTCACTAGTGATTATGAGACTATTCACATTTTCTATTTCTTCTAGAGTCCGTGTGGTAAGTTGTATTTTTAATTTTAAAATTAATTTAAAAATATTAAAATTTAATATTTTAAAATTAATGATTTTTGTCCAAATTTTCAAATTAATGGGCTTAAAATTGCCATAGTGCATTCTTACCTATTAAATCTTTTTGGTATCTATAGTTAAGTCCTCCTTTTATCCTAATATTTCTTGTCTTCCCTTTCTCTATTTGATTAATCTTTTCAGAGGCTTGTCTGTTTTAACATCTTTTGGGAAAAAAATCTACTTTTGGAATTATTTTTTTTCTTTATGTTTGTTTTCTATTTCATTAATGGTAGCTTTTATTTTTATGATTACCTTTTTTCATTCTACTTCCTTTAGGATTAATTTGCTGGGGATTTTGGGGGGGTTTTGTTGTTTTGTTTTGTTTCTTATGTTGGATGCTTAGTGCTTTAATTTTTATTCTTTTCCTTTTAAATAAAAGCATTCAAAGTTATAAATGCCCCTATTAGTACCATAGCATGTTACCATTTTTGACACACAGTATTCTTGCTTCTCCTTTGACCCATGAGTTTTTAGAAATTTAGAAATTTGAAATTTTTCAAACATATGGAGTTCTTTTAGTTTCATTTTCTTTTCTTAACTTAATTGCATTTTGGTCAGAAAATATGGTTTCTGTGATGGCAGTCCTTTGTTTCTGTTGAGGTAGCTTTATGACTTCCCAGGTGATCAATTTTTTAAAATGTTCCCATGTGTTTGGAAGAATGTGTATTTTTTAATTATTACATGCAATATTGTATATATCTAAACATGCTAATTATGCTGTTTAAACCATCTACCTCATTACTCAGTTTAGTCTGCTTCATCTATTAATTTCTGAGAGGGTCACGTTAAAATCTACATGTATTTTATTTCTCCTTGCAGTTCTGTTTTTAAAAAATTATGCTATTACAATTTTGGCATTTCATATCTTCATGATGAATTGAGCTTTTTACCTGTTTGAAGTGAATCTCTACCTCTAATAATACTTTTCATTTGAAGTCTTTTATAGATATTAACTAGCTATGTAAACTCTCTCTGGCATATTTAATCAAAATTTGTCTTTTTGGTTGACAATGATCTGGTATATCCTTTTTCATTCTCTAGCAGTCTTTGCATTCTTTTGTTTTTGTTGTAAACAAAATTTTGTGTGGCCAGAATTTTTAATCTACTTAAAGTGCATTTTTTGTAGACTTATTTTATTGTTAAATTTATTGGGGTGACATTGGTTAGTAAAAATTACATAGGTTCCAGGTGGACAGTTCTACAATACATCAGCTATGCATTGTTCTACGTATTTATCACCCAGAGTCAGTTCTCTTTCCATCACCACATACTTGAGACCCTATCTGTTCTCTTGGCTTTTTTTTTTTTTAAGTATTTCTTTTAGCGAGAGTTTTGGCTAATGAACCTGCAAAACCATGGTTTATTTTGTGTTTTATTTTGTCTTTGTCCTTGAAACATATTCTTTCTGAATTTAGAATTCCTGGTGGTCAGTTCTCACCCCTCCAGAGCTGTCACTTCACTGTACTCTGGCATCCAGGGTCACACCTGGATTAATCTCACAGCCAGTTCTTCGTAGGTCTTAGTTTTATCCTTTCTCTCTGGCTTCTTTAAAATTTTCTCTCATTGGTGTTCTGGAGCTTTATTATATGTTTAAATGTTTCTTTTTGTTTTTTAAGTCATGTATCTTGCTTTTCACAGCATTTGTTTCCTGGATCTGATATTCTCTCACTAAGAAACTAACGGATACATTGATTGCTTCTGAGTTACACAGGTTTTTAAATCAGCATTTTTAAAATTGGAATTAAACCTACCTAATGCAAACTTATTTTGACACAGCTGCCATTTCAGATTCAACTGACAGAATTTTGGAGAGAGAGCAGCACACTCTTTGAAATTGTCCAGCAATGTTCTTCGAGGCCACGGCTCCCGGGGCGAAGCCTCCTGCCAGGACACATCAAACATCCGCTTAGCAGGAAAGGGAAGATGAGCCTTGGGCTCTCCAGGTTCCTTTTCCTCCTCTTCCCTTGCCCTCCCTTCGCTCCCCTTGCTAGCTGACAAAATTAGATCTAGATCCTAAACTTAAATTCCAAAGGTACACAAACCTTTCGGAATTAAGCGTATTCTTGTCCAAGACTCTCAGGCCCTCTAATATCAGAAATGTCTAAGGCAGAAAAGAAAATGTGCCTTTTCAGTAGGAACTAAGATAGTTTGGAGTGTTTTCTAGGTGCTAGAATGAGTAATCCATTTGATGTCCTCGTAATAAGATGTGCTGTTCTATTTTCACTCCTCTCAGATATGAATTATTAAAGACTCTTATTGTTCCTCCCTCTGTAAGTCCTGTGTATAATGTAGAATTCATCTTGGAAAAAAAAGGAAAAAAAAAACTAGAAGTAGCAAAAAATAATGTATCTGAAGCTTACAATTCCTGGCATCAGTACAATCATTTTCTTGTACCTTTGTGCAAGAGTGTTTTTTCTCCATTTTATTTTCATCTGCTGCAAAAAGTAATTACCTTTCAGAGACACCTACAGGGAGAGGCTATGAGAATGTCTGATCATTTTTAATGCATTTGCCTCTACATTTTCTTTCTGACATTCTAAGTAGAGCACATCTGCCGTGAAACATCAGCAGAGGGTGACTTCATTAAATATTAAATACTGTTCCCTGCCTTAGCAAGTGCTTGTCCTGTACAAAACCCTCTGATAGTGCAAGTGTCCAGGAAGGCAAGCAAACCCACGGACCGCTCCTCTCACAAGCTAGCACCGATGTGCCCGGGTTTCTAGTGAGCAGTTAGCCGCCTGCTGCCCTGCCCATGTGACCAATTGCTATGATGCTTCTCTAAGTAATTGTTTTAACAGACATGTGAGACAATACGTTTGTGTGACAGAAACCATCTTCAAGATTTGCAAAATGTATTTGTTCAAGAGTCAGTAATAATTCAAAATTAGAGAAAACATAAGGTATTAATACATCAGAAGCTGAATATTGCCTTTTCAAAAATCTGTTTCTCTACTTTTACCTATCTAATGGAAATATAGAGTTTTAACCTATTGTACATTTACTTCGCAATTTTCCCTTTCTCTAATTTAAAAAACCTCGGGGACTGTTGGTTTTCCTGTTAGTGCCACCTGCTGGTCTAGATATTGTAACTGCATTCTGCTTTGTAAGCTTCAATACACTAAAGAAAATGTAGAACAGATTTTTAAAGAAATAAAAAGTACTCCACTCACAAATTTTATTCAAGCATTTTTATTTCAGATGCACCTGTTATTTGTCATATTTGAATTCACAGATCCTTTAACCAACTCCCAAAACTATAATTACCAGGCCTTCATATATATGTGTGTGTGTACACACACACACACACACACACACACACACACACACATACATCTGTATTACTTTCCTTTATATTGAATGTTACAGTTAAGAAATTTTGAGATGTTAACATAAATGTTTAATTACATAGTCTCTTAAGAAGCAAATTTCAAAGCTACAGGATAAAAAACTGATTATTTGAACATTTCATGTTTGGTTTAAATGAGTTCTTGCCCACCTCAGAAAAGAACATCTACACTTATTTCAAACACTATTAAACAGTTGGGTTTTGAACTGGGGAATCTTGGATACTTTCTTTCAAGTAACTAATTATCTAAATACTTGTATCTAATATCAATATACTAGTAGTACATAGTTATCAGCAATTTTTTTGTCCTTTCGGTTGTCCATAGTCTATGATTAATGCCTTCTTCCGCTATCCCAAATCTTCATTAATTTTACTTATTGCATTGTTTCAAAGAGGTTTCTACCCAACATTTGTAATCCAGATGGCTTTTCAGACAGGAACATCTCTCCACCTTAGCGCTCTATCCCACGCCAGAGGACGCCCAGCGGTTTGCTCGGTGTGCCTTGGCACGCTCGCCGTCTCAGTGCCAGCCGAGCATTAGAGCTCGTTCTTTCTTGTCTCTGCTCACTAATGAGATAGAATTTATGTTGATTCAATGCTTCACAAATTGCCATCCGTCAGCTTTGCTTTCTCCAATCCCTCATCTCCTTCTTTCAGTGCATTTTGTTGAACTGGCAGAAGTTCAGCCATCAGCTTAGAGCAAAGTCTCTCCATAGATAGTGAGGATTTCATGTGAGACCAACACCTCATTCATGAATTACCTTCTTTTCAATCTCAACTGCAGCAATATTTTCATTTGACCTTCATTTGACCCGACACATAGGAAATAGAGTGGCAGCACCTGTTGACATCTCTGGTTTCTGGGACTAGATTGAGATGCACTTTGGCATCCATATCTTCCAAATAATCTGTCTTGGTTGGTATTCTGTGGTCTTGCTTTATGCCTCCAGGAGCTAGGTATATGGGATACTCACAGCAATAGTGCCCACATGCCGACTTCTTGTGTCTGGAGCACAGATCAACTTTACTGAGGATTTCTGTCCCAAAGGGACTGTCACCATATTCTTTATATAGAATGAGAGGAATCTTTCTATAGCTATGGAATATAGGAAATGTTATTTAATGCTAATTAAAAAGTAGACAAGAATCATTTAATTAATAAGAATATTAAAGTATGATGAAAATTTCTATGTAGACAAACTAAAACTAAGCATAAGTTAGAAAAATGTAATTTTTTTGAACTGCTTTCCCTAAGTCAATATTTCTCAACCTCGACCCTATGGACATTTGGGCCAAATAATTCTTTGTTGGGGAGGGAAGGCAGGCGGGGGTGTCGTGTGCATTGTGGGATGTTTAGCAGCATCCTTGGCTTTTATCCCACCAATGTTGTGACAACCAAGAATATCTCGAGACATTCCCATGTATCCCTTGGGGGGCAAAACTGCCCCCGCTGCTGAGAACCATAGTCATTGCCTGTGAACATTAATGAAAGAAAAACATTAAAATGTGTGCCATTATCCAGAAGTCCAAGTGGTTTTAAATAGCTTGCAAATGACCTCACTGGAAGAGAAATGTCAAAGAAATTCAAACATGACACAAAACCATAGAACTTAAAAGTGGAGAAGAATATAAAAATACTCCTTCCAGCAATGGAGAGCTAGAATGTAGCTCACAGTCTCAGACTCTGGACATTCCCCCTGCACAAGCTGGGGCCTGAACCCAGAACTCAAGGGCCAAATGTTCCAACAGAGAGGTTCCCAAGTACATATTTCTAATTTTTTAAGAAACCAGGAACCTGTGGGAACCTGTCATGAATCATTCCCCGTGGCGAAAGAAGGGAAAAAGTCTCCAACGGGCTGTGTTGTCATGGTTCCTGGCTGTGAGCTTTCTGACTATACCCTTATTGAGGGCCTATCTGTACCTGAGCTGCAGGCATTTCCTGGAAGCTGGTCTATGCGCAAAGCATCCATCAGACAGTGACACATGGTAGTTCTGCTCCATTCAGTCTTCAGCTTGATTCTGATTAAGCGTGGGAATTATAAATACTTTTTAGTTTCAAGGGAGGTTTTCTAATGAGTATGTTAATACATACAGTGGTTTTCTATTATAACAAGTTTTCCTTGTTTTGTGGAGTTGGATATGCATGAACTAAATTATGCTCCTGAAATATAAAAATGTATAAATAAAATCTAATGTAACAGAGTTTTGAAACAGAAGTTAAAGTCTAACCTGAACCCTTGAGTTATTAGAGGAATTACATTTTATATGACCATTCAGACTGTATCATAACTGCCACTTAAAATAATGCCTGGATCTGAAATTTGGGGCTAATAGGTTCAATCATGCCCATATCATGGTGGATGGAGACAAAATCTTATAGCAGCTGAAAAACATGGGTGACCAGACTTTGCTAAACCTCAGTGTCTGCATTTATAAAATGGGTGATTGGGGCTAATGATAGTTTCTGTGCCTCCCAGGTTTATTTTGAGGGTTAAATGAAACACATGGTTTTGTACCTGGCATGTGGCAAGAACTCAATAACTCTTATCTACTAATACTTTACTATATAATTATATAACAAATATTATTGTTATATGAGCTACCAGGTGAGAGTGATACTCTTTTCTACTTCAATAGGATTTTTCTTAAAAGCAATACTTGGGAAACCCATACCTAGGAAAGAAGTTAGCTTTCTAGAAGTAACCCAAGAAATAGTAAATCCTTGATAGAAGAAATTGGAAAATGCTAATTGGGGTAAATGTTACTTTAATTATGTAAAAAAAGTGATTTAAAAGTAAAAGAATGAATATATTATATCCTAGCTTAAGAGACCAATGGAATAGCCAAAGTCACCTTGAGATACTAAAAGAGAGAGAGAGAGAGAGAGAGAGAGAGAGAGAGAGAGAGATTGGAGAGGGAGGCAATACAACAAGCATTTCTTTCTAACAGTGACCACAGGCCATGTCACATTCCTCTGACGGGCAGACAGTGGGAGCGACCACATAGAATGATTTCAACTCAATTACTGAGGTGCTAAGAGCCACTGCTCCCTGATTTCTGCTTGCCAAACCACCTTCTGAGAATAATCTGACTCTCATGTCAACTTGCAACTGGGAGAACAGCCACTGGCACAGCCAATATGAGTGCGGTCCACCTGCAAGTTAGAGAGTCAATGTTACCTTTGCATGCTTTGAGGGTTTAGTAAGTATTGTATGAGGCATTTTGGGAAACACCAGAAGAATGAGAAGGACAGGCAAAGCTTAGGAGTGGGCCTTCAAAGATTGAGGCTGCCTTGATGGACAGCCAGCTTCCATATAGGACAACAGGATTTAAACAATAACCTTCATATTTCTTCAATGCTTAGATACTTTGGTCTTTACTGCTTGGCTTGGAGGTCTACGTTAGTCTGTCTTACTGATAGCCTCAAATATTTGTTAATTGAAGTGCTGAGGTTCTGAACATGGTTGACTCTCTCCCTTGAACAGTGAGACATTCAGAAATTAATTATTAAATATTTACAAATATGCACATAAATTCAATGCACTACACGAAAATTGTAAGACAATTCTCTATGTTCAGCGAGTGAAAGATCCTAGAAGTAGCTAAAAGATGTCTGCAGAATTTTACTGCAGTTGTTACCTATAAAATGATATTCAAATATTAAACTTTGATTAATTTTAAAAAGCTTACCACCAAAAAAAGGTAGAAGAGAGCAGCAAACATACTTTGAACATCCTGATAATTAAAAAGGTAATACAAAATACAAATGTAAGAATTACTAGCTATTAATCCAGAAGAAAGATTCAAATAGAACCCCAAAGTGTACCTTCATAGAAATAAAAATAGATTTGAGATTTGAGTTGGCATCACACAACTGCAGTTATTTTCCAGGCCTATAGAGTCATCTGGCATTCTACTTAGATGTCTGTTGGTCTTAAAAGTAGTCATTCTTGGAAAAAAAATACCCCCCAAATTGTAGGTTCACCAGTGACCTAAAAGGGACCCGAAGTTACCTACTTCATGGGTACGAGAGCATTTATTTCAAGACTTCTGGTGAATGAAAGGTGTGGGGAGCTGTGACTTGATGTTCTTTCAAAGGTTTCTTAGTGCCTTAAATTTTGGAAAACATTAAACTATTGGTTGTGTCCATTGGTTATTTGTTTGTTCATTTCTTTTTTCTTTGCTTTCAGTTTTATATTCCGCATATGAGTGAAGTCATACAGTTCCTTGTTTTTTCTGTCTGGCTTACTTCACTAAGCATGATGATCTCCAGGTCCATCCATTTTGTTGCAAATGGCAATATTTCATCTTTTCTTACAGCTGAGTAATATTCCATTGTGTACATGTATGACAGCTTCTTTATCCAGTCATCTGTCGCAGGGCACTTTGGTTGTTTCCATGTTTTGGCCACTGTGAACAGCACTGCGATGAACATTGGGGTACATAAGTCTTTGAGGGGGGGAAGCTAAATATAAGGTTATAGAAAGAGAAGTCACATTAGGTGGCAAACTTATTATACAACAAGTAGACAATGCACTGTAGAATTGTATGCCTGAAACCTATGTAATCCTTGCTAACAGATGTCACCCCAATAAGTCTAATGATAAAAATGAATTAAAAAGGAAAAAAAAAAAAGAAAAAAAATTTTGGAAAAATGCAGAGCCTAGAGTCTAAAGAGTAGGAAGGGTCTAGCCAAGGAGGTTTCCATCTGGCTGCACAGTAGAGCTTTTCAAAAACACCAGTGCTTGGAGACCTCCACCTTCAATATAAAAAGTCATTCTAACAACTAAAACAAGCTAGTTAAATTATAAAGTTAGAGTGTCTTTCTTTCTTTCTTTTTAAAGAAACCCACACAGAGGTGAAAACATGAAGGAACTTGAATGAGCTATATTTCAGAATGTGATGAGCCCTTGATAGTAAATAAGATGCATAATTGCTTTTACCCATGTGAGTGTCAGGAAGAGAAGAAGTTCTTTGTTAAAAAAAAAAAAAAAAGGAGTAAAGAGAGACCAGCTGTAGCAGTCTGCTGGGGTTGCCAAATCAAAGCTCTACAGGCTGGGTGGCGCAAACAACAGAAATGTTCTCACAGTTCTGGAGGTGAGAAGTCTAAGATCAAAGTATTGGCAGGGTTGATTTCACTCTGAGGTCTCTTGCCTTAGGGGGTAGACAGCCATGTTCTCCCTCTGTCTTTACATGGTCTTTCCTCTATGCACACACATGTCTGTGTCCAAATTTTGTCAGTTTACAAGGACACTGGTCATACTGGATGAAAGCCCACTTTAAAGACTAATTTTGTGTTAATTACCTCTTTAAAGACCGTATCTTCAAATATAGTTACTTTTTGAAATGTTGAGAGTTAGGACTTCAACATAGGACTTTTGTCTGGATACAATACAGCCCATAACACCAGCCCAACTCTTGATGAACTTCTAATAACCACAAGAGGGCAGATGCACATAACCCAAATTCCAAGGGCCCTGGCCACAGTGTAAGACTTTGCCTAGCAGCAAGTCATTCTCACAGGTCTTCACTGAAAACTTGGGGATAATGTGTCATTTTCCTGCTGCTGTAGTACCAAATTACAGAGTGAGTAGGTTAGAACAATACAAATGTACTATCTTATAGTTTTGTAGGCCAGAAATTGGATGCTAGACCAAATATGTTGGCAGGGCTGTGTTCTCTTCTGGAAGCTCTAGGAGAGAAGTCCATGGCCTTGCCTTTAACAGCTTCTATTGGCTGCCACATTCTTTGGCTGGTGACCACTTCTTTCATCTCAAAGCCAGCAATATCATATCTCTCTAACTCAGTTCCAATCACCACATCTTCTCTGATTCAGCTCTTCTGCTCTCCCTCCCTCAACCCAGTTTTAAGGATATTTGTGCTTACATTGGGTTTACCCAGATAATGCTGAATAATCTTCCTTTCTTAAGGTCACAGGACTGACAACTTTAATTTCATCTGCAATCTTAATCCCCCTTTTCCGTATAACCTAATATATTTGCAGCTGAGGATTTAGATATGGGCATCTTTGAGGGGCCATTATTCTGCCCACCATAGGTAAGTAGATCAAAAGCTGAGGTAGCACCAGAGGGCTCAGAGCCATCCCCCTGAAGACATGAAGTGCTCCCCACAAGCACAAGGCAGTTGCCCACCAAAGGAGATGGGAGGACAGGGGAGATGAGAGAAACTCCTCCAAAGCATTTGAAGCCTCTACAGAGTGAGGCAGTGATGGACAGCAGAACTGGGGAGCTCTCCAGCAGTTCAGAAAGGGTGTGGAGGGAGTAGGTATGGAGAATAAAACCTCCCCAAGGATCCAGAGCAGATAGCAGTTGGGACAGAAAGCAGCGAAAAGTCTCTTACAGTCCAGAAAGCTGATGGTTCAGCTGTCAAGTCAAAGAGGTCTCCAAGATATTACCAGAGCTTGTGTCCCAGGCCTTCCAGAAGAAGTCCTGATTCTGCTTTAAAGAAATTGGTGTGAACTGAGTCAACCTAAAGCTCCACAGAGCTGAAATCCAGATCAACTCCTGATCAGGCTGAGTCAGCCCCCTCATGAGTTAATATACATACATCTATTTCCACACTATCCACTGAGAGGGACTGGAGACAATGATATCACAGCAGCAATGAGCACACTGAGAGCCTAGAGCTTGGTTTTTAAATTCCATTCTCCCATAAAAGGAATCAGAGTTCCATGTAAAACAGATTGATTGGGGAGTGGGGGGCAAGGAAAATGCCAGTGAAAATTGGAGCATGTTATAGAGAGAAATACTCTAAAGAGGATGGGGATATGCCAAAAGTCATAGGCATGAACATAAAAAAGCTCCCAGTGGCTGAAACTGGAACAATTGGAGCAAAATAAATAAATAATGACAGTATTATAGAAAAAAATAAATATTTTTTACTATTATAAAAACTCATAGAACAAAATAAATATTCATGAGTGAATACTGACATAACAAATAATTAAATAAATAAATGGAAGAGAAGAGACAGTTCTTTCTTATGGAATTCCAGTTAATAAATGTAGAAGAAACAAGAGAAAATTATCATTACAACACGACTGTTAGCATTGCTGCAGGCACAATCCACCAGACTGCTAAAATTAGTGAACAAGAGTTTGAATAGAAATAGTATATTTGCATAGTCTCAATGCTCACCCACCCCCCAAAAATTTATTAACTACCAAATGAAAAATAATAACTTCTCAATGGAGAAACCTGGAAGACACCACCAAGTGATCAAGGTTAACAGCAGCAATATAAAGATGTGCTAACGATGTGTACCTTTGGTTATAACACACTGAGAAAAGCCTATCACTTTTGTAGTGTTTGCTGAAGTTATATAAACTCAATCTAATGAGAAAACATTTGACAAACCCAAACTGGAGGATTATCTACAAAAACCAGTGACCTTGGAAAGTGTCAAGGTCTTGAAAGACAGGGAAAGACTGAGGAACTCCCATGGACTAGGAAAACTAAGGTGACATGATAATTAAATACAAAGTGGGATCGCACAGTGAAACTTTGGAACAGAAAGAAAAGATTCTTGGATAAAATCTGGGGATATTCAAACTCTATAGTTTAATTAACAGTAATGTGCCAATGTTAATTTCTTACTTTTGGCAATTACATTATGGTTAAGCAAGATGTGAACATTATAGGAGCAGGTTGAAGTGCTATGTAGGTTCTCTCTTCATTGTTCTTTCAACTTTTCTGTAATTCTAAAATGATTTCAAAATCAACTTAAAAAGAAAAAAGATGCCAAAGGATCTAGTGGAAAAGGTTAATACCATGCCTGAAGAGAAGGAGAATTTCCAGAAAGACATAGAAACTATTTTTTAAAAATAAAAAGAATTGAATGAAAATGTCAGAGCCAAATGGAACATATCTAGGTCTTACACAGTTGAAATCCTGATTTAATTGTTCTGAGGCAGGGTTCAGGCAAAGAGGAGAGAGAGAGAGAAAAAAAAATTTCCCAGGTAATTCTAATTATAACCAAGATTGGGAACTACTGGGCTAACCTAATCTAATTAGTATTAAAATATAAAGAAACTACATAGAGTGTGTAGGAGTCCCTAAGACCACTACCATGTTTGGAGTTTCACTAGAAGGATACAGGGGAATCAGCATGTAGTTTTACTTGGGGCTCAGGTTGCTTGCAGTAAAGATATTCAGGAGAGAGGGCAAGATGGCAACTGGGGAGGAGGTTGCTAAAGCCTCTCCTAGAAAACACAATTGAACAGCCATCTAGGATCCAAGAAAGAGGACTCTGAGTGACACAATGACAGCTGAGAAATGCACGCATCATAAAAAACCACCTGAAGGTTGGAGAGAAGGGGGCAAGTCAGAGAGAGGGGAGGGAGCAGAGACAGATTGTGACACGACCCCATCACTGCTAACTATCTGGGAGCAGCACAGTACATAGGAACAGGGAGGCCCAGAGGCGACAAGAGTGAAAGCCAGCCAATGTGGCAGAATAGTGGGAAACCGTAGCAGAGCTGGGCCTTAGAGCAGCATGTTAGGGACAGAGCTTGGGAGCCAGCTTCTGAAGTTCTTGAGTAGCAAGAGGGCTGAGCAAGGACTCTGAGCAGCTGCAAGCCGAGATGAGGCCCCAGAGACACCACCTCAGCTCCTGGTGCCCCCACAGCCCACAACACACACGTGCACTGTTCCTCAGCAGGACCACAGTTCCTGGAGGCGAGCTGGCTGCCTTCGCATGACCCATGACATCAGGCCCAAGGCTTTGGACTTGTGGTTCGCACCTATGCCCAGTGCCCACGCGCAGTACAAGCCTGCAGACTCCGCCCCTAATGGCTGGTTGCTGGAGCAGGCCTGGGAAAAAAGGTGGATCTGATAGCATTTGCCCCAGCCAGTAAGAGCAGCCTCGGCCCACATCCTCCAGCTTTCCCAGCAAAGGGCAGGAAGCGGAGCTGCCCCAGCACACTTTTTGTTGGCCTCTTCCCTCTCCTACAGCCTCCCCAATGAAATACAGGAAGCGGAGGGATCCTGGATAGAAGCACCCCACCTCCAAACATGGCTGGAGGCCAGAGATAAGGTATAAACACCTCCCTTCTCTCCAAAAACTTGGCCCCCAGTGCCACCTAGTGTCTTCCCTACAGCAAGACACCACAAAAATACTAATCAGCGCTCCTGGACTCTGCTGAATGTAACACCCTCATGCCAAAGAAGAACACAGCAGACAGTATGGATTCCCTAGGATCTAAAGCTGCTCAGAAAGAAGATGAAAAATATCCAGAAAAGGATCTCATAGACCTAGAAATTTCTAAACTAAGTGGCAGAGGATTTAAAGTAGCTGTTCTAAAGGCTCTGAGAGAAATGAAAACATACTGGCAGAACACCATAGCTGAGGTGAATAGCCTAAGAAAGAAAATCTGTGAACAAAAGGAACAATTTAACAAAGAAATTCAAAACATAAGAAAGATCGAGATGGAAATTTGAGAGATAAATAAAAGAAGTGAGAAATGAAATAACTGCCACAGGAAACAAGGCCAACCAGATGGAGGAAAAAAAAATAGTGATATCAAAGATCAAAACATGGAAACATCTAAAAAAGAGGGAGCTAGGAAATATAGAACCAAAAGGATTGAAAGAACTCTGCAAGAATTATCTGACTCCATGAGCAAAACAACATCAGGATGATAGAATTAGAGGACAGAGCAAAGCATTCTACAAAGAACATACTCAAACAAATAGTAGAAGAGAACTTTCCAAACCTATGGAAAGATCTGAAACCCCAAATTCAAGAAGGAAATAGGCCCCCTAGATACCTGGACTCTAGCAGATCTTCTCCAAGACACATGGCACTAAAGATGTCAAAAACTAAAGAAAAAGAGACAATTCTCAAGGCAGTCAGGGGAAAAAGAACTATAACCTTTAGAGGAAAACCCATCAGGCTAGCATCAGACTTCTCAGCAGAAACCCTACAATCCAGGAGGGAGTGGAATCAAATATTCAAAACTTTAAAAGAAAGAAACTTTCAGCCAAGAATAAATTATCCAGCAAAATTATCTTTCAGATATGAAGGTGGAATAAAGATCTTCTCAGACACACAGAAACTAAGGGAATTAGCCAGTACAAGGCTGGCACTTCAAGAAATACTGAAAGAGGCTCTTTGACCTGAAACAAAACATTAGGAAAAATGGAAGAGAGTTGGGGCAACAAGAAAGAAACAAAAATAAAACAACAAACAAAAAAGTAATGGCCAAAGGAAATCCTCACATATCGATCATCACTCTAAATGTTAATAGACTGAACTCACCAATAAAAAGACACAGAGTAGTAGACAGGATTAAAAAACAAAACCCCCTCATATGCTGTCTCCAAGAGACACATCTCAGCTGTAAGACAAACACAGACTCAGAGTGAAAGGATGGGAAACAATACTCCAAGCAGATAATATGCAGAGAAAAGGAGGAGTTGTCATACTGATGTCTGATGAAATAAACGTCAGGTTAAAAAAAATAGCAAGAAACAAAGATGGGCATTACATAATGAAAAAAGGTACAATACAAAAACAAGAAGATTTGACACTAAATATATATGCTCCCAACCAGGAAGCACCAAAATATACAAAGCGACTACTAACAGATCTGAAAAGAGAAACTGACAAAAGCACAATCATTGTGGGGGACTTAAACACCCCCTTAACAGCCATGGACAGATCATCCAAACAGAAAACAAATAAAGAACTATCCACCCTAAATGACACATTATAGCAATTGGACATAATTTTCATTTACAGGGCATTTCAGCCAGCAAAAAGACACTATACCTTCTTTTCTAGTGTGCATGGAACATTCTCAAGGATAGACCACATGCTAAGACACAAAAGTAGCCTCAACAAATTCAAGAAGATTGAAATCATACCAAGTGTATTCTCAGACCACAAAGCTTGGAAATTGGAGATCAACTGTAAAAGGAAAGCAGAAAAAAAAAAACACATATACATATAAATTAAACAAGAGCTTATTATAAAATGACTGGATAAAAGAACAAATAAAAGAAGAGATTAAAATATATAGAAACTAATGACAATGAAAATACAACATATCAAAATTATTGGGACACAGTGAAAGCAGTAATAAGAGGAAAATTTATATCATTACACGCCTATCTTAAGAACAAGAAAAATCACAAGTAAACACCTTAGCATCCCATCTTAAAGAACTAGAAAAAGAAGAGCACACAAAACCCAAAGTCAGCAGAAGAAAAGAAAGAATAAAAATTAAAGCAGAGCTAAACCAATTAGAGAACAGAAGGACAATAGAAAAAAATTGATATTACAAAGAGCTGGTTCTTTGAGAAAGTCAACAAAATTGACAAACCTCTGGCTAGACTAATCAAAGGACAAAAGGAAAGGACACACATATCCAAAATTAGAAATGAAAGGGGAGAAATTATCACTGATACCAGAGAGGATTATAGAAAATATTATGAAGGACTTTATGCCACTAAATTTAACAACCTAGAATAAATGGACAAGTTTCTAGAAACTTATAGCCTACCTAGACTGAACCAAGAAGAACCGTATAATCTAAATAGACCAATCAATAGCAAAGACATTAAAATGACTATCCATAATCTTCATAAAGGCAAAAGCCCTAGACTAGGTGGTCTCACCAATAAGTTCTACCAAGCATTCAAAGAATTAATGCCTATCACCCTCAGACTCTTCCACAAAATTAAAGAGGAAGCAATGCTTCCTAACTCATTCTATGAGGCCAACATTACCCTAATACCAAAGAATGGTAAAGACAACACAAAAAAAGAAAATTATAGACCAATGTCTCTGATGAACATAGATGCAAAATTCCTAAACAAAATATTAGCAAATAGAATACAACAATGCATCAAAAAGATTACACATCATGATCAAGTAGGATGCATCCCGGGAGCACAAGGATGGTTCAACATACGAAAATCAATCAATGTGATACACCACATAAACAATATAAAAGATAAAGACTATATGGTCATTTAATTGATGCAGAAAAAGCTTTTGACCAAATACAACATCCATTTATGATCAAAACACTAAATAAAATAGGTATAGAAGGAAAGTATCACAACATAATAAAGGCCATATATGACAAACCCTCAGCTAACATCTTCTGAATGGGGAAAAGCTGAAGCCTATTCCCCTAAAAATCAGGAACAAGACAGAGATGCCCCCTGTCACCACTGGTATTTAATATAGTATTGGAAGTTCTAGCCACAGCAATCAGGCAAGAGAAAGGAATAAAAGATATCCAAATTGGGAAAGAAGAGGTCAAATTGTCACTCTTTGCAGATGACATGATCCTTTATATAGAAAAGTCCAAAGATTCACCAGAAAACTACTAGAAAGAATAAATGAATACAATAAAGTCGCAAGATACAAAATCAATGTACAAAAATCAACAGCATTTTTATATACAAACAACAAATCTTCAGGAAAAGAAATGAGGGAGTCAATTCCTTTTGCTATCAAAAAAAAAAAAAAGAAAGAAAAGAAAAGAAATACTTGGGATTTAACTTAACAAAGAACATGACAGACTTATACATGGAAAACTATAAGACACTTTTGAAAGAAATTGAAGCAGACACAAAGAAATGGAAAAATATCCCCTGTTAATGTATAGGAAGACTTAACATTGTTAAAATGGCCATTTTGCCCAAAGCAATGTACAGATTTAATGCAATACCCATCAAAATCCCACAATCATAGTTTTACAAAATAGATAAAAGAATTATCAGATTTATATAGAACTGTAAAAGACCTCAAATTGCCAAAGCAATACTACATAAGAAGAATAAATCTAGTGGCATTACACTCCCTGACTTCAAAAGCATCAATAGTCAAAACAGCTTGGTATTGGCAGAAAAACAGAAACATAGAAACATAGACCAATGGAACAGAACTGAAAACCCAAAAATAAATCCACAAATTTATGGACAAATAATTTTTGAAAAAGGGGCAAAAAACATGCAAAGGGGAAAAGACAGCCTCTTTAGGTGGTGCTGGAAAAGCTGGAAAAACATGCAAAAGAATGAAACTGAGCTGTGAACTCTCACCATATACAAAAATTAACTTAAAATGGATTAAAGACCTTCACATAAGACCAAAACAATAAACTGTATAGAAGAATATATAGGTACTAAACTTACAGACCTAGGGCTCAAGGAAGACTTCATGAACCTGCCCTCAAAGACAAGGGAAGTAAAAGCAAAAATAAATGAATGGGACTATAACAAACCTAAAAGCTTCTGCACAGCAAAAGAAACCATCAACAAAGCAAAGAGACAACCAACTGATTGGGAGAAAATATTTGCAAACAACATATCTGATAAGGGGCTAACATCTAAAATATATAAAGAACTAATAAGACTTAAGAAAAAAACCAAACAACCCAATTAAAAACTGGACAGAGAAACTAAACAGACACTTCTCCCATGAAGAAATGCAAATGGCCAGCAGACATATGAAAAAATGCTCAACCTCATTAGCTATCAGGGAAATGCAAATCAAAACCACAATGAGATAGCACCTCACACCTGTTAGAATGGCTGTTATCAACAAGACAAGGAATAACAAGTGCTGGGGAGGATGTGGAGAAAAAGGAACTCTGGTACACTGCTGGTGGGAGTGCAAACTGGTACAACCACTGTGGAAGGCAGTGTGGAGGTTCCTCAGAAAATTGGGAATGGAGTTACCATATGACCCAGCAATCCCCCTTCTGGGGATCTACACAAAAACTTGAAAACTTTAGTCCGCAAAGACTTATGTACCCCAATGTTCATCGCAGCGCTGTTCACAGTGGCCAAAACATGGAAACAACCAAAGTGCCCTGTGACAATGACTGGATAAAGAAGCTGTGGTGCATATACACAATGGAATATTACTCAGCTATAAGAAAAGATAAAATATTGCCATTTGCAACAAAATGGATGGACCTGGAGATCATCAGAAAAAAACAAAAACTATGACTACAGTCATATGCAGAATATAAAACTGAAAGCAACAAAGGAAAAATGAACAAACAAACAAATAACCCATGGACACAATCAATAGTTTAATGTTTATTTGGGGACAAGTGGAAAGGGAATGGGAGAAAGGGGAGGGGGTGGGAGAGGAGGGGAGGAAGCTAAATATAAGGTGATGGAAAGAGAAGTCACACTGGGTGGTGAACCTATTATACAAGGTGACAATGCACTGTATAATTGAACACCTGGAACTTTTGTAATTCTTGCTAACAAATGTCACTCCAATAAGTCTAACAATAAAAAAAAAAATGTTCAGCCAGGTCATAAGAGAAAAGACAGCAGAGTCAGGGGGCAGCCCTGTGTGGGCTTCCCTGTGCTATCTTACTCCTTTGTTGGGGCACCCTCAAGCATAACCCTTTCTCCAGCACCAAATATGGAGTATTTCTGCCCAGAGAGATTAGAGAATGTAAATGCTCATTAGAAATGCCTGAAGTTTGGGGGGCAGTGGTCACATAGGCACCCCCTGCTTAGCACATACCAAAATTCCAGACTCCCAGAGTGAAAGCATGTGTCCCACACAAGATCATGTTTGTATGAACAGCTGTGGCACAGAAAGCCACACTTACCAGTTAGGAAAAGTTGTATATCACTGTCGGGAGCTGTTTACCAGTCAGGTTCACAGATATAAACCTAGGCCCAACCTTGCAAGCTTCAGAGCTGCTATCGGGACTCTTCTGCATGTACAAAAACTTGTCACCATGGCTCACTTTTTCCTGAGTGTGCATGAGAGCACAATCACTGTGCTAGCTGCTTTAAATCCATCATCGCATGTAATCCTTGCAACCCGTGATCCAGGTTTGGTCTTCATTTCACAGCTGAGAGAACGTCAGGCTTAGAAAATTTTTACCCCAAGTGATAATTTACCCCAACATCACCCAGCCAGTAAATGGGTAGCTGTCATCCAAGCTCACAGTTCAGTTCTAACACATTATGTCCTGAATCTAGTTTTCCATTGCAATTGGGCATAAATAACAGCTTTCTCTCTCTTTGCCATAGAACATTTTCAAGGATAAATAATGATGCTTCCAATGTACCTAGAAAGAAATTATATAATTTGGTTTTTTCCATTGTTATCATCAATATAGGTAATTTTAACAAAAAGAAGGATTTCTAGTATATCAATAAATGTGGCATGTGAAAAATGACCTTTATCTCTTTTCCACATTACAATAGTATATGAAAATATCACTTTACCAAATTATGCCAGTTGGCCTATTTCCCTTTTTTTTTCTTTCTTTCTTTCTTTCTTTTCTTTCTTTCTTTCTTTTCTTTCTTTCTTTCTTTCTTTCTTTCTTTCTTTCTTTCTTTCTTTCTTTCTTTCTTTCTTTCTTTCCTTCTCTTCTCCTTTTTTTTTATTTTTTTAAAAATAAGTAGGCTTTTGATTTTCATATATTTCTGACTTTTTCCTTTTTTGGTTCCTTCTATCCTTGGACCATGGGAACTTTTTTGTAAGCGGTCACATTATGCACAACCCAAAGCTGCTGATACCTCATCAATCTGTTACAAAACATGTGCCTCCACAGCCTCTCTGGGAGTTCTAGTTCAATAAACAGTAAGTTCAATTTTATGACCGAAACTGCTACATGTATTTCAGTAACTGAAAGCCAAAAGGAGGAAGAGAAGACCCCTCTGTCCTGATCAGGGACAAAGCCTCCCCTCACACTGTGCCCTGGAGGGCAGCATGGTCTTACTCTGGGAGCCCAAGGCCAGGCCCACCTGGGCAGCCCAGCAAGGGCACTGCCCGTGCAAACTGCCCAAAGAGGCCACCCGTGTCATCCCTCTCTTCATGCAATGGTCTCTCATGGGGCAGCCTATGGCTGCTGCAAAGCTTACGCTGATTGAAGCAAAGATGCTGATTTAGAATTTTAAATAAAAGAGTCTTAATTAGATAAAGAGTCTAAGTTTCTAGAACAAGAGTCAGCAAATTTTCTGTAAGTCCCCAGTAGTGAACACAAGGAGCCTTAGATAATGTGTCAACAAATGGGCATAGCTGTGTCTCAATAAAATTTTATTTACAAAAACAGGGCACAATTTGGGTTTGGTTTCCAGGCTATAGTTTAGCAATGTTCTAGAACATTAGCAGAATTTGCTATATGTGTTTTCCCTTCTAATTTAATACACCAAGGAAACATTACCTCTTTTATCCATAATATACCTTGTTATTCCTATTTAGAGCACAAGCCCAGTCCCCACACTCCAATGCTAGAATTCGCAGATATGAAGTACATATGTATTTAACTTTCTTTTTGAGAGGTACCAGTACTACTCATTCTTACATATAGAACTGTAGATAAAACCTGTGTGTGTTAATCAATAGTCCATGAGCCGTCTTAGCTATGCTCCCATAGATCGTATATAAAGAACAGCTGGGATCCGACTGCATTTGTAAAATATATTAATGTACCATGACAAAAATAACTATATCCAGATGCCTGTACATGATAGTACATCTAGAAAGAAGCTGGTTGTAGAATCAATTCTAGTCAAATTGTCCCACCACACAGATATTCCTGGGAAACCAAAATTTAGAAATACGAATAAAATCTAAGCACACCTTTAAATTCACAGCAGCTTTTTCTTCTAAATGCACTCTGAATTTCCAAATGTAGCTATATTTACCCAGAGATTGATCTGCAAAAAAATAACTCTATGAATGCCATATAACACTGAATTTTAGCTGTAGGTATCCTGACCATTCTCTCTCTGCATTGAACAATGGCCAGTGGTCTAGCAGTAATTACAACCAGTAGATGGCATCTAATAGCTAGAGGAATATTTGAGACTTAAGTGTAACATCAGCCTTACTGATTTCTGAGGGCCCGCCCTCTAATGTTATTTATATTGGATCATTTTAATTTTTAGCCCTACTCATCACAGTTGAATTTTTAAATTCCCATTCAATAAATTCATATAAAGTGCTAAAAAGACCCCCCCAAAAAAAACCCCAATTTTAACCTGAGGGTTCTACCACACTGTCTGGGATCTGACTGCAGACTAAATGTTCAGAATTTTTTAAATGGATATATTTAAAAGCATTAAACATTGAACATAGGCATTTCAAATAGAATTTGTTCTTTGTGAGAATACAGCCAAGTAGATAATTGCTGGACCAGGACCAAAAGATAAAATGTGTAACACCAAACACCCTCTAATTTGGATAAATTCCATGGGAATCAATGGAGTTTAAAAGTTTCACAAATAATTAGATTACTGACTAGGAAAGACCAGAAGGAGAAAACCAATAGATTGAATTCTGTTCCTTAAAGCTCAATTTGTGTATAAGCTGACTATATTTAGCAATCTGCAATTGCAACAAACTAGCATCATTAAAAACCCATTCATTGTATTATGCAACCTCAACAGAACTTCAATAGATTTTACCACATATAGATAGTAATACCTTTTTTAATGGAGACAGAATTTGGAAGTCTCAATTCCTTTTTTTTTCCCAGCAGTGCTTATTAAAGTCAATATATTAGATTAAAAATAATTTTAGGTAAAGAATAAACAGAATGTTTCTTATTATGTATTTTCTAGGTTGTGATCTACATATTTTGGTATTTGAATTAGATTGATGCCATAAATAAAACATCATTCTTGGAAATGTGCAGGGTAAGGGTCTGTGGGGAGAAAGGATAATCTACTCAGAGACTTGTTTCTTACTTTAATCACGAGCCATAAAAACAGCCGAATCCCATGTCATGCTGCAATAAAGGTTACATCAGCACTTCATACAATATTTATAGTGTAAGGAAAGAGGTCCGACAGTCCGACTCTAATATGACATTAATCTTCCTGCTCTCTTTATCCCTTATCCCACTCTCCCACTATACACTTCCCCTCCCCTCAGCTAAACATGTGCCCTGGGGCCATTCTGATAGTGGAGCTAACTGACAGTAGAATATTGATGAAATAAAAAAATCCAGACCACAAAGCAAACATTGTATCATAGTGGAAGCTGCATTTTAAGTGCCTCTTAAGGGGACCAACTGTCCTGGTTTGCCCAAAGCTGAGAGGTTTCTAGGATGTTGAACTTTCTATTCCAAGGCTAGTTAAGTCCTGGACAATCTGGTGAATGCATTTTAAAGAGGGATATGGCCTTAAGAGGCTTCATTCAAAGAATATTCATTATAACCCAGTCATATGAGAAATCATCACGAGCCAGGCATGACGTGGAGCTCTGATACTTAAAGCTTGCTGCTACTGAGACAAAGGTCAAATCTTCATTCCCACAAGAGCCAGCGAGCTTTTCTACGATCCCAGACTTCATCTTTAGTCCCAACCATCTAGGCTCATAGTGTTAGGGAGGGTGGGACAGTGCTTTACAGAGCTAATAACTCCAAGAACTCAATACCATTTGGAATAGCATCTGAAAACATAGATCCTACTGGCACTCTTTCTATGGTATTGCCCATTCTGTAATTCTCATTGAAAACTCATTTATACTCAGAAGAATAAATCAAAACAACTGTAAAGGAGCTCAGCAATAATGATTCAATCAACATGATTACTATTCTCCTGCAGCAAGTTGCCCTGGATAGCTTGAGGACTGTCAGGTGGGACTGAAGCCTTTTCTGCCTGTGATGTCTAAACTCTTTTTATGAAAAACTCTTCTCCATGACTTTCAGTAAACAAGTAACTTAGAGACAGTTACTGAAATTGGGTGCAGGGCTGTATGGTTCCCTTTATCCCAAGCATCTAGGCAAAAACAACATGATTATCATTGCATAGCCAAAGCTAGTAAAAGGGAACCTTGGTCACTGAACACTGAAAAGTCAAAATTAGCATTGCTCTATTTAGTATAAGGAGTATGAAATGACTGTTATAACATGTCCCCTCTGATTAAGGTATCCTCACTTTATACCATGTGGAGAAAGCAGACTTTTCCCCCTCTAGTCTGTATCACATGCTAGGTACCCCATGTTGGTATTGTTTCCTTTCACCCCCTGAACTTTCATTCGTCAGTCACCTTCCCCAAGATCAACACCGATCCAGGCACTTCTCATCAGAGTCTTATTGCTTCTAGCAACCTCTTCCGATGGCACCTTTGAGCATCTCTGTTTTTCTTGGGAAACTGGGTTTGTGGGAGAGCCCAGCCTGCACTGCTGTGTGCAATGTGCATACTTGTGTACAGTATGCACTCTCGTGTGCAGAGACCCCTCCAGGAGAAGCCATAGAGTGGTTGTGTAGACAGCAACCTCAGGAAACCCAAAACTATGTTCTTTAGAATATGCAAATACAAGTGATAAGGGCAGCAGAATGGGCCTCTAGGTTCAAAAACAACAATTCTACCCCAAAGACCAGCACCTTTTAAAAGTAGATAGGAAAAGGTACAACAAAATGTTTTTCTTATGAAAAATCCCTCTCTCCTAACCAATCTGAAATTTCTACCAGTAGTAGGTCTTCAATGATGGCTTCATAGAGAGTGTTAAATATCTTAAGAAAACATATTATCCTGCAAAAGTAATGAGTAACGACTTATTACATGTAGTTATTCTGGAGTTCAAAGGAAAAGTAGAACACACGGATAAATTTTCACTTCAAGTCCATACAAGTATGTATCTTAATAAAACAATCACATGTAACTGACTACAAGGAGACTGGAGACGAAGATACAGGTAATTTACTCACCATCTTATCAAAGGCCATTAGTTCCCCTTCTCTTTGCCTCCCTTCCCTACAAGATGTGGAAAGAGCTGACAATTGTTGTGGGGGTGCCATAGACTTCAAACACATTGTCCCCTTCACCTATCTGAGTCTATTTAGCCCTAGCCCTTGAACAGCAAAGGGGAGGGTTTGAAATCACTGAGCATTACAAGGAACCTCTTTTAACAAAGACATAACCCATATAAATTTAGATACCTGCAAAAAAAAGTTTTTGTAGCCTAGTGATTTTAAAACCAATCTATCGGCATTGTGTTTAGTTTTTTAATGGGAAAGGAGGCATTGTCAATCACCTTTTCTGTAAGTTAAATTGCTTTATTAAAAAGGTGTGGTGGAATAATTCAGAATTTAGGTTCTGAAGTCAAACTATTGAGGGTTCAAGTCTGAGTTCCACCACGTGGTAGTGTGTGTGACCCACACCCATTTATAATTTAGTTTGTAAGTTAAAGATACCGATGGTTCCTACAAGTTAGAGTGGTTTGAGTATGAGTCAATATGTACCTAGGTGTAACAAATTCTTATTAGTTGTAATAAAGGTTTTTATTAAAATCATTTTGGGTGGAGGTTTCACTAAGACAACAAGAAGAAGGGGAAAATGTAGCAGCAATAATTTCTAATTGTGTTAACTGTCTTGAGTGAGAAAAATATTCAGTAAACAGATGTTGTACAAGTCACTGGTTGTATTCATTGAATCAGCGACAACAAATCTGAGATTTTCTGGTATCATTTTATTTAGCATATTCTATTCCTATATTGCTACAGACTTCTGGAATTCCTCAGAAATTCAAACATTATGGCATCTAAACAACATCTCCCTGATGGCTTTTTCAAGAACAAAATTCCTGTAAGTCCTCCTGGTCTGACTTTGTTAACAACATGGCCATGTTCACACACTTTCCATTTGTACCTGCCTGGTCTCTGGCCAGCTTCTTCTGGGCCACACAATTCCAGCTCATACTGATGAGACAACTGTGCTCATGTGTTCCTTACTAGATTTGGGGGAAATTGAAGTCTATTTCTTGCACTGAAAAAGCAGACAATGTTGGACCTTTGTCAAGAAGCTTCCAAAACTAAACCTAACCCCAGTAGAACATTCAAAAAGGCAAAGAAATTATTTCAAATGAGACTACAATGTGTCCATGAGGAAAATATACTATTATTTATTCAAGACCCAGCTCAAATGTCATCTACTTTGTTAACCTTTCTCAATCATTTTGTTCCCGTCTCAGAAGTCGATAGTACTCTCATAATACTTTCACTGTGGCATTTGTCATGTTGCAACTAATCTACAAGACCAACCCCTCACCATTTTCCACACCTTCTTATTCCCCACAGTTTATGAATTTTTTAGCAGAGAAACTTCTCTTAATAGTCTCAGCAACTAGTACAGTGCATAGCGCAAAGCCAGTGTCCAGAAAAGCTACTTAAATACGACAGACCTTATTAGCAGTCACACACATCAAGCTCTCCTCTCCTCCTCAGTATATAGTCAGCCACGACTCCCAGACCACTTGTCATCAGGGTCCATGTGCAGTTCTTCCCAGTAGCAGGTGAGCAAAAGCGATTGGGAGCACTTCCAGGTTAACACCGGGAAGGTGTGACATCCCAATGTCATGGCAAATGTTCCACATCCACAGGATGGCACCTCCAAAAGCCTCAGTTCTTGAGTAGCAATGGGGAGCAAGTGTTTGCCACTCACTTGGGAGATGGTTTAAGCCACTGAGATGTGAGGGGTTTTGTTATCACAGCTTATCCTACCTTGTCCTGATGAATACACAATGGACGACAAGTACTTTTGTTTCCTTAGATTCAAACATCAGATTGAAAGCATCATAGTGTCACAGAGAAACAAAAGAAAAGAAGGAAAAAAATAACTCCATTAAGAGTCAGAAAATAAAATGTGTGCACACATACGCTCTTGGACTCTTTACTGTTTGGGGGATAAAACTAGAGCACTGAACCAGAATGATCCAGAGGCCCATATACTATGATTCCATGGATTTGAAGAAATGATAGTGACCTGCTGGGTCAAATGCTTAAATTTAACAGATCACTGATGCCTGGGCTATAGGTCAGAAAAGGCCACTGGTCACTACAAACCCAGAATAAAATCTCATTTATACTTTAGCCAAATGGTTTATAGCTCCTTAGTAAGAACACTTCCCTCTGAGAACCACTTCCAAAAGAAAAGGGTTTCTATACAATTATATCTGCCTATCTGAATTATCTGATGATTTAAGACAAAGTTTGTCTGACACACTCAATCTTTTAGTTAAATTGGCATTGTAGAAACAGGAGCTCCTAAGGGGCTCCTACAGTTAGCCTGTATAGTGCAAGCCTTCCTAACAGACATGTCAGCTATGGAGAAGAATGAGGTTGTGGGTTTAAGTCAATGGGAAGGTCTAACTTAGCAGCTTTCCATTCAGGCAGGTGGCTTTGCAGCAAGCAAACCCTTGAGCTCATAGCTGACGAAAGCCCATGGAATGCAAGTGAGCTCTGGCCCCTTCAGTGAATATTTCACCGGGTTTACACCAGGTAGCTAAGCCTAGGACCCTTCCTTCACTAGAGATGCGCTCACTGCAGGGTTTCACCAAGTAAAAGAGCCTGAAACACACTCTCTACTGACCCTGCTCCCACAGGAGCAATGCCCATCACCCTGGAAATGATGCCCTGGTTCTGAGGTGTTGCAATGGTCCACTTGTTCTTCAGAAGACAGCAATGTAAAAGCAATAGAGCAAGCTTCACGCCACGCTGAAAATGAGACATCATCGTTACTTGTCCCACGGTTCCCAGCCTGGGCTGCACATCTAAATCACCTAAGGACCCGACCTGAGCACTGCACCGAGCTGCATTTCTTTCAGCATCAGGCTGAGAAGCAGGGATTTCCTCTAAGGCAAGTTGGAATAAACTTGTCTTCTTCCCGTGTCTTGAGTTGCCATTATGTAACTGTGAACAAGCCAGAGGCTGTCAGCACTGAAGTTCCTTTCTGTTTTTAAAGGAGGCACCTATGGGAACAGTTTTCCCTCTCAGAGCTGCAGGGCTGGCCTGGGCATAGACAGTGGCAGCTCCGAGCACAGTGGTGCCTCTGGGACCTCCACATGCAGCAGATCCTGGAGAGGCCCGGCAGCTTGAGTCCCAGGCACCTTACGATCCTGAGTGCTGAAGAGCACAGCAGCCACAGGGCCTAAGCCACAGGCCAGTTCCTCTGGCTGCCGTCTGACCATCTTCAACAAGATCTGGGAAATTTCTGATATAATTGGGTCATGGTTTGGTTGCATAAGAAGTTGTTTTTTAAAAAGGGAGCTCCCTAACAATTCCAAAAGGCTTTTTACATTATTCTATGAGTTTGAGAAAAGCTCTTTGTTGATGGCATTTGCATCAGGGCCTCTTAATTATGGGTGCATGCTGGGGCCTAGGGAAAAGAATAGAGCTGTCTGCCCAAGGTCTGGAACCAGTCCCCAAACTGTATCCCCCTCACCTTGCAACCTGGTCACAGTCCCATCATTCACCACTTTCCTGTGGGAGGCACATGCAGCTCTCTTCTCGCTGCTGAAAGGTATGAGACCCCTCAGGTTAATATCATAATCATCAAGTACATGCAGTGGGCAGTTGCCATGGGCCAGGGCCCTGTTGAGTCCTTTAGAAATATTCAGACTTAATCTTCACACCAATCTTATGGGACATATTATGAGAGGGGACGAGAACATGGCTCTTAAGGAGTTTGCTCAAGGATGGGAGGAAGTAGCAGAGATGAATTCATGTCCATATCCTACTGACCACATCCACTGACCCTAATGGTCTTCACATACAAACCTTGGCATCCTATAACTGAAGCACTAGTGGGGCACATACTGTAAACATGGTTCAGTCATATGGAAGACTATTACCATTCCATTTCAGAGTGGGGAAGGGCAGCAGTCACGCACTGGGGACCAGGGAACTCATTGGTTGGCTCTTTCTAGTTGCTTCTGACTTTAGAGCAACTCATGGGATTGCTAGTTTCCATTTGTGACAGTCACAATTCCTTAATGGGGTGTGGGCAGTTACAAGTTCAGAATTTCATTATGATGTTTCCCCTGAATGAGAAGACTAGAGATGTCAACTTCAAAAGAAAATTCAAATTAAAAAATATTGGAACCCAAGCTTTGGACACTCCTGATTATTTGGGATAAAGACCTTAGGAACTTGGTTCAGCAGACCCTCCTGCAGTATTTGGGGAAGGATTCCAACATGGTGACCTATCTGGCCCCTGGAGACAATCTGGGACCTCTGGGGAAAGTAGACCCACCTCATGGGCCTCCTGGGATCTCTGCACAGTCTACCCCTAGAATGTTTATCTGAGGCCCAGTGTGAAAAGGTGGAAATACTATAACTTTCTTGAAAAGTCACTTTACTATGCAGTTTTAAGCTCCTGAGTTGGGAAGCCAAAAAATTGGAAGAAAAAATTTTTTCCAAGAAGAAACATAATATATACTTAATAAAAGAGTCCAAAAAAAATGTGAGGACTAACTTGTGAGCAGAGATGATAAAGTGAGGGCCAAGAGAAATAATCTTCAATTATTTTGAGGAAAAAGCATGAATGCAGAACCTCTATGGGTCATCTCCTGCCCTGTGCATCTTCCTCAGTGCTAAGGAGGTGGAGGCACAGAGGATCCCTTGGAAACCAAGGTCTGATTCTGGAGCTCAGACCTATGCTCCAGGGTGGGCAGAAAGAAGCTGGCAGAAACTGCACCTGAGCCATAATCTCCCCTTTTTTTGTCCTCCTGTACCAACTGAGAATAGCCCTGCTGCTTAACACAGTAAAGTCTTGTCTTTGACGCTCTACAGGCAAGAAGAAATAACCTCAAAGATCCAGTGAAGGTGACATATCATATTCTCTCTCCTCAGCCCTGTGAGCGCCCTTTTGGAACCCAGAGCCCAGCCTGGGAAGGTGTTCTAGTCAGTGTAAACTGAGGACCAGCAAACATTCACTGCTCATCTACTTTGGAGCCACAGCCTCTCTTGGGAATAAGCCTTCTGGAAACATAAGGGGCACATGGACCGCTGATGATAAATGACCCTTGTGCCCATGATTTCCTGGGGAGTAATTGACTGGGGTTCTCCAAAGGAGATTTGGGTTGTGTTTGCCACTATCCAGATGATGAGTCCAAGGTACCAAGCAGAGCCCTGACTTACTTCTAAGGAGTATTTTAATCCCATCCAACACAGCATCAGTAACACAAATCTACCTTGAAGTTCACCGATAGGAAAAAAAATTGCTTTCCCTCTCTGTGTGGCAGGCAGTTATTCAGGGAGAACAAATGAGCCATTCCAGGTTCATCTGGTGAGCCATAAACCCAAGCATTGCTCAATTGCTCATTCTCAAAAATAGTAAGCAACTCTGGGAGAGTAGAATTTGAATTACTACACCCAACTACAAAAGGCCTTCTCCTTTAGCTAAGCTGTTCTTCAGAGTCCCATGGTCAGCAGACTTCAGAGAGAGTGGCCTAAAGCTGGAGTTCTTCCGGCTTCTGCTTTCTTAATGAATAGAGGCCGTGAGGGATAGCCATGACCCGCAGTGGTTTCCATGAGGAGAGAAGAAGGAAGGAGAGGAGAAGGCAGGGAAGGGCAGGGGAGCGGAGAGGGGAAGGGAAGGGAGAGGAGAGAGTAAAGATCCACAGTCAGTTGCATCTCAGATAACACTTCCCGAGGACAATGGGCAATTGACAGCTCCCTTCTGTTACCTACAGAGCACCTTATCATTTTTCTCCAGAATGAATATTACGTAAGGGCATGACCACCAAAAAAATATTTACATAGAGTTGTTTAAGATCATAGATGAACCAAGACTGATTTGATCATTTGACAACTCAGTGTCAGGTACCTACCCAGTTGTCCCACCCAGAGACTAGTGCTCCATTCCAGATGCCTTCACATATACCACTTAGAAGAGTGAGGCCCACCCTATAATTCATACTAAGCAGTTCACCTTGCAAAAGTCCTGCTTTAGTTTTGCTCTGTTCCAACGCAAAATAGCCCTCTTGAAAGCTATAAGAGGAGAACCATTAGACATTTGAAGGCTACAAGACTGTCCTTCCTTCCCAGGAGACGAAGGAAAGCAAAAGCTCATGGAGGTACCTGAGACTCAGAAAGGAATGCTGGTCTGTATGGAATTCATGAAAACTCCCAGTTGTAATACCGTGAACAATGTTCCCAAGCTCAGCAAGTCTTCCTGCCTACCACCTGCAAGGCCCCTGAGTGGGAAGGGAACTAAACCATCTTCAATGAATAGGCATACAGTATGCCACAAAAATGTGGGCACCTTCCCCGAGGATTCCAGCTGTCATTTGCCCATTAATAAAAGGACACACAAGTTGTTAAAGGCCAGGAGATAGATGAGAGACTAGAATTTTCTAATCAGAACTAATCCCTTCAGGCATATAGTGTTTGATACATCAAAGACTTAATATTTGATACATCAAAGACCTTCTCAGTAATTCTTTTGAGAAATCAAGAAACTATGCTAATGAATATATGAGCTCTGTACTTTTAAATTGGAACGTTTTTTTCTAGCGTTGGATAAACTTTTCATAACGTCAATTGATTGAGGAAGCATCTTCAGAAGTGATGTGATTTAAGATGATCCAAGAGAACCAATTGCTCTGAAATACCTTCCCTGTCAGCTTGGCAGCCCCACGTTTGTGAGTCCCTTAGGGTAAGGATTTGTGGGCCCCATTAAAATACATTTTGCCCCAGGAAGATAACAGATAAAACACAATTACCCATTAATGCATTCATATAGACTCACTTGTCCAATTAGCTCATCTTTCTCTTAGGTGCCTTTGAAGGATGGGCCCCACAAGAGATACACTTTGATGGGGCTTGATTATGCTCTACAAGTTCATTACTTGGTGTTCTGGATCCTAGGATAAGGGGGAAACACCCATAGAGAAAGGAATAAAGGGCTACAAGAGGAATAGGATCACTGGAATCAGGATTCTTAACTATCAGCCACATAATTCTTGATTTGAAGCCTCAAAGAATAAGGCTTTGAAGGATACCTACCTTTTCTCCACACGCCCCTAGCTATGCTGCTAGTAAGTCTCTCACCCCTCTGAGCTCTAGATTAGCATCTTCTGTAAACTCTGTCGCAACACTAATACATGACATCTCTTCTTTTGTTCATGTAACTGCCCCTCCTACCCTGTGTTACCTTCAGGAGGAAGGATCATGTGCTCTCCCAAGCACCTAGTCCAATGCCTGGCCCTCAGGAGGTACTAAAAGGCTTTCTGAGTGATTAAATTGTTATCCATTTAATTTGATAAATGCACATTGATTGAGATGATTTTGATTTTTCCTCCACTTCATCTGGAATGGAGGTACAGTCGACTCTCCATTAACCAGAACTCAAGCAACTGGAAAAATCTCAAGCAACTGGCAAACATTTGGCTGGTTGAGTGAGTTCTAGTTAACAGAGAATCTACTTACATTTATCTGGCATCTACCAATCCCCATGGGTGCTGGTTAACGAGAGTCTCCTGTACCTTCTTTTTCTTTGACAAGTTTTTTCAGCCAGGCCTCCCCCTGCGTGTACCATGCAATTATGGAATTTTGCTTCTTGCATGGGCAAACAGCAAAGACATGTGTTTTCTTCCAGAGCATGCAACCCTGGCAATGGCAATGACCATTTGAGGGCTGGGTACATTTCAGCTCAGTACTTCCCCTGCCGGGCACTTTTGGACCATCATACACACTATGTGTGGAACACACAGCCTGCTTCTAAGCTCACCTGTTGCCTTGGTTCACGAAGAAACCACTAACCACCTATCTTCCACGTGTAGTTTCACATGAACCCCGAAAAGTTGTATCCTTTAAAATAAGATATTCTGCATATGAATACTTGGGGAGGGGAATACCAATATAAAGGAACACAAGGCCCTTTAAAGGCTAATAACTCACCCTATAAACACATACCCATCAGCACAGACTCAGAAGATAAGCTCTAATCTGTGCACATTGTAATGAAGACACTTTGGGTCATGAGCACAGTAAGTCCCAGAAACCTTACCCCACTATAGAAACATCAGGGAGTTGATGAGGGGGTCTTTGCTCCAAAGCATAACTCTTTTCCCACCTTATTTCCACCCAAGTAGAGACAGACAAGAAGGAAGTCCATTCCATGTTTCCCCAATGAAAAAGTTTTGTATTTGAAGCTCAATCATCCCATGTCACTTTGACCCTGGAGCACCCCAAGAGTCTCTAGGAACCCACTGCACACTCAATGGAAATGACAATACAAGACTGATTTGCAGTGTCCACAGAGTCCCACTGGTCTCCAGAAAGGAGCTCTGGCATCTGGTTCCAATGAAGAAGTAAGCTTTTCTTTTCTTAGCTTGATGCTCTTTTTGGCTTTTTCTGATAGACTTCCCCATGTAGCAATATAATAATATTAAATCCATTATTGTTTAAATGTATTGGGCCTGGATTATATTCTTTTCTCTGATGCTTTGTAGTGGCTGACCATCAAGTTCACTTATGGATGGAGGGAAACTATTCTTTATCAAACGTACAAGGGCTGCCTGGAAAAAATCCAGCCATAAATGCCTGAATACTTTCCTGACAGCCCTCATATACCCTTCCTTTTCCCTAACGAGATCACACTGTCTTTTTCTGTCCCAACTAATGCGATAATGTGATCTAATTCTAAGTCCTCGAGATTATTTGAAAATACACAAACAAAAACACCAACAACCACATTTGCCACATATCCATTCTCAACCTTTCCCAAGCTTTAATCATAGCTCCCCTTCTACCTGAAAGCCCTTCTCATTACTCTTTCAAGTGACACAAAACTAAAATCTTGATTTAAAGTTCATTCTGTGGAAAGCAAGGACAGATAGGGGGAAAACACTTCTCATTTATCTTCTGTAATAGGGCCTGCAGAGATTTGGGGTACTAGCACTGAGTCAACATAGGCCTCCGGCTTACCTAGATTGAATAGCTTTACTGTTTGGACAATTAGAATTATTCCACAGCTGATTTAGAAAGTCCAAGGACCTCATGACATCTTAATAAAATTAGTGAAGAGTATTTAACTTAAAAAAGGAACAGTTCACACTGCTGTGGCCTGGGTTCGATCCCCGCTCAGAGAACCAACCAAAAAAGGAATGACACTGAGTGATCTATTTCAAATAGAAGCTTTAAGAATTTCATGGTCACTATTTTTTTCTTGGCATTTTATCTTAAAATGAGCATTGCTAAAATCCCTAAGCTTGTGTTTTAGTAATATACACCAAGGAGTGCAGTCACATAACTGCTCCAAGATGATTAAAGAAAAACTACAAAATTGATTACTCCTTGGTCATTAACATTTCTCATGTATTCATCAAATTCATTGATTATCATCCTTCCTCTTCTTGACACCATGGAGGCTTTGGCCACACTAAGAAGGAAAAATTCGCTTTGACATGTTTTTCTTTACTGAAGATGGGTACTACCAATCTTGCCACTTAACTGGCTAATGCCATTGACATTGACAATTGATGCTAAATGACAGGCAGAGAAACAATATGAAGACGTTCCCACTGGGGCAGCTCTTCGTAAACTAGATTAATGACCAAGGGAAAAGAACATTTTCTTGAGCACCATCTCCCCCATTTCTAATTCAGTGGTCTAATGAACTATTTTCTATATGACAAACTTTTCATCCATATATTCCATTAACACCTTGCTGCTAAATAGACAGGCATAAAGACAGCAATGTGAACCCAAAGATTTAATAGTACTAATAGCATCTTATTTGTCTTCATTTTTATACCATAATTTATTTGTGCCCACAATTACACATATACAGCTCTGTGATAGACATTCTGCTTGTGAGAATTCCTGTTAAGTAAGGGTTCCAAACACCATGCCAAAGAAAAAGAAGGAGAGGAAATGGTTATGTCTAAATGTATTTCCTCAGATGACTTACTAAAACAATTGAAGCTGGAGAGCACAATTGTGACAAAATTTGTATGCAGCTAAAAGAGTTCTCCCTTTTGACCACCATCTGCATCCGTCTGGAACTGAGTGATGATAATGGTGATGAGCCTCGTCTGCTTTGGGATCCTGATTGTGTATCAGCTCCCAAAGTTTGTAGTCTTATCCAGAATCTACAAAGTCACACAGAGAGAGAAAAGAAAGAAAATCTACTCTGCAGCAATCACAGAGGGTCTTATGTGATCAAGACCAATTTGACTGTTTTTCTACAGCTGTAGATGAAAGCCAAGGACACCATCCATTTACCTGGGGAACTCAAGTGGTGCAGAATCAGGGAAAAGCCAGTGACAAGGAGGGCTTGAAAACCCACGAGAGGAAAGGAGAACTCCGAATAGTCATGGGCATGTGGGGAGGTTCCTAAGGCTAGCGACCACTTTCTGTAAGAAATGAAGAGGAGAAACCAAGGCATAGCTGGCCCTCCAGCGGCTCAGGGCCTGAAAGGATAGGGGAACATACAAGGGCAGCCCTCCACAGTGCTCACGTGGGATGCTCTGAGGAGCTGCCTTCCCTGATAGACTCTCTGTGCTTCCAATAGAAGCCACGGGGTGGATTTCCCTGAAAGGAGCATAATGGAGTGGCCTCTGCTTGCTGCCTACTCTCCCCCAGTTTCCATCTTCATATCTCTACTTCTCACCCACTAAACACCACCTGTCATTCCAGCCCCGTGAAGGTGGCTTCCTTGCCATAACACTTAGATTTCAGGCACTGATTTTAATACCTGCTTGAATCTGTTCAAAATGTGCCTGCAACCTGTGCACAAACTCTTTTCCTGAGGAAAAAAAACCACCTACATTTAGCAGAGGCAGTTATGCACACAAGCAGATGGATGGCTGTGTGAAATTTAGAGAGAAATAGAGCTGCCTGGTCCCCTATATTTCACAGTTCCCAATCTCTTGACTTTTTTCAGCACACAGCCCTTTATTTGGGTTGCAACAACATCTCCTAAAGGCTTAAATTAAAATGCAAATATAATACCCGGGTGGGAAAATGCTGTAAAATATTCAAGTTTACTAATGATTTAGCAATGATTAGTTTTTCTGATTAGAAAAGTATCTCCTTCGAATGCAGTGTCCTAAAAGACTAGCATATACACTTTCGATTGGTTGTTTGTACTGGGGGAGAGAAAGAGAAAAGCTCCAGCACTCAAGATTTTAACCAGAGGGGATTAATGGAATATCAGTTCAGCATATTGTGAATGTCAGGTGCTTTTATGTATTTTAGTTAATCTTTATAACAACCTTATGAGGTAGGTTTTAGCATTCTCGTTTTACAGATAAGAAAACTAAAGCTCAGACTTTTTAAATAACTCTAAGTGGGTACAGAGCCAAGGTTTGAAACCTGGTTTCTTACACTCCCAAGTCAGTGCCTCCAGCAAATGCCTGATTAATCTAAGTGCTACCAATGAGTACACGAATCAATAACAGTCTCTGCCATCCCCATTCTTCCAAGCACCAAAGAGGAAGGAGGCAATGTGAAGATACCTGCAAACTCTCAGGCAATTTGGGCTACAGTGGGTCTACAAAGAGAGAGACCTTATATCAAGATACTAATGTAAAATATCATATAACTTTCTAAGGTGTCAGAATGTTGTATATCTTGAGTTGAATGTGGGTTATACATTCGTCACAATCCATCTAAATGTATACTTACTAGAATTTAATACTTCCAGGACCAACTTCAAGAGCCTATGTTAGCCCTTACTTTCCTTTTTGGTCAGAGCAGAGAAAAACAAATTCTTCATTTAAGGGACTAGGATAGATCTTTAAAACATGTACGGAGCTCTCACAGATATCAGGGAAGAATATTTTTAATAGGGTCCATGGGCATTGATATTTCTTCTAATATCTTATATCTGAACCTAATGACAACCATGACAAGAATTCATGCAACAAAATGTCTTCAATGATGGTCCTAGATTATAAAGAAAATCAATGTTAATTTGATAAACATTAATTTATAATCCAACATCCAACGTAATTCATGCACCCCTTGATTGTCAAATTCACTTAAAAATAACATTAATCAGATTCTCTTTTAAAAGTCTAAATATTCTAAAAATAAGACTCATAGTACAGTGCTTGTAGAACAATATAATTTTTGTGGTCTTCATACAGTTGCCTGTTAATTGACTATTGAAATTGAAAAGCATTTCCATAATTAATCTCATGCCTTTTTCCAATTATAAATTTGATAGATTGAAACTGATGTGTTTTCAAAAACAACTGAAGTTAATAGCTTGTTTTGGGGAATGGATACTTTCTGAGACAATCCAGGCTAGTTGCCTGATCAATATTTAGCTTTTTGATATCCAATGCACAGAACAAGAAAAGTGAAAGCAGCATGAAAACTTTGTTTCAAGCTCATCTTTGAATAAGTTTTAAAAAGATAAAATTTGGGAGGAAAAGAATTTAGTATGATTAGATATACTGTAGAGTTTGTCCAGACAGCTCAGTATAAACCCTGAAGATGAACAGCATGCCAATTGCCATAGACACTCTTTGCTTTTCAATATGCTAAATTTATATAGACCACCCAAGATGCCAAAGCCTTAAAACAGACAACAACAATAACAACAAAATGGTGCTAAGACTTTGCAATTTGGAGAATACCATGATGGCCACCATTTTAACAAATGATTTGGAACCCTTTAATTTGGAAAAAAAAAAAAAGAGCCACAGAAATGATATGTCTTATTTTATTCTCCAAAGAGAGGCACTCAGAAAATCCAAAGACTCTTATAAAAGGGAGCGGGAGTAGAGAACTGGCTTAAGACCATTAAAATATTACCTGTTACCTACTAAGAAACAAGGTTAACAAATTAGATTGACACACTTGTGATCGCCATTTTGGAGCTGGGTTGAGCTCTGAGACAATGAGATAGAGAATTTGTAAAAGGACGAACTGAGAGGCAGTGCATAAAGCACAGAGTACTGTCCAAGATGCAGCATGAAACTTTGGTCTGTGCTCTTAGAGACTCATAGGATCAATTCAGTGGATACTAAAAAGGAGCAACTTAAGGGATGCCCAATTTCACTTTCAGAAAGGATTGGCTCTTGCATTTAACACGCTGAGCATGGTAGCCAGTGTGGAGGACAAAGCTGTTCACAGTATCCCAGCTCCTGATAAGCTGGACAGAAGGGACATATTCTAGAAAATATGGAGATTTGGATTCATGTTTTGAATTTCCTACTATACCGTTAAGACTCTAAGCATCTTGCTTTAATTCTGGCTACTTCAATTGTCCCCTCTACATCATAAGATAGGAAATTAGATGATATGTCAGGACCTTTCTGCTCCAATATTAAATATTTATTTTCTTTTCTCAAAAGATAGGAAAATTAGCCCTGAGGTAGCACTGGAAAGATGAAGAGAAAATTTTCACCATCAATATACTATTCACATTCTTTCTTCTTAGGTTATTTATTTTATAGATTGTCATGTACCTTATGATGGGTTGAATTGTATTCCTCCAAAATTTATATGTTAAAATCCTAACTCCTAGAACCTCAAATCATGACCTTATTTAGAAAATGGGTCATTGCAGATATAATTAGTTAAGATGAGGTCATATTTGATTAGAGTGGGCCCCTAATACAATATAACTGGTACCCTCATGAAAAGGGCAAACTTGGACAGAGAGAAACAGTCACAGTGAAAACACAATGTGAAGGTGGGTGTTAAGCTGATGCAAGCCAAGGAACCAATAGAAGTTAGGAGAGAGGCATGAAACAGACCTGTTCTAGTGCTTTCAGAGAGAACATGACAGCGCCAATACCTTGATCTTGGACTTCTAGCCTCCACAACTTTGAGATAAATGTCTGCTATGTAAGCCTTCAGTTTGTGGTACTCAGCTATGGCAACTAAGCCAAGTTAACACATCCCTCCACCTTGTTTCTGTGCACATCATTTCCATAGTGAATTCTAACCAACAGCTTTCATTCAACTCCTCTTACAATCCAGGTTTTTCATTTCCTCCTTCAGGTCAAACTCAATGTTCTTGCCAATTCATGAGACCTTTTCCACATATTTGGATGGCCACTTGCCATTCAATTTTAGTAACGAGGGCATAGGGTTAAACCATTAACTTCTCTATTCAATCATGAAAATTAAATTTAAGTCCCCCCACATCCATTCTCTTTTCCATTACCTAAGACTCAAATTTTGCTTAAAACATTACAACAGTAATGGCAAATGAGTGAGTAGTAATAAATAAGACATTCTGGAATAATCATAGGACATTACAACATTTCCAGTACAAACCTTTTTTCTCTCAGAGATCACTAAGCATTTTCTGCTAGGCTCCATGCCAGTTCCCCTTAAACAATATTGAACTGGATCTGTTGAGATTTAATGTGCCTGTCCATTAGATTGGATTTTGCACCAACCACCTTACCCTCCGTGGAAATAAGTGTAAAATCCAACACTGTAGAAATTTGGGTTGAAATCTGAAATAGAGAATATGTCATCCACTTACATAAAAAAATTCCAAAATAAAAATATAAAGCATAAGAGTTTAAGAAAGACATAATTTAATTCATAATTGTGATCTTATAATGTATAGAATAGTTTTAAAACCACTACCCCTTGAATACTTACAGTCACACCGAGCGAAGTGATACAACATAGGCACATTCAAATATAGAGCTTGAAATATTGCATTACACAATAGCGACAAATCTGTAAACAAACTATTCTAAATCAGTGCTTCTCACTTTCACATGCAAAAGAATGTTTTGAAGTGTGTTATAATGCACACTGCAGATATTCTGGTATATTTTGATTTAGTAGAACCTAGCGATTTGCCTTTTAACAGGTATCCTAGTGGATTCGGGAGTGAAAAATCTAAAGATAACCCTTTCCAAATTAGTAATCTCTATTTCGTGTTATGTTTTTCTTTTCAACAAGAAGTGATTCCTTAATTGTCACTTTTTAATAATAATCTCTTCTTTTAAGTAAATATTCAAGTCAGAAAGAAAGTTTATCAAACAATATATTCTGATTTGGGGCTGAGAATCTATGGTCACTATCAATTGTAGTGCCATCTCAGTCTGATGATTCACAGAAATTTACAAATAATCCCAGTAGAACCAGAACTTGCCTCTGCTCTTGCTCCCTAGTCTGCAGAGCCACTTGAAGAAGGCTTAGCGTCTTCCTGCTTATGATGCCCTTTGTGAGAATTCAGCCACCTTGTGAAGGGTGCTCACTCCCGATATATCTGAGATCTGGCATGCTGAGAAAGAGAGGCTTCATGCTGGGGAAGAGAGGCTTCATCGAACCCTGTCTCATCTGCCTCTACATGGAAAACTTTATCATTTCTCTTACAACAATGATCCTGTTCAGCCAAAAAAACAACTGTAACAAAATACTGTGGGTAGAATGAGTGGGAAAAGGTTGGGAAATGGAATCAGAGTGAGAGAATGTTCATTACCCCCTAGACAACTGTTCTTCAGGGGACCTCTGGTTTTTCTAAGGCCCTATTGGTTCTATTAATACTAAAATGTCCTGTCAAGTAAATGCCCAACAGTGGAGGGACATAAAGAAGGGGAAAAAATCTAGTTATTTCCATCATTTTTTGTTAGCAGAAAGGATTGCCTCTATAGAGACTGTTTCAGAAAAGCATAGATAAATCATCATGATGATTATAAAGTAAGGCTAGCAAAGACAAAGGGTATCTAATTTCATGCTTGCTGGTAAGAAGGCAGAATGATGCAGGACTTAGGTGTTTGGAGTCAGACAAACTTGAGTTCAAATACTAGATATATCACTGAGTCATTACTAAACTGCTCTTGGACTCAGTTATTTCACCTATATAATCGGGATAACAATACTTACCTTGCATGCTTGTTGTTAGAATTAAACTTATACAAATACACACATGTTTATGTAATGTAGTAATAGTATGTATATAAAATATATAGGATATGTACACATACTGAGTGTTCGAGAAATGGACAGTCTCATCCTCCATTATGATAAAGCTTTGTGTCACGTATCACTTCTGGCACAGCAATTTCTGTCAAATAAAAATATTACAGTGTGTCCTCATCCACCTTATTCACCAGATCTGGCACTATGAAACTTCTGGCTCTTCTCCAAAGTCAAAATGATCATGAAAGGCAAACATTTTGAATGGATTCAGGACATTGAGGCAGCCAGGACAGCAGAACTAAAGACAACCATGAAAAAGGACTTTCAGAACTTCTTCAGAAAGTAGCAAGAATGATGGGATAGGTGTGTTTGAAGCAAGGGGGAATATTTTGATGCAGATTAATGGCAATGTGTATTTTATTGTAATACATTTTTTTAATTTGTATATTCACTGTATTTTTTATTACATGTCATATACACACTTACTTAGATACATATGTAATACACATACACACACTCTCTGTGTATATATGTGTGTGTGTGTATGTGTGTATATATATATGTATATATGTGTGTATGTGTATGTATGTATGTATGTATGTATGTATCTATTCATGTAATATGACAATGTTATATTGACAATGGCTAGATTGTTTCTGGAGTGAGTGTGTGTGTGTGTGTGTGTGTGTGTATACAGAGGGTACCAAAAAAAGTATACACATTTTAAAAAAGCAAAAGTCCAGGACCAGACAGTCTCACTAACAAGTTTTACCAGGCATTCAAAGAGTAATTAACACCTACCTTCCTCAAACTCTTACAAAAAATTGAAGAAGAAACACTTCCCAACTCATTCTTAGAGGCCAATATTAACCTAATACCAAAGCCTGGTAAGGAAAGCACAAAAAGAAAAAAACAAAACAAAACAAAAAAACCCGACTATAGACAATATCTCTGATGAACACAGATGCAAAAAATCCTAAACAAAGTACTACAATATAGAACACAATAATGTATTTAAAAGATTATACATTATAATCAAGCGAGATTCTTTTCAGGGGGACAAAGATGGTTCTACATATGCACAGCAATCAATGTGATACACCATATAAACAAAATAAAAGATAAAAACCATATAATTATGTCAATTAATACAGAAAAAGCATTTGACAAGGTACAACATTAATTTATGATTAAAACACTTAATAAAATGTGTATAGAAGGAAAGTACCTCAACATAAAAAAGGCCATATATGAGAAACCCTTAACTAATATCATATTGAATGGGGAAAAACTGAAATCTTTTCTTCTAAAATCAGGAACAAGACAGGGATGTCCCCCATTCAACATAGTACTGGAAATTCGAGCCAGAACAATCACACAAGAGAAAGAAATAAACAGCATCCATATTGAGAGAGAGGAAATTAAACTGTCACTTTTTGCAGATGACATGATCATTTATATAGAAAACCCTAAAGACTCCATTAGAAAACTAGTAGAAGTAATGAACAATAAGAGTACTATTGCAGGATACAAAATCAATGTACAAAAATCCATGTGCAAAAAAATACCTTTTGCAATCACAACAAAAAAAATACATAGTAATAAACTTGACAAAGAAAATGAAGGACTTACACATGGAAAATTATATGACACTATTAAAAGAAATTGTAGAAGCCACAAAGAAATGGAAAGATATCCCATGTTCATGCACTGGAAGAATCAATGTAGTTAAAATGGCCATATTACCCAAATCAATATACAGATTTAATGCAATTTCCATCAAAATCCCACCGACGTTCTTTCAGGAAATCGATTTAAAAGTTATCAGATTCATATTGAACCACAGAAGACCCCGAATTACCTAAGCAATCCTACATAAAAGGAATAAGGCTGGAGGCATCACACTTTCTATCTTCAGTCTATTCTACAAAGCACCAATAATCACAACAGCTTGGTGTTGGCCAAAAAACAGACACACTGACGAATGAAACAGAATCAAAAAAGCCAGAAATAAACCCACAAATATATGGACAGATAATTTTTGACAAAGGAGGGGAAAATATACAATAGAAGAAAGCAAGCCTCTTTGGTAAATGGTGCTGGGAAAATTGGGAAGGCACATGCAAAAGAATGAATCTGGACTGTGATCTGTCATCATATACCAAAATTAATTCAAAATGGATCAAAGACCTCTACATAAGACCCAAAACAATGAAGTGTATAGAAGAAAACATTGGTACTAAACTTACGGACCTTGGCTTCAGAGAAGACTTTATGAACTTGATGTCAAAGGCAGGGAAAGTAAAAGCAAAAATAAATGAATGAGACTATATCAAACTATTACAAAAAGCTTCTGCACAGAAAATGAAACCATCAACAAAGCAAAGAGGCAACCCAACAAATGGTAGAAAGTATTTGCAAACAATGTCTCTGATAAGGAGCTAACATCTAAAATACATAAAGAACTCAGGCAACTCAACAACAACAATAACAACATAAAAAAATCCAATTAAAAAATAGCAGAGGGCTTGGACACTTCTCCCATAAAGACATACAGCCAACAGATACATGAAAAATGCTCAACTTCATTAGCTATCAGGGAAATGCAAATCAAAACCACAATGAGATATCACTTCGCACTGTTAAAATGGCTGTTATCAACAAAACAAGGAATAACAAATGTTGGAGAGGTTATGGAGAAAAAGGAACCTTTATACATTGCTGATGGTAATGCAAACTAGTACAAGTGCTATGGAAGACAGTATAGAGGTTCCTCAAAAAATTAAGAATAGAGTTATCACATGATCTGTCAATCCCTTTCTGGGTATCTACTCAAGAAATTTGAAAACCTTAGCCTGCAAAGATGCAAGTATGTGTACCCCAATGCTCATTGCAATGCTATTCATGATGGCCAAGTCATGAAAACAGTCAAAGTCTCCTTTGATTAATGACTGGATAAAAAAGTTGTGGTACATTTACACAATGGAATATTACTCATCCATCAGAAAGGATGAAATGCATCCATTTACAATAACATGGATGGATTTTGAGATCATCATGTTAAGCAAAGTAAGTAAGATAGAAAAAAAAAATAAGAACCATATGACTTCACTTACATGTGGAAGATAAAACTGAAAGTAACAAAGAAACAAAAACTCATAAATACTGTCAATTAGTCGTTACCTGACATTTCTCTATAAAAACCTTCTTGCATTTAATGATTGGGTTCAATTGTACCATGCTTCAATATTATGGGGCCATTATTCTAACCACTAGGGGCAATATCATTTCTATAAAAAGATGCAATATAAATTGAAAACATTTACAAATTTGTTTTTGGAAACAAATGGTTGGGAGACAGCTCTCCATGAGTCTCTCATGATTTTGTATATCTTACAAGTAAGACACTGAAGGCCCTTTGTTCCAGGCTATCTTTTCAAGAACGTTTACAAGTGAGCAGACCTGAAAAAAAAGGATAGTGATCTCCTTCCAGAACACAGGAAAAATTTGCGAAAGCCTTGGGAGATAAAGATGTTGTCTTCCTTCAAAACAAGGGAAAAGCATGTTTAATTCTCATTGTAGAAGATTTAGCTTCCCTAAGCTCAGGAATCCTCTCCTCTGTCACAACTCACTGCACAAGCAGGTGCCATATGGCTCTCTCATCTCTGTGGAAATAGGGGCTTGGGAACCAACACAAAAATCCTGAGCAGGGCCTCCTCATGGCCACAGTGCTGCTGCACCATCACCTGCAGAGCTTGTTCTGTCACACCCTACATCTCACTTGCTTTGGGGAGCTTCCTCACTTTTGATTTTCATTGCAACAGTCTTTGTACTACTTGATCCCCTAGATCTTCATGCTGGGGCCTTTCTAAAGCTTCTTTTTCTTGAACGGACTATTGAACAAGCTGTTCTTTGTTTGAAATTTGTTGCTGCAGCTTCTGAACACCTTTGTACCTGGTTGGCGATCCCTAGGCAACTCCTCTAGAAATCAATGGGCTTTGTGTGGCATGGCCACAAGTCCAACCTCCCCCTTGTGACAAGTTGGGATGTGGCTAGTCCTGCTGCAGGGTCAAGGGGTGCTCCTCCTGCCCTGTCAAAACTCTCCTCTACCTGTTCTTGTTATATCACCTGCTTTATCTTTTCCATGGGGACTGATGGTGCAGTGGTAACAGCCTAAAATTCTTGCAGTTCTCTCTCTTGCCAAGAGCTTATGACTGTCATTAATTCCTTTTCTAAGAATGTGAATTCTATGCTTAATTTTTCTTAGACCTGACTTGCCTTGGAATCCTCAATACATCTTTGTCACACATTTGCTGCTGTGTTCCATTTAGGCCTTCTGCTTCGTTTTTTTTCCTTTTTTTTTTTTTTATTTAACCTTTTCTTGGGCCAGGTCCTTGGCATTGCTATACTAACATTAGACCCTTTCCCCCACAGCTAGGGAGTTTTTATACTCAAATTCTTTCTCCTCAGTTTGAATGAGGTGAAACTCCTGGTGAGTAGAACTGGGGCTTCCCTGGTTTGGGCCTAGAACTGCTTTAGCCTATCATGTTGATGCTTCTTCAGTGGTTTTGCTTTTTGCAGTGCGACATTTGCTCAATCATGCCTAGTGCTGCCTCAGCATGTTTTTGTAATTCAGTAATTTCTGCATACAGGAGAGTATATTTTCTTAAGTAATTTTTTTGTCCCATTACTGTCTTTTTAATTAAGTCTTCCTCTTGAAGATTAAAGAAACACCTTTTCTCAGCCATATCTGTCTCATGATGATATTGCTGTTGCTTTGGGACCACAATGTTCAGAACCTCATTGTTGGAGCCCTCAGGTTGCTGGTTCATCATGTTTTGCCTCTAACACAATAGTTCTGTTGCTTCTATCTCCTGAAGCCTCCCTTCCATCTGGAAATAGTACTGATACTCCTATGTCAAACCATTGTTCTCAGTCCTTGCTGCTGGACAAACGAATAGCCATATGCAAAAGAATGGAATTGGACCCTTACCTCCTACCACATACAAAAATTAACTCAAAATGGATCTGGGACCTACAGGTAAAACCTAAAGCTATAAAATTCATAGAAGAAAACATGGGCGTAAGTCTTCATGACTTCGGATTTGGCAAAGAATTTTTAGATATGATGTCAAAAACATGAATAACAAAAGAAAATATAAATTGGATTTTATTAAAATTAAAAACCTTTGTGCTTTAAAGGATATTATCAAGAAAGTGAAATATTTGCAGAGTGGGAGAAATATTTGCCATGTATCTGATAAGAGACTTCTGTGTAGAATATAAGAAGAACTCTTATAACTCAAAGACAGAAGGACAAATAAAAAATTTACAAAGGATTGGAATACACATTTCTCCAAGAAAAATATACAAATAGCCAAGAAGCACATGAAAAGATGTTTGGTATAATTAGGCAAGAGGGAAATGCAAATCAAAATCACAATGAAATACCACTTTATACCACTAGGATGACTAAAGTCAAAAAGTTTGGTGAGAAGTGAGGAAATCAGAACCCTCGTGCATTGCTGGTGGGAATACAAAATGGTGCAGTCATTTTTAAAACAGTCTGGCTGTTCCTCTAATAATTAAACATAGAGTTAACATATAACCCAGCAATTCTATCCTTAGGTATATATATCCAAGAGAAATGAAAATATATGCCCACACAAAAACTTGTACACAGATGCTTATATCAGTATTACTTATGACATCCAAAGCTGGATACAGACAAATGGAGAAACAAAATGTGACCTATCTATACAATGAAATATTTTTGTTCATAGCAAAGAATCACACTACTTGAAACTAATAATAATAATAATAGAAAATAAACAAGGAATCACACTGGTAAATGCTACAACATGAATGAACCTTGAAATTATTATATGAAGTGAAAAAGTCTAAGAACAAAAGATTATATATTATATAATTCCATTCATTTGAAAGTCCAAAACAGGAAACTCTATAGAGATAGAAAGTAGGTTAGTGGTTGGTTAGGGCTGAGGGGGTTAGAAGGAGGTGACAGATAAAGGGTACAGAGTTTCTAATTGAGGTGATCAAAATGTCCTAAAATTGGCTGTGGTAATAATTGCCTATATTTGTGAATATACTAAAAATGGTTGAATTGTACACTTTGAGTGAATTGGATGGTATGTGAATTATATCTCCGTAAAGGTATTTATAAAATAATATAAAAAAGTTATTTATAAAATAAATAAAAATATGTAAAGTACCATTCAAATGGAAGTTAATATTCTTTTTTATTCCTGATTTATATGACATTAAAAAGCCTAATTATGCAATGTCATCTTAATACTCAGAAATCAACATTTTTAATGCTTAAAGAAATCATTAAAATTGTAAATTGTATTGACAACTTTAGGTGACAGGAAATTTTTTCGTACTATTGTTATAAGCAACTATCATCTTACACAGACTATGTTATTTAAAATGCAGAGATAATTAGTTCTACTTTATTGAAAATCTATATTCTTCATATTAGCCTTAATGGTTACTGTTCTTAGTATAAAGGTAATTTAAGAGAAAAGTATGCTCAGTTTATGGTTTGATAGTACTCATAAATGTGTTCCAGTTTGTTATACTTTCCTCATGTAATCTTCTAAATGTACTACATTATGTAATATTAATATTTATTACTTTCCAAGAGTGAGATGAAAGCATTTTGCATAAATGAGAGAACTTTTACATAGGGTTAGAATTGTAGTCACAACAATTAAAAAATATATTCCTTGTCTATTGGCAAACTTATTAGCATTTTTCCTCCAATCACAATGTTTTGGTTTTGTAGCAAATTTTAAACAAAATTCAGTGCTTATCTGTTCCAGAAAAATAATGCCCAAAGAAGAAATGGGGGAGAGTTAGCACAGAAATGGCTGGGTGCACACAATCAGGTATGTTTCTATCAGTATCCATGAAGGAAAGCTGGTCACCATTCTTCTTTTGCTCCATAATCAGCTGAAAATATTAGAAAAAAGATAGCATGATACTCAAACTACAAGAATTTTCTAAAAGAATGACCACAAAGCTCCACATAAGGAAAACTGTGGCTATATTCCCCAGGTAAGATCATTCATTAGTCTGGGATTATAATCTGAGGCAAGGGTATAATATCCAGAAAAGATTTGTTAGTAACATTACATGCTTCTTATAGATAAAAAGCCTGAGAATTACTTCTAAATTATTTCATTTTTATGTTCCTGAATCAAGAACCAAAGCTTAACAATTCCCAAATAAAACAACATTCAAATTATTTGAACTGATAGTTGTATAACAATGCTCATAGTTGCATTATTCACAATAACTGAAAGAATGAAACAATCCAAATATCCATTCATGGGTAAATGGATAAACAAAATGTGGGCCATACATACAATAGAATTATTCAGCCTTAAAAAGGAGGAAAAATCTGACATACTCAACTGTTACCTGTGTTTTAGTTCTTGGGTTCTCCAAGGCAGAAATTGAGAGGAAACCCCAGAAAATTTTCCAGACAGATTTTATTGAGCTTATGCTTAAGCACAAGGGAGGCAGCACAGAGGAAAGGAACATCCTTCAAACTGATTTGGAAGCTTTTCGAAAAAGGCTGGCTTCCACTGCACTCTACATTGCTTGGTAACTTCGTTTGCACCTGTGCTGCGGGGGCAAGATGGTGAACTGTTCATTATCACCACCCCAGGAAGATTGTATAGAGGTCAAATCTTGATAAACTACTCATGCAGAACAGTGGTTTCCACATTTGTGTGGAAGAGGTTTGGGGTGAGATAATAATCAGCTACTTCCACATTTTTGTGTAGGAGGTAGTAGGTGGTATTCTTGTGGTCAGCTTACCTAGTTCCTCCTATTCACCTGGCATTCCTTCCATCCTGGACTCAAGTCCTTATGCTGTCTCACTGCAACATAGATAAATCAAGAAGACATCATACTAAGTTAAATAAGCCCATTACAAAAAGTCAAATACTGTATGGCTTCCACTTATATGAAGTATATAGAATAGTCAAATTCATAGAGACAGAAAGTACAATCATGGTTGCTAGTAATGGGGAATTACTATTTAATGAGTGGAAAGTTTCAGTTTAGGAAGAGGAAAAATTCTGGAGATGGATGGAGGTGATAGCTCTACAGTGACCCTGATTATACTTCATACCACTGCACTGTACACTTAAAAATGGTTAAAATGGTAAACACTATGTTATACAAGCTCTGACAATTGAGTTTCTGAACTCATCCTAGAAAAAGTGCTACATACCTCATTGCTGAATATCATTACCATCACCTTTGAAGTACGCCCCTTGAGAAGCTATGCACTCACACCAGTGCCTAGTCCACCTTTCAAAGCAATTTTAAAACCCTTTTTCTGGAATAGCCATCAGAGATGTCGTTGTTTTACCCTTGATGTCCTGAATGCCATCAAAATATCTTCCTTTTAATAATTCCTTTATCATCAGGTAAAGAAAAAAGTCATTGTGGGGCCAGAACAGGTGAGTAGGGAGAGTGTTCCAATACAGTTATTTGTGAATTGGCTAAACACTTCCTCACACTTAGTGTCGTGTGAGCTGGTACATTGTCATGACGCAAGAGCTATGAGTTGTTGGTGAAAAGTTTAGGTAGTTTTTGTCTAACTTTTTCATGCAACATTTTCAGCACTTCCAAATAGTAAAGTTGGTTAACTATTTGTCCAGTTGGTACAAATTTATAATAAACAATCTCTCTGTTTCAAAAAAACTAAGCAACATCATTTTGACTCTTAATTTGAACTGATAGAACATTTTTGGTCAAGGAGAATTGGCTGACTTCCATTGTGCACTTTCTTGCTTTGTTCCAGGGTTGTATTGGTACACCCATGTTTCATCACCAGTGATAACACAGTCTGATACATCGTCTTGCCTCTCCAAAAGGTCTTGGCAAAATTTGGCTCTCCTTTGCTTTTGTTCAGCAGTGAGCTCCTCCGGGACCATTTTTGTATCGACGTTTCTCATGCCAAGATTTTCAGTTAAGGTTTTCCTAACTGTTTCTCTATCAATGGTTACTTGGCCTGCTATACTTCTCACAATCAGTCAATGATTTTGATACACAATTTGATGAATTTTTGCAAAGTTTTTGTCAGTTCTGCTTGTTACTAGACATCCTGAACTCTTCATCAGTGAAGATTTCTCTCTCCTCAAAAAATGTTCAGTCCATTTATATGCTGCCATTTTCTCCATGGCATTATCCCCATAAGCTTGGACTAACATGGCCCTGATTTCACTTCCACTCTTGCCAAGTTTTACAAGAAATTTAATGTTTTTTATTGCTCTAATTCAAGTTCCAAAATTTTCACAGTGGCACACAACAATGATGAATGCAGCTCAGTAAGACACATTGTCACCTGTTGACACAAACACAGCTGAGAGACACAGATATACCAAAAATTTAAAATCTTACCAAGTTGTTTGTACAGAGCTGCCAATGTTAAGTGCATAGTGGTAAGTTCGTGAATTTGTCAGACCTTGTAAATACATTTTAGCACAATAAAATATATTTTAATTTTTGTATTGAATTTACATATTTACAAATTTTACATAAATTTAAAATTATTTTTAAATTACATAAACATGGAAATTTCAATATATAATTTTAAACATATAACATCATTCAAGGAGCTCAAATATCTCAACTGAGGAACTGGCTCTATTCCCATACTATTCTAATATGACAAGACAGAGGACTTGACTGAAAATTTAGACGTGGGATAGTTCAGATAGAGTTAATCAATGAACATAACAATTCAGCAAATATGGTCTCTCAATACTACTGCTTTCTGCTGCTTTTCTGTTCCTTGATTGAGACACAATGTACAAATGCTATTACTTTCCTTTCCTATAACAAATGAGATTTTCCAGAACTTTTTACTTAGTGACTTTCAACATATTCATATATGGCATAATCTAAAAGAAAATGATCAATGAGCCTTCCTAGTCCCTTAAGATGCCTAGACCATATAGTCTTACATCAAAGTAGTTCCCGTTAAACCAGGTGAAAAGCCCATAAATTGGGTAGACAATTTATTCAAAGATCTTGGAAAGTTTGAGTGATGGAGCATGGCCCAGGGATTTGCCCTAACTGGATAACCTGAGCTCTTTCTCAAGACCATATATTGATTCTGAAGTTGAGTGTGTGTTGATTACAAAATAATTGGTTGATAATGACACGTTGTTCTTTTTTTCTTCAAGCACTTGGCAAAAAACATTCACTATTAGGTAGGTGTTTCAGGAAGAATTGATAAAGTACCCTTAATCAGAACCATTGTAATTCTCTATTTACCAGTAATTTCACACAAGACTCAAACATGAACGTATCGAAGCACTCAAATCAACCCTACAAAAACCCAGTGACTTGAAGTTGATCACTAATTAGAAGGATCCAGATCCCAGAACTCCTACTTGGGGCTCTTACCATCCTATCACCAGTCTCTTTTCTATGTAACAGTGATTCTCAAATCCTAGTCCAAAGCAGCAGCTTGGCAAGTTGTAAGAAACGCAGATATTAGGGGCTCAACCCAGGCCTGCTCCATCAAAAACTCTGGTGGTTGGGATAAGAGATCAGGGGTGAGGCCCAACTGTCCAGGTGATTCTACTGATATATGCCATGGTAACTGTTTCTAATAGAGACCCAATGCATGTCAAGATACAAAATACTTTCTGAAGCACAAATTCTCACTATATGCCACACAGGCTTAGTAAATTGTCTTGCATTCTAGTTGCTTAAAAAATGCCTACCCTGAGGGAGATTTGATCAAGATCATAGCAGTTAGAGAACTACCCATTTGTAACAATCAAGATAACCTTAGGTTTCTCAAGGTAAACTGTTAATCAGATAGATGTCACTCAGTTTACTTCCACCTAATGAACTATTGACTGTCATCACCACAGAAACCTGCTTACTTCAAGTAAACATTTTAATTAAGTCAGAACTCCATTTACTCTTTTACTCCAGACCTATGATAACCTCTCCACCAGCACAGGACTGCCAGTTTTTTAATAAAAACCATTGTGTTTGAAAGAGGGGGAAAGGGTGGGAGAGAGGGAGGAAGGGAGGAAGGAAGGAAGAAAATAAGGAAGGAAGGAGGGAAGGAAGGAAGGAAGGAAGGAAGGAAGGAAGGAAGGAAGGAAGGAAGGAGAGAAGGAAGGAAAGAAAACACGAGAAGACTTACTTCATCAAGATCCTGATTGTATTACTTAACTAGTAAGTTCTGTTCTAAGGACTTTGCAGCCACCAGTTCACCAGATTTACGCCTTTAATTTCCCCACCTGAGCTCCTTTGAAATGTGCATTTTCAGCAAGTTTTAACTCAATTCCCACATTGTCTGATTTAGTCAAATTAGCCACTGGAAGCTTACAAAGGATTAAAATATTAACATTCTCTTACATCTTGGTCCGAGGATTAATTCTCCATATAGATAAGTTTAGGAGACAGTGCAAACGACTGAAGTGCTAACGACACCCCAGAGATGAACTTCCTGTAAACCTGTCCCCGCTGATATATTGTTTAGCGTACATAGAAAACTGGTCTTCAAGCTATACAGGTAAAGAATGATGGCCATCCCTTTTATCTCCGCTAACTTTAACTTGAGGGAGTTGCATTTCTGCTTCATTCATTAACAAAAGAAAGATGAATGGCAAGGCTTGGGTCACACAGGGAACAAGACCCCCAAATCTGGATACTTGAGGGACCCTCTCCTGCAAGCTCTTTCCTCACTATCCACCAGTGCTGCATATCCTTTCCTTCCTCTTTTAGCCTCCCAGAAACACCTTCAACTGCTCTGTTTTCATGGAGAATGATCAGAATGTGGACTGCTTGGGAAAATCAAAGTTAAATGGAGAGCCCAAAAGAGAAGTATTTGGAAAGTTGAATGGTGTTCAAAATATGGTCATAGAGGGCAGGCTTGTTTAATTTAAGGAGACATAGAGGGCTTTGTTATCAGCAAAATACCTGAAGGTATTCTGCCCCTACTCAAGACTCTTTTTAATCCCCGAAACTTTATCACTGAGGGCTGGTCTAGCTCAGCTGCTGGCGATGATGGTTTGACAAATTCAGCACAGATGTTTACCATGGTTTTGCAAGGAATATTTATTAGGCCCACACAACTTCTATTTAATCAACTCCACCTACCTTTGCAGCTTCTTCTCCATCTTCCACTTTGGACTCATGTTTCCTCCTCAATATGTTGGTCCTTAAAGACATTTGCTTCTGAGAGAGACCAGTTTTATCAGCATAAAACCTATAATCTGGAAGTAACCTTCTTCATCAGTCCATATTTGTTGACATAAGGAAACAAATCTTTGTGAATCATTCATCTGCATTTGCAAATTCCCCAGAGAGCTTAACATGTGCATTTGTTCTCAAAGTGTGGTCCTCAGGCACTTGAACATGGTGCAGACATTTGATAGAAACACAAATTCTTGGACTGTCCTCTAGACCTACTGAATCAAAAAGCTTTGGGGATGGGGTGGGAAAACAAGGGGAACCCAACAATTTGTGTTTTAACAAAATTTCCAGGTGATTCTGATGTAGCCAATAATGGCTCAGAACAACTGACATATTGAAAAATATCACCATTCTTGAAGCCACTATAACAGTCACTTCTTGCAAAAGGCACTTTTGCATCACTTGAGCTTTCTTCTATGGTCTTCAATATTGCTAAGACTTTGGACTGGCTTTTAAGAAAGCTGGCTCCTGATCCTGTCAGAACATTATCACACTGAAAAAAATTACCTGTTTACGAACATGATCTATGTGTTGAACTAACATCAATTCCCTATTGAATCGCATTGGAACAGTCACGTTAAAGAACATCATGTTGTGCTAAACAGACTGTGGTAGAGCAAAAGTGTTGGGTACATTTGGAAGGGAACTGAGTATGAAAATTCACTTAGTCTCTCAGAACCTCTCCTATTCCATCTACAAAATGGGTATAGTAACCCATATGGAGGAGCACTGTATCTAAATGTGATGAGGTATGTGAAATGTCTCGCATATGGTAGAAGCCTAAAAAAATTCTAATTGCTTGTCTTTCATTGTTTCCTTATGAAACAATTTTTATAAAAAGAAAATATAAAAGCTAAATGCTTTTATTTACAGATCTGTTATCGGATTTCATTCAATATTGTCTTTTTTTCATGTATATGGTTGTTGTTGGTCTTGATTCTTACAAGATGTCAGTCTGAGATGTGCAATACCAATCAAATTAACATTAAAAATTCAATCTAACTAATGGGATTGAGGGTGATTGCATCATTATCTACAAAATCACCAACAAATGTTTTGAAAATTAATTTAATACATAATAATTATAGTAATGCAATAGTATTGATATAATATAAAGTTCTATAAGAATAATTATTTAATAATAACGATGTCCCAACAGACAGTATGTTGATGGTTAAACAAATAAGAATTTCTCTTAAACATCTACTAATTTCATAGTATTAGTGGTAGTAGTAGATGTTGAAGTAGCAGTCCTAATTATGTTAGTAGCAATACTCCATATTACATCTATGAGAGCAGAGACAAAGCCTATTATGGCCACAGCTATATTCCCAGTACCTGACACAGCATTAGGAATGAAATATGTGCTCAAAAAATATTTATTGAATGAATAAATGTCACATTTTAGGTAATTCAGAGTAATTTCATGTATAATATATTGCATCTTTTTCCTGATAATACCAACATTTGGCAACTGAGAATATTAATTCAATTTTATTAAAAATAAGACTTAAAAAGGCAAAAAAACAGACACAGCTAGTCAAAAAACTAAAAGGTTAAAGTCACAAAACTACTTACTGACAGAGCCTCTGAGTTTCACAGCTTACTCAGAGTCTACAGAGACACAATCTGCTCTGAAGTATTTAAAGTCTGTAGATGAGTTATCTTCCAAATGTGGCTTTTTTTCCTTCCCCTGGGAATTCATATTTGGTGCTACTGTGCAGATGGCTGCTAACATACGCTTTGACTAAAACACTGTGGTTGCAGATCCCTTGTACAAGCATTCAAGAGAAGGTAAGGGATGACATTTTTCCCTATGGACTTAGTCAGAGCTAAAACCTTGTGCCTAATATCATATTATTTTTATTTAAAATAAATAATTCTAGAACTTCTAGTAAAATAGATTTTTCTAAGCGTATTGTCATTCCTCTGTCCTCATGAACCTGTAATCTTAAGGGAGAATCCTTTCCCTTTGCTTCAGAGGTACCCGCAATGTCCTTTTCTGTAGTCAGACAAATCAACAGTGTAAAGAAACACCAGGCTATGAGCAGACATTCTATCATTTATTAGTATAGATAAAGTATAGATATGTTTGCCAATGAGAATAAGCCAATTGTTATGGGTTTATTGTCAAGAACAAATCAAGAATCGAGGAACTGAGTAAACTCTAGAAGGTGCATAAGAGGCCTGACAATTAAGTTCATGAACTTGCCAATGTGAATTACATTGGCAGCACTGTACAAACAACTCAATAACGTGTTATAATCTTGGTATATCTGTCACACAGCTGTGTTTATGTCGACCTGTGGTGGTGTCTTGCTGAGTGGTGTTCATTATTGTTATTGCGTGTTTTTGTGTGCCATCAGTAAAATGTTGGAGTTTGAATTAAAGCAATGAACAAACATTAAATTTCTTGTTAAACTTTATATGAGTGGAAGTGAAATCAGGGACATGTTGTTCCAGGTTTATGGGGATAATGCCATGAAGAAAACAGTGTATAAATGGATTAAACATTTTTCTGAGGGGAGAGAAAGCGTCACTGATGAAGAGAGTTCAGGTCAGCCAGTAACGAGCAGAACTGACAAAAACATTGCAAAAATTCATCAAATTGTGTGTCAAAATTGTCGTCTCATTGTGAGAAGCATAGTAGACCAAGTAAACATCGATTGAGAAACAGTTAGGAAAATCTTAACTGAAAATCTTGGCATGAGAAAGGTGTGTGCAAAAATGGTCCCAGAGGAGCTCACCAATGAACAAAAGCAAAGGAGAGTTGAAGTTTGTGAAGACCTTTTTGAGAGGCTAGACAATGTTTTGGGCCATGTTACCACTGGTGATGAAACATAGGTGTACCAATATGACTCTGAAATAAAGCGTTTAAGTGCAAAGTGAAAGTCAGCCAATACTCCATGACCAAAAATGTTCCGCAGGTCCAAATCAAGAGTCAAAACGATGTTGCTAACCAATTTTGCTATCAGAGGGATTGTCATTTTGAATTTGTACCAACTGGACAAAACAGTCAACCAAGTTTACTATTTGGAAGTGCCGAAAAGGCTGCGTGAAAAAGTTAGACAAAAACAACCTGACCTTTCACCAATTCATTGCTCTTGTCATTATGACAATGCACCAGCTCATGTGGCAGTGTTTGTGAGGGTGTTTTTATCTGTAAATAAATAACTATATTAGAACACCTACCCTACTCACCTGATCTGGCCCCTAGTGACTTTTTTCTTTACCCAAAGATAAAGGAAATATTGAAAGGAAGACATTTTTATGATATTCGGGACATCAAGGGTAATACAACGGCCTCTCTAATGGTCATTCCAGAAAAAAGTTTCAAAAGTGCTTTGAAAGGTGGACTAGGTGCTGGCTTCAGTGCATAGTATCCCAAATGGAGTACTTTGAAGGTGACTGTATTGATATTCAGCAATGAGGTATGTAACACTCTTTCTAGAATGAGTTCATTTACTTAATTATCAGGCCAGAATCAAACATTACTAAGTTAAGAAAACAGGAGTTGCTATTTTTGACCATATAACATCTGAATATGCATATAATATAACCAAGTGGCTTTACCTTCATAGATAATATGAGAGACAATGAAAAACTCACAGACACTCAAATAGGAAGTATGAAAAATTACTTAGGCAACTTAAATTAAACTGTTCTTGTTTATTCTTTTCCAAAGCATTTGATTTTTTTTTTTTTTTTTTTTTTTTTTTGTGTTGGTAAAAATAGATCATAGTAGTGAAATAAGGGCCCTTGACACAAGTGATACCACGTTATGAATTGTATTCCATTTTGTTATGAGCTGTACTTCATTTTTAAAATGTGTTGCTAACTGCCCTGGGCCTTTCCCGCCCATGCTGCTGAGACTGCCAAAAACACGAGTCCATCAGATTCCAGGAAACGCCCACGTGTGCCCAACTTAACTTGCTTATCTTAGCTTCTGTAACTTGCTTGGCTAATCTCCCTCCCCCAGCTGGGTGTGGTTTTTGCCTTTAAATACTCTCCCCTGAGTTTGCTAGGGGGCGCGAGTTTTTTGGACGTTAGTCAGCTTGGGGTCGCTAGCTTCTGGAATAAAGACTCCTAATTTGGCCTTTCTGAACGTGGTGAACTTACTACTCGTTGTCCAAATACATTTGGAGGCCTCGGTGAGACCTCCATGTCCTCTGGACACTCTGTTCCGGTCACCACCAGCTGGCAGGCTCCAGGGTCAGGCTGTCAGTGGTCAGTCATTCTACAGGGGAGATGTTCCAGGGCCCCGTGGCATCACCGTTCGGCAGGCAGGCAGACTGTGGACGCTCGTCATGTCCATCAAACCTTTCGGAGTCACTAGAAAACCCTCCAGAGGTCGGTCAGTTCTGGTCTGAGACCGGTCTATCTGGTACACTGCGGAACGGGGCGGGACGCCGCACACCCTCTCAGTGGGTTCTCCAGAGGCTAAGACATTAGTGGAGAGTTTTCTGGTTTTGGTTCCAGTTATCTGGTCAGCTGGGATGCAGTCTGATTTTCTGGAACCCTGTTCGATTCTGGTTCTGTGTCTCATCTCATCTGTCATTTATGAGGCCTCTTTGTCCCTACTGTCTGTCTTACCATTTCTCGGCATTCCTACCTGACCTATGTCAGGACCTCTCCTAGGTTCTGTCCATCGACTCTGTCTCTCAAGTCTCTTTTACAGTGGCTTGAGGACCTTCTTTTTCAGGGTTCACTATTATTCTCAATTTTTCTCTTTCCTTTTAATCTTTTGTGTATTTTAGAACCTCCCTGGTCTTCCTTTAGGGTTTGGAGTGAGAAATCCTTTGACTACTGGGCATGGCCAGGAAACCTCCTCTTTCTCTCCTTTCTGTCAGTCGGTGTAATCACCCTCCGCTTTTCGGGCCAGGGGAGCATTCCAGTAAGACCCAAACTCCTCCAATGTACGTTAGATCATTTCAAATTAGGCTTGTCTGATGATTATGGGGTGAAACTGTCTAAAGGAAAATTAAGGGCCCTTGGTGAATTAGAATGGTCCACTTTTGAGGTTGATTGGCCGAGCATAGGTCCTTCGACTCCATGCATGCCCAAGCAGTCTGGAAGGTAGTCACCAGGAATCCCGGCCACCTGGACCAATATCCTTATATTGACCAATGGAAACACTTAGTTGGGAATCCCCCACCATGGCTGGAGAGATGTGCAATGCACAGGGGTGATAGGATCCTTGTCAACTGACTCCTAAAAAGCAGACCCCAAGTAAAGGACCCGCCACTCTGAGGTCCTCCAATTTTGTCACAGGCTCCTAAAGAATCCAATTTACCCCTCCCTCTAATCCTTGTAACCCTTTCCTTAACTCACAGACCCCCATCCTGTCCTCACACCCCCTAAGCCCCACAGGAGGATCCCCTTTCACCTCCACATACACAGAGCAGAACCCTCCGAGAGGACCCCAAAGGGACGGCCCCATCGGAGGTGATCCTGCCCCAAGACAAGCTCCCCCGAGGGCAGAGCCCACAGAGGCGGGAGCCCCTTCCTAGTATATGTCCCTTCTCCTCAGGCAATTTATACAATTGGAAAGCTCAGAATCCACCATTCTCTGAAAAACCTCACACTCTCATAGTCTGCTAGAATCTATTTTCCATACCCACAATCCCACCTGGGATGACTGTCAGCAACTTCTAGTTACCCTCTCACCTCTGAAGAGAGAGAATCCACATGGAAGCAAGGAAAGCTGCAACTGGGCCAGGGGTAGGGTCAATAGAAGAAAATGGGGAACATGTTGAGGAAATCTTCCCCTTCACCAAGCCTGACTGGGACCCAAACACTGTGGAAGGGTGAGCTTCGTTGGCCAATTTTCACCGGGCCTTACTAGCTGGTATAAAAGGGACAGCAAAAAAGCCAATTTATCTAAGGTAACCAAGGTCTGCAGGAACCCAAGGAGTCCCCCTGCGGCCTTCCTGGAGTGCCTGCAAGATGTATACTCCAATTGACCCTGATGCTCCTGAAAATAGTAGGGCAACCAATTTGGCCTACATGACGCAGTCTGCTCCAGATATTAGGAAGAAATTGCAGAAATTAGATGGTTTCCAAGGTATGAATCTCTCCCGACTATTAGAGATAGCACAAAAGGTCTATAACAATAAGGATACCCCTTCAGGCAAGCAGGAAAAGAAACTAACCAGGGCAATAGTAGCAGCCAAGAAGGAGACAGAGATTCTGCTCTTTGCCCATGGACCTCACAGAGGACTGTAAACCTCGGCAAACACACCGTAACCCACTCTTTTCTAGTAGTCCCTGCATGGCCGAGACTTACTCCAAAAGCTGCGGGCCATGATATCCTTCGAGGAGGATAAGGCCTTCTTAGATGTGAGAATAGACAAATCATCAAGGGATCCTGTACTTTCAAGAATCCTCTTAACCTGTCCCCTGTCCGAGGAATATCTGTTACAGGAAAAGCCTACCCAGGAAGATCAGCCTGAAAGGAGGCCAACAGAATACCTCCAACTCCTGCAGCAGATGTTCCCGACCATTTGGGTGGAAAGTAACCCCCCGGGACTGGCAAAACACCAGGCACCAATAGTTGTCCAGCTGATGTCCAATGCCACACCTGTACAGCTAAGACAATACCCCATGAGCCAAAAGGCAAAAAAGGGCATTGCTCCTCACATCTCAAGGCTCCAGGAGGCAAGGATCCTCATTCTTGTCAATCACCACGGATTACGCCCCTACTCCCTGTCCAAAAGCCTGGGACAAAAGGCTATCGGCCAGTCCAAGATCTCCAGGAGGTAAATAAGAGGACAGAGACTATGCATCCTACAGTGCCAAACTCTTATACATTGCTAAGCCGGCTTCCTCCAGACCTCCAGTTTTACACCATCCTGGATCTTAAGGACACATTGTTCAGTGTACCCTTCACCCCAATAAGCCAACCTATCTTTGCCTTTGAATGGACAGAAACTGAAACAGATTCTCAGTTCAATTGACATAGACTAGGCTCCCACAGGGCTTCAAAAACTCTCTGACCCTGTTTGACAAAGCCCTGGGCCAGGACTTAATAGAATTGAGGTGAGATCACCCCGAATGCACCCTGCTGCAATAAGTGGATGACCTGCTGTTGGCCACCAAAACAGAGACAACCTGCTGGGCGGCTGCTGAGAGTCTCCTCGGAACCCTCCAGGCCCTGGGATATCGGGTCTCCACAAGGAAGGCTCAGGTCTGCTCCCCAGAAGTAACCTACCTAGGATATCATCTCTGGCAAGGTAAGTGGACCCTCTCATGTGACAGAATAGAGGCTCTCCTAAGAATTCCCACCCCCAAGACTAAGAGACAAGTTTGTGAGTTCTTAGGGGTGATCGGGTATTCCCGGCTCTGGATTCCAGGATTTGCTGAAATTGCAAAACCACTATATTCCAGCACAGGAGGCACGCAGGCCCTTGTTTGGACTGAGATTGAACAACAGGCTTTTGAGCAGTTAAAAAGAGCTCTGGCCAGGCGCGGTGGCGCGCACCTGTAGTCCCAGCTACTCGGAAGGCTGAGGCAGGAGGATCGCTTGAGCTCAGGAGTTCTGGGCTGTTAGTGCGCTATGCCGATCGGGTGTCCGCACTAAGTTCGGCATCAATATGGTGACCTCCCGGGAGCGGGGAGCCACCAGATTGCCTAAGGAGGGGTGAACCGGCCCAGGTCGGAAAAAGAGCTCTGGTCTCTGCCCCAGCCCTGCCACTACCAGACATTACTAAGCCTTTTCATCTGTTTACCTATGAAACCAAGGGAATCGCCACAGGGGTCCTAACCCAGACCCTAGGGCCCTGACAGTGACCAACAGCTTATATTTCCAAGAGACTAGATCCAGTAACACTGGGATGACCTACCTGCTTGTGGGCAATAGCGGCCACAGCTATACTTGTGAAAGAGGCAGGTAAATTAACTCTAGGACAAGAGTTAATCCTTACTGCTCCCCCCATGGAGTTGAGACATTACTCCGGAGCACCCTGGAACGATGGGTGTCTAACGCAAGAGTAACCCAATACCGGGCCCTATTGATACACCAACCCCACATTAAGTTCAGCAAAACTCAGGCAATTAACCCAGCTAGCCTCCTCCCCGATGATGATCCATCCACGCCCATACATGAGTGCCTAGAGCTGATGGACCTGACACAGCCCACCAGGACAGACCTAACTGATGTCCTGCTTTTCACAGATGGCGGTAGTTTGGTGCAGGATGGAGTCGGATACACTGGGGCAGCTATAGTAACTCTGGATCAGACCATTTGGGCCCACGCTCTACCCCATGGGATTTCTGCCCAATGGGCCGAGCATATCGCTCTTACTCAAGCCCTGACTGAGGTGGTCAAAAGAAAAAGCTGTAACTATATATACACTGACAGCAGGTATGTGTTTGCCACTACACATGTCCATACGGCCACATATCGGGAAAGGGGACTGCTTACCTCGATAGGAAAAGAAATCAAAAACAAAGAAGAAATCCTGGCCCTTTTAGAGGCCATCTGGCTGCCAAGAAGGATAGCCTTCGTTCATTATCCAGGACACCAAAAAGGGAACACAACAGAGGCTAGAGGAAACCAAGCCACCTACCAAGCAGCCCGAGAGGTGGCCCTAAAACCAGTGGGGACTTTAGACATTTTGCTAACAATTCCAGAACCCAACTTGCCAGGAAAACCCAAGTACTCAGAAGAAGACAACCAAATTGCCACTGAGAAGGGAGCCCACCTCTCCCCCGAAGGTTGGTGGATCTTTCCAGACGGGAGACCTGTCCTCCCTGACGTCCTGGGCGGGACTATAGCCACCCAACTACATCAGGCTACTCGTTTAGCTTTTACCAAGTTAACAAAGCTGTTAAGGAAGAAATACTCTATGCCAAAGCTTAATTTAATAGTAGACGTAGTCATCTCTAAATGGCTAGTATGTGCACACGCAGATGCCAGGCAAGGAAAAAGACCCATCATAGGACCAGAGGGTCCTCACTAGGGAACACTGGGAGATAGATTTCACTGAAATAAAGCCGCCAGTGGCAGGGTACAAATACCTTCTAGTTTTTATAGACACATTTTCTGGTTGGGTTGAGGCTTTCCCTACAAGGAAAGAGACTGCTGTCACGGTAATAAAAAAGTTATTACATGAAATTATACCTCGGTTCGGACTGCTTCTGACTCTGGGGTCCGACAATGGGCCAGTCTTTGTTTTGAAAGTCTCTCAGCTGATAGGAAAAACCCTAAATATTAACTGGAAATTACACTGTGTCTACAGGCCCCAGAGTTCAGGGCAGGTTGAACAGATGAACTGAACCTTAAAGGAAACTTTAACTAAGTTTATTTTAGAGACTGGTAAAAACTGGGCCAACTTACTACCCCTAGCCTTGTTAAAGGCCAGATGTACCCCTGACCAGGTAGGTTTCACTTCATATGAGATAATGTTTGGAAGACTACCACCTCTTCTCCCAAAGTTGCAGGATACATCGTTAGCTGAAACGCATAATGCCTCATTCCTTAAGTTCTTAGAGGTTTTGCACAGAACCCAGACCCAAATCCATAAGCAGGCTTGAGAAACTCTTCCTCTGCCCTGCTCTGATCCAGCCCATCGCTTCCAACCTGGCGACAACCTGCGGGTCAAGAAATTTGTTAAAGGACTCACTCCAACCTGGAAAGGACCTTACACTATTATCCTAACTACTCCCACCACTGTCAAGGCCGATGGGATCCCTGCTTGGCTTCATCACTCCTATCTCAAGCCAACACCTCTGCAGACCCCCTAAAGATAAGGCTTTCACACCTCCCCAACTCCTCGTGTTTCTACCAATAGGTCCCCGGGCTGAACTAGCCCTTCCTATCCCAGTCAGATCTGCCCCACTAGTAAATCTTCGCCCTCATCCACCCTGAGCCCTTCCTACAACCCAAACCCACTTCCTGTCCCCCCCCCCCCCCCGGAGCATTGCATACACCAAAACCCTCTTTGTTAGCCATGCTATCTGCGATGATATGTGTATAGCGGGTCAGAAGGAAGAACCCTCATTTTTCCCGCCCTCTGAGGGCCTAACGAGATGGAAAAAGGGAACCCCCCTTCTTGTTCCATTACTCATAGGTCTAGGTATAGCCGGGTCCACAGCTGTAAGAACTGTGGCTTTAGTTAATAGTGAACTCTGCATTGGGGAACTTACCAATCAGGTCAACATAGATTTAGGGCATTTGGGACACTCCATCTCTAGGTTAAATCACCAAGTAGATTCTTTAGCTGAGATGGTACTCCTTAGTTAGAAAAAATATAGAAGACAGAAAAAGAAAGCTCGAGAGTTCTCAGAATTAGTTTCAATGCATGTTCAACTGGTCCACTTGGCTCACTACTCTCCTTTCAGCTGCCTCAGGGCCCTTAACCTTACTCCTCTTAGGGCTAATAATCAGGCCATGTCTTATTAATTGTCTCACAAACTTTATATAAAATCATATAAATTCTTTCAAGCTTATGCTCCTTAGGGGGCAATACAATCCCTTAGCAGATCGGGATCATGACCAAGATATAAATGAATCAATGATTTGACTCTATGTACATAAAACCAGTGGGGAATGAAATAAGGGCCCTTGATATAAGTGACACCATGTTATGAATTGTACTCCATTTTGTTATGAGCTGTACTTCATTTTAAAAATGTATTGTATTGCTAACTGTCCTGGGACTTTCCCACCCACACTGTTGAGACCTCCAAAAACCCAAGTCTGTCAGCTTAAACATCCACATGTGCCCAACTTAACTTGCTTATCTTAGCTTCTGTATCTCACTTGACTAATCTCCCTCTCCCAACTGGTTATGATTTTTGCCTTTAACTTGCTTGGCTAATCTCCCCTCTGCCAGCTGGTTGTGGTTTTTGCCTTTAAATACTCTCCCCCAAGTTTGCTAGGGACCATGAGTTTTTTGGACATTAGTCCACTTGTGGTTGCCAGCTTCTGAAATAAAGACTCCTAATTTAGCCTTTCTGAATGTGGTGAATTTATTACTCACTGTCCAAGTACAACAGTAGTAAGTAAAACATAATTACAGTCTAGTGTAAAATTGTATCTACATGTAAAGGTTTACTTGGAACTCATACCCAAGTATTCTCTCTTCTCTTTCTTTCTCAGAAGATGTTTTATTAAACTAATTTATTTTATTGAATTTTTTTTAGTTTAACAGAGAAATCCAGTCCCAACATGGAGACCTGGAGACTTAGAGGACCTTTGAGAGGACCAGGCAATGTCCTGCATTAGCTGATGCTTGTGTACTTGATTTCAGTTAGCTTGGGAGATCTGAAAAATCTTGATATGCCTTTCTGAACAGTCAGAAGAGTCAGATGTAGTTAAAATTTAGAAACTGAATAAATACAGTGTATTTAAATTTGAAACGCTAGGAGACTTTTTTCTTTTGGAGCTAAGAGCTGATCTTGTTGGATAGGAAAAAAATAGAAAGCATTATTATCTCTCACTCCAATTCATTTGAAGCTAAGGAAAATCTCATTCAATTTCATTCAAATTATGTTCTGGCTCTGTATGAATGATATATGCTATTTGAGAAAATGAAGGAGATGATAGCATCTCAACTAATAGCCCTTGACAAGATGTGTGCACGTGTGTGTGTGTGTGTGTGTGTGTGTGTGTGTGTGTCTTGTAAGGGATGGCTTACTTTTGCCAAAGACCACAGTTAGATTGTGGTTTAAGAGATATGAAGTTTTATGATCAAGTTTAGTAGGAATAATCTTAAATAGTAATTGATTTGTGGTACAATTACCACTTTGATTAATTTAGCCTTTCCCTGGTCCCTAGAGGTGGTGGAGGACCATGCTAATAGATTTTTTGAATTACCATTTCATGTTTTTGGTACTAGAATTGAAAAGTTCTTTTAAATCACTACGTTATGTCAAAGTCAAGTATTTTATTCAGTTTGGTTTCTAATTAAAGTTAAAAGAGGGCATGTCAGTCACTGGAAAGTAAGATGTACATTGAACAAAATTACTTTTATCCTGAACTTTTGTTCCCGAAAATGATGATAATTTGTCTTTAGAAAGAAATAAGAGACTGAAAAATTCTGCCAATGTAAGGAAAGATTCTTGGTCAGGTGAAGTATAATCTTGATTATTTTTGTCCTTGTCTCTACTGCCCAAGGTCCCTTATCCAGTTCAAGGGACCATCAGTATATTGCATTTGGCAGCCCACTGTCTAATCAAGGCCTTCCCCCTCCTGCCTTAGAGGGACCCTGTTCTCCAGTCCCTCTAAGGCAGGAGGGGGAAGGCCTTGATTCGGTCTTCAATTATATTCTCTCAAGTCTTGCCCTCTCTACAATGGCAGCCAGTGAGTGTGGGGAGATTAGTTCATTCACCACCTTCCCAGATCCCCAGCTAAAACCTTTGCATTTTAATTGGATCCCTACAGACACACTGAAGAAGAATGGCTTTAGTTGTGGTAATATCTTCAACACAACAAACAGCACAAAACACGATTCCTTTCAGAACCTCTTGGATTCGTTCATTCACTTTCACTTACTCATAGTCATTCATTCATTCTTTTTCATTCCATAAACTTTTCTTCAAACACCATGTTATTTTGCTGTTGTTGCTGTAACAAATTGTCACAAACTCAGTGGCTTTGAACAACACAGATTTATGCTTACAGTTCTGGATGTCAGAATCTCCAAGTCCGTTTCACTGGGCTACGGTCAAGATACCCGCATGACAGGCTTCCTCTGGAGGCGTGGTGGGGAAAATCTGTTCCCTTGTCTGCTTGTTTCCAGTGGCCACCTCCCGTCCTGGGCTGTGGCTCCTTCCTCCATCTGAAAGCACATGCCTCCAATCTCTGCCTCCTTCTCATCACTTTCTCCTCTGGTTCTGACGCCCTCTGCCTTCCTCCAATAAGGACTGCTGTGATTATACCAGGCAACACAGGATAATCTGACTTCATGACTCTTAATTACAAAGTCTCTCTTGCCCTATAAACTAACACTCATAGGTTCTGGGGATTACGACATGAACGTATTTGGGCGCCATCCATCAGCGACCATGAGAACCGTTCACAAGGCCTGGTGTTTGTTGCTTGCTATGAGCAGTGAAAACTCAAGCTAGTGTTTTTAGATTTAAACCTATCCCCCAAATCATATGGCTTAGCAGGGAAGATGAGAGATATGTGTGTACAAGTCACAGATAAAAAGTAAGAATACAACAAGATCAATGTAAACAAAAAGCCATGATGTTCAGAGGAGGGAGATATTGTTTCTCTGGAGGGCAAACAGAAGGCTCTCAAAGCAGTGTTTGAGCCTTGAAGGAGAGTAATGCAGTGGTATGGACCAGGAAAGCCAGCAAGAGGGTAAACAAATAATTGTTAGGGGATAACTAAACACATCCTGCTTAAAATTTTATGTTCAAATAAAGAGGTGGGAAATAAGTTTCAAAGCAGAGTTCTTGAATGCCAGGCAAGAGGATTGCATTGTGTTAATTGGCAGCAGGAGAGCCATTGAAGTGTCATGTGTAAAAGTGTATTGTAGAAAGATTATACTGGTGACAGTAATGTGTGCCTGGCGTTTTTGCTCTGTGGTCTGCACATGTGGTCATGAATCCAACATGCTCTCCTCACCAAGGAACACACCAAAGGCAAATATCAGGACCAGTTAGGATGCCCAGGGACTGGAACTTCAGGAATGGACATAAACACACTCCTTTTCTAGAGGAGATACTTTGGTTCCCAAGAGCACGTTGTGTACCCTGAGACAGAATTAACAGTATGCTGTACAACCCAAGAGGACTCCACCAGCCTTTCAGCCTCTCTTCACTCATTATTAAGGCTCAGATTATTACTTACAAAATCAGATTATCTTAAGATTTATGATAATTTTAGAACTATTCACTCTTTTAAGTGATGTAGTTTAAAAAAAGTAAACCCGGACATCTCAAATGAGAAGACCATCATATCTATATTTGTAGCATTACCCCTAACCAGCTTTGTGATTCTTAAACAGGCCTCTTTAACCTCTCTGAACATCTGCAACAATAATACCAGTTTTGCCTAACTCACAGGGTCATTTTAATGTAAGGATCAATGAGGTAATATGCAAGATGCTTTGTATATTGGAAAGGGAATTACAAAAATTAATTCACATTCTAAAAAATGATATGGAATCCATCATTGGTTGAAAAATATTTCTCACTGGCTGTTGTTGTTTGGCCATGATGCAGACCAAGTTAAGACAATGAACTGTGATCTTTGAGGTGTTGATCCCCTAAATTAGAGTATCTAGGGTTGCCTGATGTGGAACTGTCCACTGAGCTGATTTTCATCTTGGAATGTGATGAGGTGAACTGACCACAGGCAGTCTGACTTACGGGAAAGACTGAGAAAGAGAGAGAGAGACTGAGAGAGGGTTGGGGAGCTGATAAATCTGGAATTTAATTAGCAGAGTCACTCAGGTGGAAAGATTGAAGCCTAACTGAGTTTCTGTTTACATTAAATAAATTTGATTTGTAATCTTACTCAATTAGCCAGAAATTAAATTCATCTTGGGGCATAAATATCATAGATGTAAGTATTCTCTTCAGGGGGAAAAGAAACACTCAGTAAAATGACAACTCTTAACCTCTTTCTACAATCTTATTTGAGGGATGTTTCACCTTTTCTCCAGGCCACAAATGGCCATGTTTTTGTTTACCCCATCCTCACCTCCAAGCTTGCCTTAGCCAAATTGAAGGTACCATTTCCTCAGTGCCCCAAAGTTCTCACGGTGGCTACTTACAGACAACACATGAAATGATTCCTTATTGGTATCTTGGAAGTTACTCCAAATTTGTTCATAACTGCCATTTCAATATAGGTAGATCAGAATTGAAGCAGGAATATTTTCTTAAAAACAATCCTACTATCAACCAACTCTTACAACCACAGTGGAGCATGTGCCATTGGAGAAGTCACCCTCCTTCTTGATACAAAAGCAAACTAAGTTTTGATTGAAACACTGAAATATGTTTCCATTCCTTATAGGAGAGTTGGGTTTTGTTAATGTCTCCTGGAAGCAAATCTGTGAGGGGGAGGCTGAATCTAGGCACGATCATGATTGAGGAGAACTTCAGCGTCTCTGCCTTCGAGGCTCCTTAACCATGACCCAGAACTCTAGACCTTTTTCTCAAGATGAACCATGTACCCTCCTGAGCAGCCTCCTCACTACAGAGCAGGACCTGAGACACTGACATGTGAGCCGCGATCAATGGAACTGCGGTATGGCAAGAGGAGGGCATTTCTGGTGATCAGCTTCATCCAGTACAGTTCCTCATGACTCAGCTCAACCCAGCTCACTAGCATTAGTGCTCACAGATCTGTTTTTTTTTTGTTTTTTTTTTTTTTTTTGGTGGAGGGTGGGGGCTTCTCTTGCCACTTCTTTTCCTAGGTCTCCAAAGTCTCTTCCCTAGGCTAGGGGAAAGAGCTAAGATTCAGATCTGTTTTTCTCTGAGTTGCATATTGATATGTGCGGAAAGTGGTTGCTAATTATGAGTAGTGGGCAGGAGGAGACAGGGACTCTATGATTGTGGTTCTTCCAGAGTGGGAGGCTATTCAACCAGCAAGCTTTGCAGGGAGAACATGGAACAAAAAAAAAAGCCCATCCCTCATGCTGGTGGAGGCACTGAGCTTCAATAGTGAATCCTCACAGTCCTTACCCTGACTCTAGGCCATTTCACTCCCACCAAAGTCAAATTACAGCAGACTCTCTGTTAACTAGAACTCAAGCAACTGGCATTCTCAAGAAACATTCAAAACATTTTTTCCAGTTGCTTGAGATTTTGCCAGTTGCTTGAGAATCCCAGTTGCTTGAATCCCAGTTAAGAGAGAGTCAACTTACATTTATCCAGCATCTACAAATGCCCATGAGTGCCAGTTAACTGAGAGTCTACTGTATTTTATTAAGCCTTTTTTTTTTTTTTGGCTTCTGGAGGGCAAGGTCATTTTTCATAGCACCTTGGATCCATCTGGTTCGGTGCCATCACTACTACCTCCTTCCTGCCCCCAGCCCCACAATTCCCACTCTAGTTTCTATCTTCTCCCACATTTCTCCAAGCTCTTGCTTCTAGGCCCCTCTCTTGGCCTTTCCATTTTGCTGCCCTGGATCGTCTCAGAAAAAAAGAACTTCATTAGCTTTCCCAGTTGTTTTACTGACTTAACACCTAACATCACTGCATGACCTGCATAACTCCTGCCTTCAGAGACTTTAACCTGAATGACTGCATCAACTTACTCTCCATCTTGGAGCTCAACCCCGAATGAGACTCTGGGACCAACCCTGACTCCCAGGAGAAGGTATATAAATAGTCCTTTAACACAGATCTCATTAGGCACAAGCCTTCCTGCTTAATACCCCCACCCCTAAGTCCTCCATATGGTCACCCTTACACGGGAAATCAATTATAGTATACTACAATACCCTGATTAAAGGTCTGTAGGATAGAAAGATGCATTTTTCATTCAAGTAGAACTCTGGGTCTGTCCCTTTTTGGAGTATTGGCAGAATAGTCTTATGGGATTACTTCGAAGCATTTTTTATCTCTATGACTGACACTAAGAACTTTCCTTATATGAAGGCAATTACAGTTGTCAAGAGACAATAGACATGGCCCAGTCATTCCTCTAAGTTGCAAAGCTTAGATTGATGTGCACAGATACTAACTCTACCTTTGGCTGTGTTACCTTGGGGAGGGTCATTTAATCTCGCTGACCCTCAGGTCCCTGGAAAGTGGAGTGGAAGGGGATGGAATAATCACTGAGGCTCATTCTAGATTTAAAATATTGTCATGAATTGCCACCAGGACTCTCTACTGGATATAGGGTACATACTTTTTACATGTCACCTGACAAGCCTCCCTCCCCTGCTTAGCTAAAGCTCTGAATTTGAATGAGCCTATAAAAATAAGATAGGTCTCAAGTCAATAATCGAACATTACACCTTAAAAAACTAGAAAAAGAAGGGCAAACTAAACCCAAAATAAGGGAGTTCCCTGATGGTGTAGTGGCTTAAGGCTTCAGCGTTGGCACTCTCAGCGCTGCGGCCTGGATTCAATTCCCAGTCAGGGAGCTACCCACATACCAAAAAGAGAAAAAAAACAAAAAACAAACAAACAAACAAAAATTAAAACAAACAAACAAAAAAATTAAAACAAACAAACAAAAAAAAAAAAACCACAAAATAAGCAGAAGGAAGGACATGATACATTAGTGCAGAAATAAATAAAATAGAGAATAGAAAAATAATTTAAAAAATCAATGAAACCAAATGTAGAATCTTTAAAAAGATCAACAGTATTGATAAGGCTTTATCTAGATGGGCCAAAAAATAATAAGAAAAGACTTCTTAGTAAAGTCAGGAATGAAAGAAGGAACACCTCTACCAGATTATAAGAAAAAATATGAACAATTGTAAGTCAACAAATTAAACAACCTAGATAAAACAGACAACTTCATTGAAAGGCACAAACTACTGAAACTGACTCAGGAAGAAATAGAAAAGCAGAATAGATCTATAACAAGTAAAGAGGTTGAATTTGTCATTAAAAAAAACTCACCACACAACAACATGGATAGTCTGGGAAGGCATTATGCTAAGAGAGATAAGTCAGAAAAACAAATACTGTATGATCTCACATACACATGAAATGTAAAAAAACAAAAGCAAAACAAAACTCATAGATAAAGATATCAGGCATGTGGTTGTCAGAGGTAGAATGTGAGGTGGGGGAGATTTGAAGAAAAGTGTTCAAAAGGTACAAATTTCTAATTATAAATAATGTACTAGGAATGTAATGTACAACATGATGACCATAGTTAACACTGCTGTATGAATATAGGAAAGTTGTTAAGAGAACTAATCCTAAGAGTTCTCACTATAAGGAGAAAATTTTTTCTTCCTTCTTTCTTTATATTGTATCTAATGAGATGATGGATATTAATTGAACCTATTGTGATTGTCATTTCAGAATATACATGAATCAAACCATCATGCTGTACTCCTTACATATGATATTACATTGTATCAGGAAGCAAATAATGCTATCAGTGCACATGTTTGCATTTAACTCATACAACATCCCTGTTTAGACTATCCCTTTAATTATTAATTAATGATGCTGTGTACAGGGGTTGTATTTTGGCATAAGGTTAATTGAGGCCTGAAACTCTGGGCTTCTTACAAAATGGTATTATCTCCACAACTTACTGAGTATAAGCACTGTGTTATAAAGAGGGGATATAGAAAGATGAATGAAAGATAGCCCTGTCCTCAGGGACAGTACTGTGCAACTCCAGCATTTTGTATCAAGAGCTATACATTAAGTGTGTACAAACACACTAGATCACGTGGTACATACACAGACACGCAGGGACATACATGGATATGCACATAGTGTCCTTCAACACCATGGCGCTGACAAGGACAGTGCCTTCAACACTGTGCAGTAACTAATTGGGACCTTACCCAACCTCCAAGCTCCAAGCCCGTGGGAAAGTGTTGCTTAGAGAACTCCCCAGAGCCTCCTCTTTCCTGCCTAGTGCGCTCTGCCCAGGGCCTGCCATGAGGAAATGCTGAGGGCCCAGGGAGTAAAAACATTAAAATTCAGAAGAATAATCTGTAACTATTCCTTAAGCACCAAACATAGGATTTGGCTTTAGCTGTCTCAATGTTTACACTTCAAACAAGCAAACAAACAAAACAAGTGGTGTACACTGCACACCAGCTAAGCATGCATGCTGGTGTTGAGTCAAACTGAAAACCCAAGTTGCTTTCAACTCTCTAGGCCATGTGTGAAACCAGATTAGCCTGAGCCAATATGTTCCTTACTCTGTAGTCAGCAGGAATGTCAGGAACAACTGAATTCTATTCAGCACAGACCTGGGACCTGCTTTTGACCCAAAACCTGATACCCCACTTCCCTTCTGTGCCTGCATATAATCCCCATTTCATAGCACTCAAAACATGCAAGTCTCACACAGGGTTTATCTACTGATCATTCGGCAAAATTGATTTGATAGGTTTGATCCCCGGTGGCCCAATCAGGATTGATTTTTAGTAACCCAGCCATCTGAAACTGCTAAAAGAAATCGTGCTAGGAAAGAGAAGCCAGCACACTTTGTACAATTATTGCAGCAAGTAAACAAGAGCATTCCGGCAGTTTCTTCATCCCGTGGCAATCCATCTCGAAGCGAGGTCAGCAGTTCCCAGGTGCGCGTTCCCATGACGTGCTGCCTTTCAGCAGACAATTCCCCAGCACAGTTTGGGGTGCTCCCTAAAGAAGTGAGAAAATCAATGCAAAGGGCTCTGATCCATGGGAAGGACCTAAATGCTGGCTTCGCTCCTGATGAAGCAGTGCTGATTGCATTTTACACGTATCTTTTAGCATCATTAGCTGGCTCCAGCTTCCCTTCTCTAGATAAGGATTAAAATACAACAACAACAAAAAAAAGAAAAAAAAGAAAAACAGACTGAGAAGAGGGAGCTGAAGAAGCACAATTCAACTGGCAATCATAGAGACATGAAAAGGCAACAATAGACGATAAAATAAAAACAATGCATCTGAGACCCACAAACGCGGATGGCAATTCCTTGCACATGAATTCTCTCTGCCCATCAAGGACACACCGACCCCATTCCACAGTCTCTCATTTAACATTCATCCTGGGGAAGTATCTTTCAGACATGCTTTTTATTACTCAGTGGGAGATAAAAGGCTCTTTGGTAAATCAAGGCACAGAGCGACCTTATAAAAATCTTCTTTTTTAATTATAATATTCATCCTCCTCCTTCTGGTGAAAGACCAATATGAAGTCCAAGTTGTTTGGAAAAAACACCAGGCAGCTCTGACATCTAGAGTCTGAGCCTACTGTATTACGTGTGATGTACATTTTTATTTCTCATGAGTTCACATTTAACAAGTTCTATGGCTGCCCAGTCTTATGGCCCCCGGCAGAATAGCTCCTGACTATCAGGAGGGAGAAGCCCCGTGTATTATGACTTTCATTCTCTCTGCGGTCATCAAAAATGAATTTCCTCTGCAAACAGTTTATTTTGCAAATGAGTTTAAGTGATTCACAGGCTGCTGAAAAATAGCATCTTGAAATTTATTCTTAAACATAAACTTAGTTCACACATATGGTGTTTCCCAGGCACAAATTCAAAGACAGAGAGATCTGCGAGCCCGTGGTGGGAATGAAACTGGGACGCGGTCTCCGGCAGCTGTCTGGTGACTCCTGAGAGGGTCCCGCATGCCTGACCGTGATGGGCTCAGGCAGGCGCACGGAGGGTCATTGATCTGGAAATCAGTGTGGCCAGAATCTGTGCAATAGCAGAGAGAAAAAAAATGGGTCTTCTCTCTCCTTCCTTTACTCCCAGTTCAAACCCATGAAGGGCCACTTCAACGCTTTGTGTTTTGTAAGAAAGCCCTACCTTATTCAGAATGATTCACAGAGCAAGAGTCATGTATCATCTGGAGCACAGAGCACTACAGTGCAGATGGGGGAGTTCAGAAATAGGATGAGATTTGCTAACCCCAAGCACAGGGTCAGGCACCTGGAACTGGGCATACAATGATTACAAAACTCATATGTGACCAAACTCCACAACCTGAGCAGAAAGTGTCCTTAGAGACTGCTGGACAGATGTCAGCCAACAGACCTCCTTAGTCTTTTGAGAGACAGAGGGACCGTGGGAAAAAACAAATGTATCTGAACCCCGAAGAACAGTGTTCTGGTCCTAAGCAAGTTGTTTCACTTCGGTTTGGATCTCAGTTTCTTCCCCGGCAAAACCTGCCTACAGAGCCCTGTTAAGCCCTCTACAAATAAACCAACTTCCACTGCACCCGATTCAGGAATACAGAAACGTGAAGCAAGTTCTGAGATATCTCTGAGTTTTAGAGCTTTAAGAAACCGAGTACTTGCCCAAGTGGTAGAGACAGAGCTGGGGTTGAACCATGCTTCTCCTCGTCCCTGGGGCACAGTGCAAAGAGCTCACCTCCTTTCCATAATTAGAGATTTCCCTCTTTCTTGCCACCTGGTTACTGAAGGGGCCAAGACGAGTGGGTCACAGCCAAGAACTGACCCCAATGCTGTTGATTGATGCTGGGAGGAACAGTGAATAGTGATACATTATTTAAAACAATAAAAACAAAATAACAATAGCCAATCTTTATTGAACACTTGCTGTATTCCAGGCATTGAGCTCAGTGCTCTCTATACATCCTTAATTTAAAATTCCTTATAACAACCTTATGAGGCAGATCAATGCAACTTCTATTATTGTTCTTATTGTGACAGTTGAAACTAGTTGCTCAAAATGAGATGGCCTGTCCATGAAGGAGGCAAGATACGGGCTGTGTCTGCCTTCAGAGCCAGCAGTCGTACCTGCCTGCTGCGTACGGATGGGGCTCGTCAGTAGCCGTACCTCCCTAAGTAGCAAGAGGCAAGCGACAGGCAAGGAAGCCACTTGCAAGAGGTGCTCACAGAGGTCTGGGACTATATCCGTATTTCTCTCCATCCATCATGCACAATATGGTCTCAGTCCCAAATCTGAAGTAAAATGACAGGAAATGGAACCCTCCAACCAGAAGAAGGGTCTCCAATTCTGGAAGGGGGTGCAGTAATTTCATTGTCGCCTTCGGTGTGAGAAGGAGTTTTGCCCAGATCCCTGGAGGCCCTCTCCTCTCATCCCAGTAGGGAGAGAACAGCTAGAAGCACGGTTAAGTTGCAGCCTTAAGAAACTGAGGGGGAATAAAGCCTTTCCTGACCAAGTTGTCCACCGGAAGCTGCCAGAAAGGGGGCAGCATCTCCTCTGGGCTCCCTGGCAGGACAGGACATTTCTGAACGGTGGCGCTTCACTGTTCATTGCAACACTAGAAAATTTGAAATCCAAACTGAGATGTTCAGAAATGTGTTTTCCTAAATTCTTCACACACGGGTGTGCTATTAATATGGAAATGAGGAGAGAGTTTAATCATGTTTGACTGTTTGCTGGAAAGAAAGCAAACATGGTGCTATGCTAAATATCATCAGGTTTGTTAAGTGGGGTGAGGATTACAGGGCCGATGTGGTCCTGATGGATGTCTTGCTGCTCATTATCCCTATTGAATGGTTGGAATCAATTCCATGCTGATATAGGCTAGGCCACGGAGGTGCCACCAGCACTCCTGCACCTGGCACAACACTCCAGAGAAGGCTCTGGCTTTGGCAGAGACCTGGAAGGCAGGACTCTGGTGGCACCTCGGGCCCCAACCCCTGTGCTTGTCCCCACCCACCTCAGGGTGGTGCAAGGCTGGAGTAGAAAACCAAAGGGCAGATCCAACAAGGATTCCTCCCCTGTGTGTATGTAATTGATTCCTGTTCACAAAGTGTCTCCACGTATGTTGTCTTAATTAATCTTCCTAAGAATTAAGTGAGAAAGACAAGATAGATATTTTTATTGGCTCAGTTTATAGACTAATGAATGAGGCTCAGAGAGGTTAAGGGATTTGTCCAGAGTTACTCAGCTCAGAAGACACACACACAGAAGCCAGGACCCCTGCCCCACTACGCCAGGGGGTTCATGGAGGGCCAGGCTCCCGCTCTATCAGCTCTCACATTCCATGTGGGGTCTGGCCCTAACTTAGATGCCAGGCCCAATCTTGCTCCCAGCCACAAGGAAGGCAAGAATCTCAAGATGATTCCAGAGCTATAAGGTCTGAAAGCTTGCTAAGCCCCCCACCCCCACCCCTGGGAACCTGGACGCTTCAGGAACTCCAGAGGCAAGTGACATCTTTCTGGGAACAGTGAGACCCTCAGAGATAAAAGCATGCATGCCTCTCGGCCTACGTGATGGTTTGGCCATCGCATCAGTATCTCCTCTTCAGAAGCTCCGTCCTTCCCTCCGTAAACACGGTACAGTAGCTCTTGGTGCAACTCTCTGTTCGGCCTCAGCACCCAGATGCTCTGAATAAAATCTTGCTGAACCCTGACTCAGCCTCGAGGACCTTCCCCTTGGCATCCCTAACAAGAACCAATTCCTCTTCTTAACTAAGTCATCTTCAAGAAATATGTATTGTTTGGCCATCTCACAGCAGCTGTGAACAGCACAGTGAACAAGAGTGAAAAGCCACTGTTCTCAGGGAGCTTATGGTAGAGGGCTGTGCTCCTCACATTTCAGTGCATGTGTCAACCAACCCGGTGTTGCAATCTCAAGGCCCATATTTAACATTCACTAGATCAGAGTATGGAATAGGGAAAGGTTTTATTTATTGAAATGGCACCCTAAAGGGAAAAAGGGAGACTTCTAGTTTTCTCAAACCCATTTTAAGAGAGCCCAGGATTCTGGCTTGTTTTATGTCAAGGGAAGGGAGATGTGTGGGGTAAGAGGTGGGATCCAATGAAGAACAGGAAATCTCCAAATTTCTCTGCTTCCAGTTGGTCAGACCAGAAGTTACTCAAGTCTCAGGCAGAACTCCACCAGTTAATTAGCATACCTATAGACATGCAGACTGGAACTTAGATGGAGTCAGAGAGAGAAGCATTTCATCCTGTTACACAGGGACCTTCATAGAAGGTAGCTTCTGATTTAGTAGGTCCAGGCTGGGTCCTGAGATTCCGCATTTCTAATCAGTGATGTCAATGTTGGTGGTCCATGAATCACACTTGGAGTAGCAAAGTCCTAGGGCCTGGTGGTAGAAGAAACTGTGAACCGAATAGCAATAGAACATGACCGGGGCTACATCAGGAAGTTCGTAGGATGATCTAAGGGCACAGAGTAGGGGCTCCTGTGTTCAAGTTGAGAGGTCAGAGAAGTTTTTCTGGAGGAAGAGAAAGCTAAACTGGTATCTACAGCTGAGGTAGAAAATAACCATACTGTGTGTTACAAGGGGAAACGATGAGGCACTCCAGGCCACGAGATCTGCGTGCAGTCTTCTGAGCAAAAATGAAAGCATAATGCTTCTAAGGCTCTAAGAGTTGACTCTAACTGGAGGAAGATACTAAGGTGGAGGAGGAGGGGTACGACAGGACCCGGGGGCATGATAAAGGACTTGGGTTTTCACCTCAGGTCATGGTGGAGCTACTGAAGGGTTTTTAGCAGGAAACTCACTTGCTAAGGTTTGCACTTTTGAAAGCTCCTGGAGGCTGCCATGGAAACACTGGCTGGGAGAGGGAGCCGCTCTCCAGGGACATGAGCCGGCTTAGCTCCAGAGATCCAAGTGAGGGGTGTGGATGGTTTGAACTAGGGGCTGAGCTGTAGGGCTGGAAAGAAAGGACAGATCAGAGCTGTATTACATGTTAGGTTCACTGAACTTGATCACTAATTAGAGTGTGTCCGGTTGTGGGTGTGGTGGTGGTGGGTACTTACAATGTGCTGTCCCTTGTGACCTTGGCTTTGCTCTGTAGTTCCTGAAACCAGGCTTTTGCTTTTTCCTTTTCTGCCTTTGTGACTAAGCCTCTGCTTATCCAGTAATGATCTTTGTCATATTCTCTGAAATAGGATAGAAAATTCTTTTTCTCTAAGTCTTGCTCCTATCTCTGACTGTTACTGAGGGAGAAAGAATACAGCCACAGGGAGAGAGCAGGGAGAAAGGGAAGGAGGAGGCGAGGAGAGACAAAGGAGGAAGGAAATGAGATCATTCTTCAGAAAAAGTACAGCAACCAGACTGGCCAGAATGAGAGCAGATCCAGGACGCCATCTTGTCCCTCAAGGTGAACTTCAGCTAATTATAATGGATTATAACATCATTAGCATTGGGTTAGGGAAGATCTCCACCCCCTGTGCTGCATGACAGTTCCAACATGGGCCAAATAAGGACAAAAATCTCTCCTCCTGGTGGGGAGGAGTGGTCAGCAAGGACCCGCCTAGGATGGCCTAAATCTTGAATATACTACGCCTTCATTTGAGAAGTAGTAAACTCCTAAGCTACTTTGTTCTTTGGCACAGTTGCTCTTCTCTGGGCTTGTCTATCCCCAATGCCTCGGGAGTATAGTATCCTCTTTATTTCAATAAATTCAACACTTGCTTGGCTTATTGAGTGCATCCTTGAATTCTTTCCTGTGACAATACCAAGAACCCATTTTCTAGCAACATGTCCTCTTGGAAACTGAATTTCAGCCTCAGCTACCTGTCTGCCCAGCCCTCACGATTGGCTCCTTGTCAGCTTACACCACTGCCTGGTACGTGCTGCCAGACACTTAAGACTCTCCCCTTCCCCATCTCAACCTTCTCCCATGCTGAACTTGGAGATTCCAGCCCTTCCAGGTGCAGCACTTCCTGTCCTTGACTGATCAGATCAGGAAACTGAAATGCATCCCGTCACAGCCCTGCTAAACTAGGATTCAAGACACTAGATTCCCAACCAAGGAGGTGTATTTTAAACTATGTCAACCTCTTAATTAGACCTTAGTTTTATTTACTGTCAATTAGGGAGAAGAGAACCCTTGTCTCACTGAAGATAAACACCTCTCTGTAGTTTCCTTTGAGACCCTCTTGTTTCTGCTGATGACTTTATTAAAAGGCAAGAAAATTGGCCTGCTTATTAGCATCACAGCAGGAATCAGATCTCTGCTATAAATGAACCTCCTGAGATCGCTTCTAAAATTGTAAATTGAGAAGAACCAACTCAGAGGACAGGAATTCAACTCTCCAAGGTAGAGAATGTAGGTGCAGAGACTAAATAATGGCTTACACACATCTGATCAGAAATTTTAAGAGGAACCGGAAAAGCCCAGTGAGGGGTCACCCATCATTACAAAACTGCGTTTACTGCACTTGTGTTAGGATTTCGAGGCATGAACTATGATTCTCAGGTTACGGATGTCAGATTTCAGAGTCCTATCGAAGGCACCAGCAGCTTGCATTCTACCTGGTAGCCAAAGCCAATGACTTCGTGACTCTGAGGTCTGGAAAGACTTTTTGCCATAGCTACATGTTTGGTGGAGAAGTCTACTTACTGACTTTCTGCTCACAAAGATTCTTTGCTTCTCAAGCGCTGATGAAAGATCATCTTTTTTGTTTTGTTTTGTTTTTTTGCTTTTTGGTATGTGGGTAACTCCCTGGCTGGGAATTGAACCCAGGCCACAGCACTGACAGCGCCAATGCTGAAGCCTTAAGCCACTACACCATCAGGGAGCTCCCGAAAGATCATCTTTTTCTCTCTCACTCCAACTCTGAGCTTTTCCTTCCTACCCCACGGTTCATGTAATGAACTGCTCATGACACTGCATACTTTTTTTTAAAAAAGGCTTTCCCCCTTTTCAAATGAGAAGATAAAAAACGTCTTTTGATTAGAAAACATTCTCTCGGATTGCTTATTTGTGAGTAGCATTTATTTTCAGAACCATAACACTTTGACCCCATAAGCCGGAGGAGAAATGCCTGTGTTGGATGGAGGGGGAAATGGGCAGCCACACAAGTCAACACTCCTCTGAGTCTTACTCCTCCCTGCCCGACAGCGTACTCTGCATCCAGGATAGCAGGCTTCCTTTCTCCTGAAAGTCCATAGGCACTAGAACTGTGAGAAAGGAGCCTCCGAGCAGACAGATAACTGTGAGATTTCCTCTGTCCCCATCTCCTGTGCATTTTTTTCAGGTGCCACATCTCTACATGGTCACTGGAAAGGAAGATACACAGTGAATATTTTATCCTCTAAGGCCCACCTCTCTTCTCAGATTCACGAAATGTGAGAACTTAGTTGGAAACAAAACAGACTTCTATAGCACCCTCAGTGCCCCAGAAACCGGAGGGTCGCTCTGGGAGGTCCCCTTATAGGTGAGAAGTCTGCAGGAAAGGACTGAGGAGAGGGGGAGCAGGAAAGAGGCTGAGGTGGGGGACGAGAAGCCGGAATCAGAGGCCTGAGGGGCCGCAGGTGGTACTTAGGCAGGTGTGAGGAAACTGGCAGCTGGCATTTGGCATCTACCTCGGGGAGGTCTGCAGCACGTGGGCCTGGCCCAGCCCAAGAGAAAGACCAGTAGACACAGAAGCCCATGGGAAGGCCAATAAAAACAAGGCAGAGCGCCAGTGTCAAACAAATTTGGATTTTACTCAAAAGACCCACAAAGATAAGAAAGAACGCAGTGACTTGAACTGAGAAAGAAGGTGAGGTGTTATCATTAGAAATAAAGGGCAGACCTGGTTTAGCCAAGAGTGGGATGAAGGAAACTCTCCTGTCCTGAGTCCAGGAGTGCCCCCTGGTGGCCCTCGGATCTGAGTCACTGGCGGAGGCAGAGAGGAGGTGACGTGGCACTGCGGATGGGTGCCTGGAGAGCTGGTTGTCACACTAAGTCACTGCTGCAGCCAAGAGAACCTATAAAGGCTAGAAGCAGGAATGGGAAGCTTCTTTTTTCAAGACACGAGAATAGGCTGGTCAAACCGGTATGTAAAAAGCATAGAATCAGACATGGTGAATGTAGCACAACAATCAGAGGTTTGTGAAAGAATATGCTCATGGGACTCAAGTAAGTGACAGATCTCCCTGTAGGAAAGGCTCAGAACTTCCTGATAGAAAAGTTTAAATTGCAATTCAGAACTCATCTTCAAAGTAACTCTTTCTTTTCTCCCGACAAACTCCTGTACTGTACAAGTGGATCTAAACTCTGACTTGTATTCTGTCTTCCCGCCCTTAGCTCTCCCAAGGTCAAATGCAAATTGGTAGGGCATGTGCAGAATGATTCTTACTGGGAGTTACCCTAAGAACTTTTTACTTCATAACAACTATTAGTACAAAAAGTGATATTAATTAGCACAAGCCTGTTCTAGAAGTAAAGGACATGTGTAATATTAGTATTAAGTATTATTTAAAATGTAACTTACAGGAGTTCCCTGGTGGTGTAGTGGCTAAGGCTTTGGCGCTGTCAATGCTGCAGCCTGGGTTCGCTTCCCAGCCAGGGAACCACCCCCATAAATAAATACATAAATAAAATGTAACTTACACATACCTTTGAAATTCAAGCTCATTACCATTCACCAACAAGTAGTAAATATAGTATAAAACTAAGGTAACTTCCGTTCAAATGAGCAAACAAACTTGACAATAGAATGACCCTGATTAATAAATTAGCAAAAACGTTTCTGTGTTAGCCAAAGGTGGGTTTTTAATTAGAATATAAATTTTAGGCATATTGATAATATTTGTGAAAATGTAAAGGATTCAACCCAACAAATATACATTGCTTGCTATGTACTCAGTACTGATGGCATCACAGATGAATAAATCATGGCCCTGCTTTTGAGGCTCTTACCATCTGGAGAAGATGACTTGAAAATATTTATGAATCTAGAGCTAACAGGAGAGAAAGACAGAGAGAAGGAGGGAGAGAGAGAGAGAAATAATACAAGGCAGGCTACTTGCCGTCTACTTTGTCAAGAAAATGAAGACAAGAGAGCACAGACAATTTCCTATTTATATTGTAAACTTTTTGAGGTGGCAATAGAGAACAAAGTTTGGGAAGAGGGTTTGAACTTGAACTGAAAAGACAACATCCCTTTATCTGAAAATGAAAGGGAAGAATGAAGTGTGAGTTTCAGAATAAACAGGAAATTGTTTATGCTCTATTGTGTTCATTTTCTTGATACAGTAGGAGGCTAGCAGCTTACTAAAGGGGAGTGTTGAAATGGGGAAGGATGGCCAGGGAGCTTGGGGAAAGTGGGAAAAGATTAAAATGGTAGTTGACAAACAGAAATAAATAGTTTTTCTGCATTCAAGGCCCAGCCAAGGCAGAAGACCAAGGATTTATAGTGATGCAAACTAATATAGGTTGAAAAACCTTCTCCAGTAGATCTGACAGTCTGGGCATAGTAATAGACAATTGGTGGAAAGGATCCATTGTTGGGCAGATCAAGAGAAGAACAGTAAATTACTAAGACATTAAGCGTGCTCCAAGATCAGGCTTGGGTCTGTGTCGTGTTGGAGGGGGAAAAAGGAGACTTCAGAGGGACTAAAAGACAGGTATGGGCACTGACGGCCTCATTCCAGAAGAAGAGCAGGTATAGTGGTGATGAGGACGAGTGGGAAATAGGAGATGAAGAGTTCTAAAGTAGAGAACTTCTCAGCAATGACAAGCTCCTTGGTGTAAGTCTGAGTGTAAGTGACAAGAGTGGTGAGAAAGTGGAAGTCTCTAGACTTGAGGCTTTCAAGGTGCTACAGGGTTAGGTGTTTGATAGACCATCTGCATGAATGGTGAGATCATGACTGATGACAGCAGGACAGAGTACAGAAGAAGTCTGGTTGGGCTGGTAACAGGTGAGTGAGTGACTCGGAGACTGGTAGACAGAAGTAAAACTAGGAGGTAGAGAGTGATGGTGATAGCAGCCCTGACTTTGGCAGGTGAGAATCTGTTTAGGGAATCCTGTAACGTAGCAGGCGAAGGTGCTTTGCATTATGAAATCTGGATTAATTTCTCAGAGTTCCTTGCAGATGGCATAAAGGCATGTGACCAGCCTCTGCCATTCCGGCACACCTGCCCGAGTTGTGGCAGGAAACTTAAGCTTGTACCCATTGTACAGGAATCGCTCTGCCCAGTGTCTCACTGCAGAGGCCCGGGAGTGGCTGGAAGTTGTTCTTCAGGTGCTGGGTACAGAGGGTATGGTTAGCCTTCCCTACCAACCTGAGCACCAGGAGACAGACCGCAAATTCTCGCTGGGTCAACCTGGTTCAGGAATTCTTATAAAACAAGACCTGAAGGGGTCCCTGAACTTGGGACTTAGTATAGGTAATAAAGGACTTGGATTAAAAGGACGTGACTCTCAGTACAGAATGGACAAAATGAAGCCTACAGAATCACTCATTACTTAAGTAGAGGTGTAACTAAAGATAAAAATAATACACAAACGTAGTGTTTTACATACCAGTGTGGTTCTGGTATAAACAGTGTTTAGGGAGCATCTCAGTGCTGGTTCAACTCTTTTTATTAAGTCACCTATGGAGACTTCTTTCCTTCATTGCACTCGGGGCCATGTCACTTGCAGCCAGACAGTATTTATTCCATGCCTGTTATCTGACAGATAATGCTAAGTGCTGGGGTGCAGGACTGGAGGCAACACAGCCTCAAAGGGAGCTCAGTCTACCGGGAGACACAGGCAATTACATTACGGAGTGAGAGCAACCATCCGGAATTGTGAGAGCATGTAGGACCCAGGGGTGCATGTCAGGCTGGCCGTTTCTTTGTAACACAGTGATACACCATGAAGAGAGCTATCAGTTGACTGTTCTGAAATTATTCAAAGTCATATTTTAATACTATTTCTATTATTCTCTCAATGTTTCCCCTTGCTATGTCACCAATTCATGCCAGAATCCAGAGCTGCTGAAAAAGGTGAGCAGTGCAATTGTCTCCCAATGCAAAAAATTGTTTGCCACCAATTCCTCTTCCAAAACCTATTCTAGAAATAATTTTTGTAACTGGAGAGATTATATCGTTTTTGCTGGATTCAAGTAGGAGAAGACTTTAGTAATGGCTGCCCTGAAGCTATTTCCCCATCCTAGGTGACAGTTTCTCATTCCCATCATCACTACCTACCCAGATCCTACAGCTGGGGTCAAGAGCCATCCATTTACCTAAGACAAAATGCTATAATACCTTCCCAGATATTTGCTATTTCAATGGTTTATCTGTAGGCCCTGTGGGTTTCAAAACCATTTGAAAACTAAAGCCTTTAAAATGTTTATGTCTTTTTTTTTACAGTAACCTTCTCTGTCTACTCCTTAAATAAAAGCGTCGTCCCCAATTTAGTCTCTGCTCTTTCCCTCCCAGTCCCTTAGGAATCTCCTCCACAGAGGTTCGTAGGATGTTGGAATTTGGTAGGCACTTTGAGGTCATCCATTGTAATGGTTCTTGACTTTCTTTTGCTGTTCTCAGTGAAACCCATTCTTGTAAGCAAGTCTTGCAGAAAGTCCAATTCATGAACCAGACAAATGGGGAGCTTGTGTTTTTTAGAGGGGTCAGGAGCCCAGATCCTGCCTGCTGCCCCTTCATACACCCACACACCCTGGCATCCCTAAGCAGTGCTTCCCAAAGTAGGTCCAATGGTGATTGCTGGAAACTCCTATTTCTGCCTTCTGCACCCACCTGCAACCCACTATATTGGTCTCAGAAGGAGCCTGGGAATCTTCACTTTACTGGACTCTTCAGCAGCATGTCTTATTCATAATATTTGAGAACCACTGCCTCTTACTCCAAAAGAGAAGTTTAAAACTGCTATTCTGGGACAGCCCCCTTCTCTCAAGCCCCCCTTGAGTCCCAGAGGGACAGAGTCAGACCTCTAAACAGAGCATGGCTTTATTTTCATGTCCATGTGCAAAGATGCTGAGTCCACGCTGGACTCTCAGCACCAGCTCCAGATGCCGGCATGATATTATCATGGTATGGCAAACTCCAGCATCAAACTGAATTCGCACTGTGTTTCTAACACACCTGCCATCAGGGATCAGTGGTGGCCTTCTGGAAGTCCGAAGCCTGACCTTCAGACTTAAGGTTATGCTTCAGACCATGGTTCTAGGTGACACCCTGCTCCTCCCTGACTTCCTGGTATTGTCACCAGTGTTACGTACAGACCTTCAAAACCACATCCCTTCAGAGAGACCTCTGACATTCACTGCTGAACTAATACCTTCATTTCTTGTCCCTCATAGCAGACACAGCAGCATACCCATTGGTGATTTCTAGTCTTGGTTAAACATTAGCACCACCTGGGGAGCCTTCTGAAACTATCCAGCAGTTCTCATCCAGACACTCTGCCTTCATTGTCCTGGATGAGCACGGGGCACTGGCATCTTTTTCATAAACTTTATCCTCTGCCCACCTCCTCCTTCTGTACTTCCTCCTATAAAGTTAATATGAAGCAAAGGCTAAGAAGCACTGCTGTTATTTGAATACAGTTAGTTAGTTAATCTCCATAGCAAAACCGTAAGATTTGCCAATATGTACACAGTATCTTATTCACCTTTAAATCACATTTCTCCCTTCCTTTCTGTAATTGCTGAGTTGTTACTGAACTCATATCTACAGTATGATACATACTAACGCACCATGCTGGTCTCACCCTCTTGCACAGATATAATCCCTTATTCTTATGACTACCATTTATCCCTTTTAGACTATAATCTCTGCAAAGCTCCATGCCTAGTATTTGCATATAACCCCACACTTTCAGTGCTGTATCATACCCCTCGAATGAGAAGCAGTGTGGGGTGCAAAGTACATTTACTTTAGTGTCTGTGACCTGTGTACAAATTTGAGATCTGATACTTCCCGAGGTATGTGGTTTAGCGAGTATCTTAATTTCTGTCTGAACTTGTTTCCTTACCCATTAAAAATATTACCTATCTATACGACTGTTGTAAGAAATGTAGACGGATGTGAAGCTGGCCAGGTGCTCCCAGGAACCAGCCAATCAGTGTGTAGCTTTGCTCTCCCAATTGCAGAGAGCAGGTCAGCCTTTCTGGGTGTGTCCAAGGTTGTCTAGAGTGTGCTGGAGAAAAGCAGGGGGAAGGCCAGAGCTGTTTCTCCATGCACAAAGGATTAGGCAAAACATAAAGGGGAACGGTTAGTTTACTAGTGACTTATTTTTAAGTCAGCTTAAAAACACATGTGTGGCAGTTTTAAGACTCCCAGAAAAGGTTAGGTGGGGATGCTGCCCAAAAACATGGGAACAATGGTAGACAATCACCAAAGAAACAAATCCTTGAAATAAGAAAAGAGTTAGCCTAGTTTAGGTAGCAAGTGAAAACAGAAGTAGAGTGGAAGCAGATTAGTCCTGGCTCAGCTACTAACTAGTTATGCAGCTTTGGAAAAGTCTGAGCCATGTTTTCTTCATTGATTAATTAGTTAAAAATATAAAACAATAAAAATGTTAGCTATTTTAAATTCATTGTCTGAGAGGAAACAGAAACTTATTATTTTCTTAAAAAAAATGCAACAGATTAAAATACTGATATTTGACTACAAGACACCAAGTTTTCTCTCCTGATATTAGTTCCATGGTTTTCCCTCAAGGTGTGAGCATGAGCAAATCTGTTTTCTGCTTTTGGATGTCAAGAATCCCTGAATCTAGGTTAGACAATTTTGCTGCACCCTAATCCTTTTTTATACCATGCTGAACAAGAGAGGAGCTTCCAGATTTCCAAGATGAAGTCCTGTTTGTTTTAAATGATTTCTAGCACATGTCATTTGACTTCTATAAAAAATGCCATTTTTTATCATTGCTATTTTTATTTTGTTCAGTTCAGTGCTCGTGGAAGTGGTTAATTGTTTAAGAGCTACGATAAGAGTGGCTTGGGTGCTAACACAGCTTTTTAAAATTTATTTTCCTTCTGTCCTTTCTTTGTCTTTCTTTTTTCCTCCCTCCTTCCCTTTCTTCCTTTCTTTTCTCTCTCTCTCTCTCTCTCTCTCTCTCTCTCTCTCTCTCTCTCTCTCTCTCTCTCTTTCCCTCTTTCTCTCTTTTTACTAGTACACTAAATTGAAGAGTAATATAGTCCTTATGTAAGTAAAGAGACTTTTCATATCTGTGCAATTTTATGACAGATCTCATGTAAAACCCACTTTTTAAAGTACCAATGTTATATTTTATCTCAAAGCCATTATATTGTTCATTCTTAACATATCCTTAGCTAAAATGCAAAGCCATTGTCCTCATTCACAGCCCCCTGTAAGTCTAGCTTTATGAAAGCACCAGAGGGGTCACTTACAAATGGGAGGCATCCTCTGTAAATCAGTCAGATTGGTATGTCTAACACATATGTTTCTTGGAGACTGGTGGTTTTCCACAAGATAGTCTCATCACTTACTGCTTTCAGACTTGGCTAAAATAAAAAAAAAGTGACATTTTTATCAGTATTTTGCAAGCAGAAAGTTAAAACCAGACAGTGACAAATCAATTCTCAAGGCATACCTCTCCCATCATGAATGCAAAAAAACAACAACAAAAACACAATCCTGAGAATCGCTAGATGCTAGCCTTCAGAGTTACAGCACGCCAACAAATCTCTGAGTGTCAGGGACTTTGAAAACCTCTACTAGCATTTCTCTAATGGAGACTGGTGAAGACTGAATGGCACATCCACTGGGCATGGTGAGGCTATCAAACAAAGAGGAGGGAGGTGCTGAGGAGCTGGGCAGGAGTCCTGAATTAGCTGTATTATCATAGGGATCGAATCCATGTGAAACGTAATACTTTAATGACTGAGCTTCTCCTGGGCCCTTGTTTTTAATTCTCTGTACCCAAGAGAATAATTTTCTTCTCTAAATCGAATCTTCATAAGAGCAGGAGAAATAAGGGGGTAGCGGTGACTCAGGGCAAGCTGGGGAAGGGCTTCAGGAGGGTGAGGCTGGCCTTCCACGCCTGCGTCAGGCCACCATGGGCTGCCGGCGAGCACTCAGCTCCTAGAATCAGACTTCATCCCTCCCCATCCGTATAACCTGGGTGGAGTTATTTACCTGATTTAAGTCTCATGTCCTTCTATATGTCTTTGCCCCCAGATGGTTAGTATGAAATGAGATCATCATGTAAAACATTGAGCATAGGACTTGGGACATAGTGAACACTTAGTCATTATGGGAAATTTTAATTATTTCATCTTCTCAGTGTTTAACAATTTCCATAGAGAATACTCGGGGCTCAGTCCATTTTGGGTGAATGAATGATAGAGGAATGACACTCTGAATTGATCAATCCTGGAACTAGCTAGTAAATTTACCATCGCCATCAGAAGTTTCTGGTAGACGGAGGCCATCTGAGTGCAGAAGCATCTTCTCTATCCAAACCCCCAGAACCTTGATACAAGCATGCATAGTTTACACATCCAGGTTGAGCCTCTGAGGGCTACTGGGGCCCTGGCCTTACAAGATCTGGGACCCAGAGAGTCAAATGTAATTCGTCCAGTGAAACCTATCAGCATCCAAGTGGTCCTCTAAAGGCAATGATCACTATTTCTCTTCTGAAAATGATGCTACAGTATATATTATCACAAGACCTCCAATAGCTCCAGGTTGTTTTCCAGTGGAATCAAGGCATTTCTTGTGTGTCTTGCATAACCAGAGAGAAGCTGGCAGAAAACAGTGGGCCCCTTTGTCCAGTTCTCCTTCTAGAGAGCCATCAATTTGGAGACATTGAGGATATTTAACAGCTTTCAAAGGATAATTTATCTAAGAAAAAAATAGAATTCCACATCTGTCTGAGATTGTCATGGGGTAAATCACATGGCCGCCAAATTCACATCCAGGAACTCTAGCATTGCGTACAAACATGGTGTCCATGTGGTGTCCCTGATAGAAAATGCAGAAAGCATACTCGAACTTATTTCCCTGGGATATAGCCTTCTCATGGATTCACTGTTTCATAAACATCAAAAAATATTAAAAACCTTTTCTGTGTCAGGCACTGGAAATATGAGGACAAATAAAACAGTTTCCACCTGAAGGAGCCTAGAGTCAAGAGGGAGATCCAAGTAAACTGACAAGTACAATGAAACACACTATGCTCGATGTGTGAGGCGGGGCCAGGTATGGAGGGGTCCATTCTGCCTGAAGATATAGAAATAAGCTTTTACGGAGTCAGCCAGTGTTGAACTGACTCTTGAAAGTGAATGTCTTCCTGACAGTTACAGATGAGAAGGGAAAATAGGGGGATAAGTCCAGACACAGAGAGAAGCTTAGGCAGAGACACAAAGAAAAGAAACAGCCTGACTTCCATGGACATCTGCAACTGCTTTGGCTAAAACCTGACTAAAACCTAGGACATACATACGGAGGTGGAGCAGTGGCTTTGGCTCTCATTCCAAACCTCTTCGTTTGTCTCCATTTGTCTTCCTCTGCCAGCCAGGATTCCTGGTTACACGTGCCAGAGACCAACTCTGGCTATTCTAAGCACAAAGGGGCTCTAAGGATTTTCTAGTCAAACAGGATGAATCAGATTCATGTGGTTACCTGTGCTCACTACTGAAATTCCACTAAAAGCACAATAAGACGGGAAAAGATTTTTTTAATGACAGAAATACACAAGGACAATAAAAATGGGAAAAGAGATA
>PVJL010001503.1:0-260081 GCA_004026885.1 Lyroderma lyra | reverse complement strand
AGGCAAATGTGTTTGAGTTCAAGGAATACTCAAGGGACCTCTGTATCAGGGAATTTAACAAGTTACTCTATACTCTATCCCTCTCTTGTTCTCTCTACCCTTCTCTGGCCCTCTCCATTCTTATCCCTACACTCATGTATTTAGTGTGATTTACATTTTAGAAAAATAATCTGGTAAGTCTTTTTAAATTTAAAAATATATCATTGTCCTCAACGGTCCTGCTTTTGGAAGCTATCCTCTAGAAACAAATGAGTAGATAATAAAGCATGCGTGCACACACACACACACACACACACACACACACAGATATAATGTGAATGGGTATATGTGTGTTTAACATGTGCCTTTAAAAAAGTCCTAGAAGGATATACGTGAAACTGTTAATGGTGGCTACTCTGAAAAAACAATGTCTTGATGTGGGCAGGAAAACAAGAACATGCCTTCTTTATGTTCTATAGTTCTGCCTTGCTTAATTGTATTAGAACAAAATCGTTTTTCTATTTCCGGTGTAATTTTAAATTGTAAAAGTGAGATCTCACAGAAAACAAAATTAAAAAGTAGATTAAGAAAGAAGAATTTATAATTTAAAAATCTCATTGCATAACATTTTTAGATAAGGTTTTTTTAGGTTGTTTGTTTTTTTGTTTGTTTTTACCAAACATAAACTATAATAAGTGTGAATGAGTACCAAGGAGCCTCACCAGTTGCCATGGTGATGTTATCTAACTTGTTTCATATTCTCTGTTCTACTAATCAGTGATCCTATGGGAGACTTGCCTCTAGCTTGTTTGAGCTTTGGGGAGAAATAGAAAGACAAATCATGGACAGACAAATGAACACAGAAATAATGTCTGACTGTTGTTTTCCCATTTTTCCTTCTTTCATTTTAGCCATTGTCGAAGTATTGACTTGGTCTGTAACTGATGAAGGCATCCATGGCTTCCCACAGCCTACTTTAGCATATTTTTTCTAATGATAAACATGGGTGGAAAGTACATGACTCTGGGAATTAGGTGACCTGGTTTTTAGTCCCAGCTCTTACACTTATTATTACCTGTCTATCATTTTATCATTTACCTGGTACTCTACAGTTTACAAAATACTTTCAAGTAAACTGTTCTACTTTATCCTCAAAACAACTTTGTGAGATGCATGTACTATATCACCCCAATTTTAGAGATAAGAGATCTCATTCTAGAAAGGTTAAATTATTTGCCCAAAGTGAAAACAATTTGTAATTGAAACTGCAAGAGAAATGACACAATACTGGGTTTGTAGTTTCGAAACCCAAAACTTGTTTTAAGATACCATTGCCTAGCAAGTCATACATTTTTACAAGCAAACTTAAGGCAAAATAACATAACATGATCCAAGTAATAGAGTAGATATGTAAGCTATTAATATAGATAAAAAGAAAATATAGACCAAAATGGAATTCAAGACAATACATCACCTGGGATAGAGGACAGTAATACATTGAATGCAGAAGTCCTAATTTTTTAAAACAAATATCAATTCCTTAATAAAAAAAGTATTTTTATTAGGAATAGAGGATTGTTTTCAAAACTTGAGACTATCTAAAACTATAGGCTATTGTATTTACAATGAAACACTGAGAACATTAATTAAACTCATATAGAAGACAAGAGTTCCTGCTTTGACCTCTGTTGCCTAAAATTGTTCTAGAAAGCCTTGATCAGTGATTTTCAACTCAACTCTCAACTGCCACTTTGTACTCTGATAATCTGGAGAGCTGTACAAATACCAGCGCTTGGGTCCAAACTCAGAAATTCTGAGTAACTTGGTCTTGAGAATCAGCATTGGTAAGTTCCTAGGTGTGGAGGAGGAAACTACGCAGATAAACACTGTAGAACTATTTTTCCACCTTTTTTGGGGGAAGATATTGGATTTATATATGATAAAATCTTAGTCATAATGTCATGGAAATAACTTCATGTAGTATATATCACTTAAATATTTCAGTCAATGCTTTCACATTTTATTCCTACTGTAACCTCCAGAGATTGTTTAATTGCACCCTAATTATACACATATTGTCAAGTGCCATCAGTAACCCTCTTCACTAAACTTACTTAACAATTGTCTTGCACTGTTGTTATGAATGTAAGACTCAGCTGAGAGAATGAAAAACATTCATACTTGAGGGCTTTCCAAAAAGTATCCAATCATGTAATGGAGGCATTTATGCCTAGATTCTTCCCAGACAGCACTCAGCTATAGTAGTAATTCTCCCCCCAATGTTGAAGCATAGCAACCAAAATAAAAATAAAACCAAAAAATAGCGATAATTAGTTATAATTAGCTATGAAAAATTAGAAATGACAAGTCGTACAGATGATTTGAGGGATAGCGTTTCACTAATTCTCCATTTTATACATTTAAATTTAATATAATCATTTCTTATTACCTGGAAACCACAGAGACATTGCCAAAACATTAGGTTCATGGCAAATGATAACATTTCATGACAGAAAAAGGTAATAGGGCCGCAGACCTGAGACACAGAAGCACTTGAAGAAAAAAGAAAGCTAACTGGTGCTACATGTCAAACATAAGCTCCCTGCAGGAACTGTTAAGTGACTATAATGAAAGAAAAAATTTTAAGTGGGTGTTAAAGAAGCTTAGAAATTTCAGCTCACCAATTAAGGCTGTGAGCAGAGCACTGGAATATTGACTATTTATTTTCTTTTATCAACACCGTGATCCTCTAAACTGTAATGAAAAATAATCTAGCATATACATGGGAAAGAAGAGGATTTGCAAGAAATCTCCTGCCTTGATCCCAGAACTTTCATGAAGAGCACTGGAGCACTAAAAACTCACTTCACTCCAGTTCCAGCAGTGAAACAGATAAGTCTGTTACAGCCTATAGGCATCTCTTTATTAATCTGTTCACAGGGTTCAGATGAATTGTAGAATTAGTGTTGGCTATAGGCTTCCAAACTTCTACGTGGCATTGGTAGGAGAAAGGAGGAATCCACATCTGTGTAATTAAAAGTTGAAGAGAAGTTGGAGAACAAGAGATGAGGAAAAACCATTTCAGGGGGAAATGTATATACAATAACGTCCTTGTCAGTGCTTGAACAGGATTCATTGTTTGAATAGAGAGGTCCCAATTTCTGACTCAGTGGATGCCAGCAATGGAGAGAATCAATGGGGTTTCAGTAGAGGCAGTGGAGTATGAAGTTTGGGAAACAGTGATTTACATAGCTTTGAAGATTGCTATAAAGCCTTTAGGATAGATAGATTTTTACATTTTTTCTTCTTGCTGCATGGTAATATCTTACTGAAATAGAAGCATATATTAGAATTCATTCATTATTGTGATGCCTGCTGTGTGTTAAAATGAAAAGAAATATGAAATATTTGCTTTTAATGTATTTTACAGCATGAATTATATATACTTCTAATTTATTTTTTCTTATATGCTTTGTACCATTTTCACCAAAGCATTTGTTTATATGCATGTTCTATCGCCATCTAACTAGAAAGTAATTCAAATTGTGATTTCTTACTAAAACATTATATGCTATTGTTTTTACAGGACCTTAAGGATGATATGAATTTTTATTTACCAGAAAATTCTGATATTTCTTTTACTATGTGCCAATATTTACTGACATCTATATATTTGTTTTTGCATGCAGTTGATTTTCATTATTCAGTAAAGTCCGCTCAAATACTGAATGGGTGCTCAACCATGGCTCCTAGGAAGATAGAAGTTTAGATGCCTATGAATCTCTTTTCACATTTTCATCAACAGATCAATACATAACTTTACTTTTTTCCAAAAATTACACTTCTCACAAACTCTTGGACAAAGAGAATTTTATAAGAAACTTTCAGATATTTTGAATTTAATTGATAAAACCTAGAAGGCCAAAACATCAGATGAAAGACTCTGGATAAGAAAATCCTTTTGAAGAATATGATGTTTTCAAATACTGAAAAAAACTAAAATGCTCTTTTTTGTGTACTCCCTGGAGGGCAGCTAATTTTTTTTTCTCATTAAGTGTTTTGAGTTGCTTGATATTTGGTTCTTTTCAGTTTCCTTTTTTGGAAAAGGACAGACGTTCCTTTTCAGGATTTCTGTTTTCACTATGTTCAAGTAAGTTAAAGTAGTGTGACTTTTGGTCTCTACCTGAAGCTCCACATGCTGAATTTATAAAAACAGAGATCATAAGTAAGACATAATATGTAGTCTTTAAAATGAATTGAGGCTGTGGCATATAAATTCCTGCTTAACATCTTTTTAAAATAACAAAACAAATCAATTAAGGTTAACCTTTCCTAAAAATCATAATTTCGAAGTAAAAATTCATATGGAAAAATGCCTTGCTTTTATGCAAGACCATAAAATTAACTTGTGGGAGAAATGTGAATTGTAGTTTTTAATGGTGATACGGTAATATAAAATATGCATGGATACTTCCCATTAGAAGTTCATTAGGTTGTAGTAAACTTACTGTGATATTTTGAAAATAGAAATCAGCCAGGAATAATAATTCAAATCACTACTCAGACAGTCATCTATGAAATAGAATTTCTCTATTGTACACAAAGGGAGCAGATTAATTTTAATATTGTACATTGTGTATAGCTATTTTAAAATGTCCAATAGAGTTCCGATTTTCTTAAATTATTTCTCTTAATCAAAGATCACCATACCTCATCATCCTGATAGAATTTCTCAGAACACATTCTACTTTGTACCTTAAAAAATGATGTTCAGAATTTAAAATAATGCTCTAATATGAACTAAGAAGTTCAGAGCAGAGTGAGAATCTTATTAGCTTTTAATTGTTTGGAAATTACCATTCTATTCATGTAGCCTAAAATTAAAGCAACATTCTGGTAGCCACTACACCATTGGCTCACATGAGGTCAACAAGTATCAGCTGAAGTACCACAAAGCCAAATCTTTCCCTCTCTCCCTATCCACATAAAAATTTTTTTTGTTTTATGCACATTAGAATAGTTACTATCAAAAGAATAGAAAATAACAAGTGTTTGTGAGGATGCAGAGAAATTGGAACTCTTAGACACTAATGTTGGGAATATAACATGGATCATCCATTATGGAAAAGAGTAGGGAGGTGCCTCAAAAATCTAAAAATAGAATTACAGTGTGATTTAGCAATCTCACTTCTGGGTACATACCGGGAACAATTCGAGCAGGATCTCGAAGAGACACTTGTACACCCATGTTCACTGCAGCACTCTTCACAGAAGCCGAGAAGTAGAAGCAAACCAAATGTCCATGGACAGATAAATGGGTATGGAAAATGTGGTATAGACATAAAATGGAATATTATTTGGCCTTAAAAAGGAAGCATTCTGACACACGCTACAATATGGATGAAACTTGAGTACATGTATCTAAGTCGAATAAGCCAGTCACAAAAGACAAATACTATATTTGGTGTATGGGAGTCATTGAGCTCAAAACACTGCGAGTAGTCTAGGATGGGAAATGGGAAATTTAATTAATTTTGGATTCATGTTTTAATTGTAAGAGAAAAATGACATTTTAATTCTTAAAAAACTTAAAACACTTATCTTTTAAACCTGTCATTGAGATCAAGAAATTGCATACTATTGAATATTGAGTGATTTGCTTGAAGGAAGAAAATGTAGTCCTACAGAAAAAAATAACACATTAAGGATACTTTGCTTGATCTTGCTATAGTTATTAAGCAGTACCTAGAAGGATTTCAGGAGTATACATAAGATGCTGAACTTAAAATAATCTAGGTGGTATTCTAATTCTTCATTCTTAATGTTTCTCATTCTTTTTTTTTTAAAAGTCACTAACTTTTCTAACTGTTTTAACTTTTCTATTTTGATGTGTTTATAAGATCAGTTTTATTGTCATTAATGTAATGCTAGCAATACCCAAGCTGATGGGCTGCTTATTGGCTATGTGTTTGTCTTACTACAGTGTTTTATGCACAGCCTGCAGATTTTTAGATTGCTGAAAATGAAACTGAGGGTTCCAAGATGTCTGCCTTTACGCAGATGTTTTTTCTTGAGAAATTCACTTAGGAACCGTAGATCATCATAATAACTTAATGCATAACACCTTTCTACTTTGCAAAATCAAATCACTTGTGATCTATAAAACATTATGTCAGTATAATCAGAGTAAGATCTCCCTTACATAGGGAATCATTAAAGCACTTGAAATTCAAATACAGCTCTCTCTCCAGCTCCGAAAGTTTAACGTCAAGGAAAATGGAGAAATTACATTATTTTTTCATTAAGTAATGTAGTTGTGGCTTCTTTATTATACAAAAGGTTGATATGCGTCCAAGAAATTAATAATTAAAGTGCATAATTGGTTTTTAGCTTTTTTCTTTTTTTATTGTTAAATTTATTGGGGCGACATTGGTTAGTAAACATTACACAGGTTCCAGGTATACAATTCTACAGTGCATCGTCTGTGGGTGGTATTATGAGTTCATTACTTTAGTGATGTTTTTAGTTTTTAAAGAGAACATGAAATTTATTAAGCATGCTGATGAAGACATTGTAAGTAAAAATATGAGTAGGAAAACTATGATATGGTAGAACATTTCAAGATAAATTTTAAAGAGAAGTTAGAAGGCAGAGAATGTAACTGAGGGCGTTCTTTCTCATCTATTCTATCTGTCAAACCACTGGCTCACAGACAGTGAGAGAAATTGCCAAGTTGACAGTAAGCAAACATTAAAAATGTCCCTGATCATTGTAGTACTAGTTCATTAATTTTGAATTTTGGAAATTTTGAATATACTGGAAAAGTCACTTGGTTTTGCTCCTTCAAGCATATAATGCAGGTTTGATGTTCAATACCCTCAACATTTGATGTGAACCCCTGCTAATAAAAATGACTTGAACGTTGTCTATAAATAGAAATGCTGGATAAAATTATTTGGAGTCAACCCCTCAAAAAATCTAGCAAAAGTTGTGTGCCCTCTTCTCATTACTTGAATAGATACATCTAGCTCATCCCTGGTGGGAATACGGAAATGGGCCAATTGTGTTTTCCCAGTCCGTTATTTTCCATCCTCAGTGGTATCATCGTACCTCTTCTAGCCCCCTGAAATTCTCTCTGCTATAACAAAACATGCTTTTACATAACACACTAACTTAGGTGGCCGCTGATTTTAATTGGAAAGAAAACCTTAAGTTCAACAAAAGTAAAACCAATGAATAAACCAGGATCTAGAGGAGGCTTTTGTACTTTGTAAAATAATTCCATAAAGAGAGTAGTCTAACTTAATTTTTAGAACTATAGCATATCCAGAGAACACTTTATAATGCAACATTGCCCTGGAAGGTACAGATGCTATGCATCACACTTCAGCACTGAAGGGATGGTATGGAGCCTGCACCACCAGCTTAGATTGTCTGAAGAAGTTCTAGTGACACATACTGTTTTCCTTTATCCCCCTAGACGTACTTGACCTTGTGAGGAGCTCCTAAGGAAATGTATTACATTTTTGTTTTGGTTTTGTAAGATATGTTTCCCACCTACTTTGCTAAGTGGTTGGTTGGTTTTAGCATCAAATACAGAACCAGAGACCAAATGGTAACAATTGCTCAATCCCATTACCAACAAGGAAATTTTTTATAAACATAGTTTTATAATTACTCTTCAGCTAATTAGCTAAAACAACTTTCTGTGTGACTGGGTGCAGTCAGCTGTAGTGAAGTATATTGGAATCAGTCATCACAATGTATGTTAAATTAACTTAATTATGCAAATTTGATGTGTTCAAGTTTTATTATACTAAACTTACCACATGGAAATGGGATTTTATGAAGATTTATTAACAAAAAAGATTAAGGAGAGCTATATCTTTATTTGCACTTGACTCAGATTGAGTGATATTCAACAATCTTAGGCTACGTGTGTCATTTGGCCAAAATCACTATTTTCAGTTAAACATTCGTGTGGGTCCTATAAAATAAATATAGGTTACAATATCGAAAATCTCTGATGCTCTCTTATAGAAGTAGATTGTAGAATGGTGATTGTCAGGGGCTGAAAGGTGGAGAAATGGGAAGAAATTGCTCAAAATGTACACACTTTCAGTTATAGGATGAATAAGTTCTGGGGACATGATGTATTGCCTGGAGACTGGTTACTAATATTGTATACTTGAGATTTGCTAAGAGAGTACATCTTGTGTTCTCACCACACACCCTAAAAAAATGGTAACTATGGGAAGAGATAGAATGTTAATTAGCTTAATTTTGGTAATGATTTTATAGGGTATATGTATATCAAATCATGTCATACACCTTGAATGTATACTATTTATATTCTTCAATCATGTGTCAATCAATAAAACTAGAAAAAACGTTATACTCTTACTATAAATTCATGAGAGACATGCTTTGGAATATTGTTCTAATGGTACTATCTAGCTCACATATGAAGCACGTATATGCTCATCCTTTAAGATCAGTATATAGCATTTCACTAGAACTTTTGATAAAAATTCTCAAACCAAAGGGGGGATCCTCAATAAAAGAAAGAATGGTGTGGTGTATGTACCTGTTTCATTAATGTAAAGGATTGATTTAAGATGACTCAAGGGCAGATAGCCAGTTTAATAATAAACAAGTAAACAGAAGCACGCTTTCAGTGAGTAAATGTGAGACATCTCTCTGTGGTTTTAGGAGAACTTGGCCTGGCTGGGTAAGACCATCAACAAAGTGTAATGATTGATGACAACATATCCTGCTGAATGGTAACTGCTGGGGTGAGGCAAGGAATTCCAGAAAGCTCCATATTTCCCATTATTCTGGTTAATGATCTGTAAGATTAATCCCCAAGACAATAGTAATATTTGTGTGAACTTAGTTTCAGCTAGGGACAATTTTGCCTCTCATTTGGCAATAACCAGAGACATTTTTGTTTGTCACAATAGAGGGGGTGCTACTGGCATCCAGGGGGTGGGTGCTGGGATGCTGCCTAACATCCTACAATGCACAGGACAGCTCCCCACAGCGCATTGTCTGGGCCTGAGTTAAGAATTCCTGCTTTAGAGGTAGCAAAATCTCTGTGGGACGGGCAGAGCAATGAAACAAGTGAATCTGAGGGTAAAGATAGGAGGCTTCAGGAAAATTGGACTTCAAATCACTACACTTTTTCTGTTTCTCTGGAACACTCTGATCACTTACTACACCTTCCTCCTACTCCATTTCTTTTTCTTTCTTTCTTCGAGCAGTTTGTTTACTTCAGTTCATAGTACATACTTTTTTGTCCTCTGTTTTAATTTTCTCCATCCCTGGTTCCCTTTTCAATCCAACCCCCACCCATGGATACACAAGTTAATGTCTTTGATGTGGGCTCTTAAATATATCTTTACCTTGTAAACTCAGTAGTAGTAGCTTTAATGGCATATGTGCTTTGATTTTTTATATTTATTTTTACATTTTTATTGTGATAAAATGCATAACCTAAAATTTACTATCTTAGCTATTTTAAGTGTACATTTGAGTGGTGTTAAGTATATTCACATTGTTGTTACAGATGTCCAGAACTGTGTCATCTTGCAAATCTGAGTCTCCATACTCCTTAACAACACCACCACTTCCTCTCTCCTCACAGCCCTTGATAACTACCATTCCACTGTTTCTATGTTTGACTACTTTAGATATTGTATCTATGGTTTGAGTTAACACAATAAATTATATTGCACTATTAGGCTCTATTCTGTTCTATTCCTTTATTCATTCAACACTCTTGATAAGATCTAGCCAAATTACTATGTTTTGATCTAAATCATTGCTTCAAACTGCTGCATTTCATCTTTCATAGTATGCATAGTACCTTAGAGTTATATCCAATTAGCCTTTTTCTGCAGTGAGGTATATCTAAGTTGTCTCAGACTCTCTGTTATTCCAAAAATAACCTGATGAGCATCCTCATACATATCCTGCAGAGGGTACTCTAGAATGTGATTGTACTTAAAATATTTGATGCTTAATTTTATCAGGTTGATCTCCAGAATGATCATACTCAGATTTTATTTCTACCAGCATTACATAAATTTTCTCTACTTTCCAAATTCTCACCAAAAATTTCAAATTTGGTCTATTTTTATAGTTGTAAGACAATATTTTCTTGCGCTTTTAATGCATATCTTGGATCAGCAATAAATTTGAGAATTATTAGATATTTAGACTTATCTTTCTGTTAGTTGACTATTTTTGTTCTTTGATCATTTTAAATAATGAGGTTCATCTCTTTTTCTTGCTTTATTAGAGTTCTTCATATAACTTAGAGGCTAATTCATGGTTGATTTTCAACCTTTAGCATATTTTCTGTCTGGCTGGTATTTTTCTGTTAATTCCAACCCTTCATTAAACAGAAAAACTTAACTTTGATTTATGCAATATGTGAGGGCTGTCCAGAAAGTACCCAGCCATGTAATATGAAAAATAGAGGCATTTATGGCTGGATTTTTTTCTGGACAGCCCTCGTATATCATTTTTGGCTTTCTCTATTGTACTTCTGGTGTCTTTGTTTTTAAGAAATCTTTTGAATTTTTAATTCACAAACATATTCTCTTATATTTTTCTTCAATTAGATTTGTATTTATGCCTTCTACATTAGGTCTTTATTCCATCTGCAATTCATCTTTGCATAGAGTACATGGAAATAGGGACACAACCTTGTTTTTCTCTAATAGAATGAGCAAGTTTTCCTAAGACAATCTTATAATCTACCAAATTATTCATCAGTTGCTCATTGTTTTATTTATTTTTTTAATTTTTTTTAATTCATTTTTATTGTTAGACTTATTGGGGTGACATCTGTTAGCAAGGATTACATAGGTTTCAGGCATACAGTTCTACAGTGCATTGTCAACTTGATGTATAATAAGTTCACCACCTAAGGTGACTTCTCTTTCCATCACCTTATAGTTAGCTTCTCCCCCTCCTCTCCCTGCTCATTGTTTTAGAATGTCATCCTTGCTGTATTTCAAGTCCTCCTGGACATAGCTCTGGACTTTATATTCCGTTCTATTTTTTTCTCCCTGTTTGCCTATTGCTGTGGCAGAAACATAGAAAAAAATGCTGTGGTTCTGGCGTTTGTGAGTGAATTGCAGAAAGGAGCCCACAGCCACTGCTCGTTCACCACCTTGTCAGGAGCACATCATCTCTCTGTCTCTGTTTCTCTTTTAAAAATGATCTTAAGGCCCTGAACTGACACTATAGGCAAGAGGAAAGCCAAAAATAATAGATAACATGAGGAGAGAGTGACAGTTCCTAGGGACTTAAAATATTCCAGCCTGAAACTCATAAATAGTGTTGACATTCTTTTGATGACAAAAAGATACTTTCCTTGAAGTGTATCTCCAAATGACTTCATCAACTAAGCTGTTTTTGGATGGATACAGCTTCTTCACAGTGTCTCACAGGTGTATACCATCATTTCTATTCCTACCATGATAGAACTAGTTCTCACTCCTATTACCCATAACTTGATTCTATAATAGTCATTTAAATGTTTACTCTAATCACACCTCCTGGCCCTATTTTATGCTACAAACTGTTATCATATTGATCTGAAACAGATTTTGCCTGCTAAGGGATACCTTCACTGGATCTCCATGGACTATTGCATACAGTTCAAATTCCCAGGCCAGCATTCAGCATGCCCTCTGACCCTAATCAATTCTTCCAAGTTCATTACTCACTATCTTTGTATCGTGTTCAGAAAAACTGTACACCTTGCTTTTCTCCAGGTATGCTCTGTGACTTCCCACCTCTGTGTGTTAATCAAAGAGTTTTAGAACTTAAAATAAACTTGGAGCTGCTCAACCCTCATTATGCAGATGTGGAGATTGAAGACAACGTATGTAATCATTAGTAAGTAGAAGGACTTGCACTCACACTTGTAGCTCAGACTCACAGGCCCATGCTATTCCTTTCTTTCTTTCTTTCTTTTTTTTCAAGGTCTTTATTGAAACTGAACAAATAACACAAAGTTTTCCCAGATTGAGGGCCACACTCCCCATACCATTTTCTATACTCTTGAAGCACAGAGCTTGCACAATAAGAAATTTTAAAAGAGAAATCATTTCTATGTAGAAATCAGACTCTGCCCCTAAACATCATGGATTAGACTATGTACAAACTTTCACATTTTAAGGATTTGTTTCATGGTGGTTCTCTCATTTCTGTCCCTGGGGCTCTAGTACTTGCCCTTGACTGATCCTGAGAGGATGGGCATGCTGTAAGGGAAGGAGTGGTGGGCTCCTCAGAGCTATTGGCACCAGCTCTAGGTTGCTGTCCCTCACTATAGGGTGGCACAATGATCTCCCCCCAATAGGAGAGAGGGCTGGTGCAAAGGCAAGGGGGAGTAGATGGAGTAGGTGGGTTGGGCCAGCTCCCCATAGGCACAGCATCCATAGCCCTTCCTGATCCTGTCCTGTGCCCTCTCAACTGGGGTGTGTGTGGGGGTGGGGGGTGGAGGGGAAGGATGACAGTAAGGGACAACAAGGCCCATGCTATTTCTACTACACTAACTTGACTTTGTTCATGACCTTGCTTCTGCCTCTAATGCTTTCCCCAACAACCTCTTCCTCCTTGATTTTCCTGTCAACATCCTGCCTTTCCTGAAGGGATTGGGTGTTGCTCCCCATCAAAATTTTCCCTAATCTTCTTAGTCAAAGTGAAGTCTTCATTCGTAATTTAATAGGAAACTCTACACCTCTCTTCAAACTTAGACTCAGTCATGTTCTGTGGCATTTGTGCCACGTTATCTTTCTCCTGCTAAAATCTATTTCTGCAAGCAAGAGCTATGTCAGCCTTAAATCACTCAAATAATATTTTAGTGAAGGCACAGAAGTGGCCAAATATTGAATCACTTAAGAGTGATTGGCAGTCTATACTATCACAGTATGTGTGTGCTGGGGTGGAAGCGAGGGGCCGGGAAACAGCTTGCCTTTTTCTTCAGCACAAACTAAACATCTTGACTACTTGCCATGAATTTCCATTTGTGTTAGTTAATAGGTAACCTTGCATCATCAGAATATGCAAGCTCATTGTTTTTTTTTCTTTCCCCAAATGTCAAACTAATGACAGTGCTATTAGAGGAATCATCAGAAAGAAACTGAGAATCAAAGAGAGGACTGGAGAGTTATTTGATTTTTCCCCCTTTTAAAAATTTCTTACTTTTCTCCCAAGAGCATTTCATGTAGGTGGGTGACATCAAGGCATGTCAACATGTATTGGCTAATAAAGAGAACCAAGAGGGAGAAATGAATATGGAAATAATGTGATTATTAGGTTTATTTGTTTTTAAAGGAGCGGCAATAAATATTAGAATACTATTGCCAAATAGAAAGCAGTTAACTGTTGTTCTGTTGCTCCATTTAAAAGGTATTACAGGATAATTTGTAAAATTCTAACAAAACTCAAACAGTAAAACATGAAGTGATGCCTGTGATTGGTGGCTGGAGGTCCAACAAGATTCTCAAAGCTGGCACTAAAACAGCAAAAGCTAGCACTATGCTTTTTTTTTTTAAGGGGAAAACTGAATTATTTTTGGAAGTATTCCAGGCCCCAGTCTTTCTGCAAGAAAGCCACCAGAAAAATTAGTCATTAAGGAATGATACATTTAGCAATTTAAGAAATTGAGCTTGGTAGAGTTTGGAGAATGGGTAAAATGTGCATCACTCACTCCGTGATTTGCAAGTGGTTGGCACAACGTAAATCAAGACAGAAAACACTATAGCAGGTTTTGCTCCTTTGTGTTTTTCTTTTTCTCAGTGGTTGAAATAGCATTGATTTAATAGTGGATTTGTTTTGTTGCTGACCACTTTGAAAAATTACAACATATTGTAGTGACTTGGTATAACTTCTAAGTACTATCTTCACCAAAATTTAGTAGATTACTTGCCAGTACCCCTGTTGTCATTTGTTCCAATCTTACATCTTGGAGGGAAAAAAATAAAAAATACTAATGAACTCTTAGATATGTTTCCTACTCAAAATCAAATATTGCTGTCATATCCACAAAGTGGAAAAATTTAACCTTTAAATTAGCAAAAAGGTATTTTGTGTTCAGATGTTTTTAACGAAATTTTCATGAATCCCCAGCATACCTTTCAAGGCCGAAAAGTGCACTGGGATGCACTGGCTTTATGGAGTTGACAGACCCCGGGTTAAATCCTGAGTCACTACCCACTCCTCGTGGAGCCAGGAAGGCCACTGCTCATTCCAACTCTTAGTCGTTCTGTTTACTTGTCTATAAAATGGACTCTGAATGGGGTTCTCATAAGGATTAAAGATAATATACAGGGTGCGGCAGAAGTAATGCCCTTCTTAATGAGCTGGTAATCTATAGCAAATCTTTTATTATACAATCATAAGCGTGTAATTCAGTAACATAAGAGTATTTTAAATATTCATACTTAAAAAAATGGTGTTACTTCTGCAGACCCTGTATTATACAAAGCATTCAGTATGGTCTCTGAAGCATGGTAAGTTATTAAGAAATGATATATTCGATTAGCAGTGGTATCATTACAACCGTCATTGTAATTAGTAGCATTACAATAGTCAAGGCTTAGGACAGACAAAAATTAAGGTGAGATACACTGATGTCATGTCTAGATATAATATTGGCTCCAGCGATCTTTAGGATTATACATTGATGATCCATCTTAATGCCCAAAATATACAAAATTTGCAAAATTAAATTGCTTGAAAACTTCTAAAATATAATCAAATTACAGTTATAAATAATATCCAGCAGCTACTTTTAGAAATGCAAATCTAATTGTGTTGACCCTCGTGCTCTAAGGCCTTCAATGACTTCTCACTGCACTTGGAATAAATTCAGACACTGAAATACCCTTAAAGGCTCCCTAGGACCTCACTTCTACCTCTCTTTCTGTCCCCACTTCCTTACCTTCCCCTCTCCCCTCACTCACTTCACTTACCATATACCCTTGCCTTTTTGTTTGCCTTTTGTTTATTCTGGAACACTCCTTATATCATCTTTATCATGTCATTTTTTATTTCTTTCCTGGCACTTAGGACTATCCAGGGTTGTCTTGTATGTGTGTGCACAAGCACATGAAAATATATATACATACATATGTAAATATAGCACCATTTATTTATAGCTCTCTATATATTTTTCTTGTTTATTGTTGCTTTTCCTCTGCCTTATAAAATGGGCACTTTATAAGACCTAACATGATGGACGTAATTCAAAATTTTTATTTCTTTAGTGCTTAGAGATTGTAAGAGCTCAATAAATATTTTATGAATTAATGAATAAATGCATAAAAAATGAAATACAAGGGCTGTCTGGAAAGTATCCAGCCAAGTAATATGACAATGTTATATGGACAATGCGTGGATTCTTTTTGGACAGCCTTGTATACTGAGATCTGGTCAATTCCTTTACATCCTCATTTGTACCTTAATCTTAAAAGATATTCCCTCTGTTTTCTTACATAAAGTGAAGTCATTATTTATAAGTAGGATTTAGTTTTTCTTTTCTATATTTTCTAGTTAGAAATTTATTTTGATATTCAGATTAATTGTAAGATTACTGTAGGAAAAAGAGCATTTTTATACAGACTTCTGCATGCTTTGAAATTCAAATATCAAGTGTCTAAAAAGTTAATTACACTTTTTCTAAGGTCAAAGTTGTTATGCTTGGAGATCTGGGGTCAGATTCTAACAAAATTTTTCAAAAAACTAATCTCACAACAGTTTGATAATTCAAGGCACAGAGCCTATTTGTATATTTTTCTCTTCTAAAATACTGGAGATTTACACTGGATATAGTTTGGAGCGTAACAGCAGAACATACATTTCCATAAATTGGTCCACTTGAGCGATTTTGGAGGTTGCTTTACTACCTTTTTTATATTGCTGGTTTCAGAGGGTCAGAAGATGCAGAGTCCAAAACAGTGATCTCTTGGGAGCTGTGGATTTGTTACCATGGCAACAAGCACACTAAATCAGTGAGCAAGGACAGGAGAAAAAAAATGGTCTTTTTTTATTCCACAAGCAAAAGAAGGTATCAACAAACTCAACTCTTTCAAAGCAGATATATAATCCTATTGTAAAGGTGATTAATCTTAGTTGTGAGTCTTATAATTTCTGGCATTTTATTCCCCTGACCTGAAAATTGAAACAGGTAATAGAATATCAGGTTTGAGGAATACCATTATTTAACTGCTCTAAATTGCAATGCCACCTATTAATATCAGTTTCTAACTTTAATATATAAATTATGTAAGGTCAGAATTAGTATCAGTGAAGGTTAATTACTATTCATCCATGTAGGTTAAAAGCATAAGAAATGAAACAGGCATTTAAATGAACAAATAAACTTTAGAGGTCAGAATAGTATCTTATGAAACCTTTGGTTTTTAAGTAATCAGTGAACAAGCCTGAGAAGAATGGTCACCTGGGTGGAGAACCTTGACATCCTGCAATCTGGAAGTAAAACAGCTAGAGGAGTTGTGAATTCTGCCTTTTCTCTTTGTTTGGAAGCCCCTGCTGGTTGATGTTGAGCTTGGGCTACGGCACAAAGGCATCCATCCTTGCAGAGTTTGAGGGGTGTGACAGGGATGAAGTTGGAATTACTGCTGGCATCAAAACTCTGAGGAGCACTTATCACGTGGTACCGTAATAGCAATTACATTTTATCACCCTAGTCTAGATTGTGAGGTCTAAGTGAGAGGAGACCAGGTATACCATCTTTTTAAATAGTAAATGCCTAGTGACAGTGCCTAGTATTTACAAGTTGCCAAAACTATTTTATGGAATTGATAAAAAAATGGCTGAATGAATATATTCTATACTGGATGTAGCATTTTGTTCACTTCTGCACAATTGTCTGCATTTGATAATCACACCCCAGAACAAGTTATCAAAGAATATGGATTCATCTTTGGGGAGACTAATTAGTTCAGAATGGCTCATTGAAAAACTTTGTTTTCTTTTTTTTTTTATTTTTATTATTATTATTATTATTTTTTAAATTCATTTTTATTGTTAGACTTATTGGGGTGACATCTGTTAGCAAGGATTACATAGGTTTCAGGCATACAATTCCACAGTGCATTGTCAACTTGATGTATAATAATTTCACCACCTAATGTGACTTCTCTTTCCATCACCTTATAGTTAGCTTCCCCCCTCCTCTCCCACCCCCTCCCCTTTCTCCCCTCCCTAACCCACTCGTCCCCAAATAAACATTCAACTATTGATTGTGTCCATGGGTTATTTGTTTGTTCATTTCTTTTTTTCTTTGTTTTCAGTTTTATATTCCGCATATGAGTGAAATCATGCAGTTCTTTGTTTTTTCTGTCTGGCTTATCTCACTCAGCATGATGATCTCCAGGTCCATCCATTTTGTTGCAAATGGCAATATTTCATCTTTTCTTACAGCTGAGTAATATTCCATTGTGTGTATGTACCACAGCTCCTTTATCCAGGCATCTGTCACTGGGCACTTTGGTTGTTTCCATGTTTTGGCCACTGTGAACAGCGCTGCAATGAACATTGGGGTACATTAAGTCTTTGCGGACAAAGGTTTTCAAGTTCTTTGGGTAGATCCCCAGAAGGGGGATTGCTGGGTCAAATGGTAGCTCCATTCCCAATTTTCTGAGGACCCTCCACACTGCCTTCCAGTGGTTGTACCAGTTTGCACTCCCACCAGCAGTGTACCAGAGTTCCTTTTTCTCCACATCCTCTCCAGCACTTGTTATTCCTTGTCTTTTTGATAATAGCCATTCTCACAGGTGTGTTGAAAAACTTTGTTTTCTTTAACTCTCTTTTTTTCTGAATCTTACTGCATATTTTATGCTAATAATTCTTTGAGATGACAGCAAAGAAAAATTGCACCCGATGAAGTAAAACAGGCAAGGAAGACTTTATTCAAGACCGTTGCAATAGGGAGTGAGAGTGACCTCAACACCCTTGAAACGAAAGACATGAGAGTGGTTAAGCACCTGGGTTAGCTGGTGGAATAGCACTGGAGAATGTTTGGGGTTGGTTGATCAGTGTGATAACATGTGTTCGCTAATTGGCACTTATTGAGCTTAGGCTCTTCCTCTCCCGCACAGACTGTAAGATAGGGGCTTTATCTTTCTTGATGAAATGTAATTTTGAAGGCATAGCTACCACGTACCTGAGAAAGGCATTCCTAGGCTGTATAACTGGCCAGAGTGTGGGGCAAGATTTATATCTTAAGGGGCAGTGAAAAAATTTAAATTGTATGGTTTTAAAGTAAATTCTCTTTGAAAAGTGAGGTCAGGGGCTTATCTGAAAGAAAACTGTCCAAAGTTTAGTCAAGCTGAGTGGAATATTTAGGCTATATTAGTCACAGTGTAAATTATAACTTAGTGGGGAAAATTTAACCACAGAGTAGAAATTTTATTTTATTCATCTTGTTTCACTATTTTTTAAGTTTCAAGGAATTTTTACAGCACACTGAAATTTGTTGTATGTACTTGATTCACTTATATAGATTTTTGCATTTTTATAAATTGAGTTTTGTCTTTATAATCTTCATTTTATTTTTATTTAGTTTTTTTCTTTTTAAGAATTTCATCTTCCTTCTGAAGGAAAAACATAATTGTAATTGTTTTTAACTGTAACTTCTTCAACTGTGGTATATTTTTTTTAATGAGAAGCAGGAGCCCGAATGATACTCAATATCCCAAGTATGGCTACAGCAAAATTTTATTCATGGATTTGAATAATTCATTATGCATGCAACAACTCTCTATGGAGAAGTGAATATATTGGAGGCATTGTCTGAAGTACCATGGGAGGACAAAAGAAAGATTCTCATACTCTGTAGGATCTATCAATTTGGTAGAGGGTATGGAATGTAGTAGCCATGTAGTAAGCGTAATGAAAGAGGCAGGCAAGCACTGTATACACTTGCTTGAGGGAGAGATCACTTTCTTTTGAGATTATTTCCTAGAGAAGATGGCATTAGAGTGAGACGTGAGAAGTCCAACACGTTTATCTGTGGAAGACGCTTGTTTCAGATGAAACAAAATTATGAAGCTGAGGTGAGGAGGAAGGACATGAGGAGTGTTTTATATTTGTTGAGTTCGGAAGTTAAAAAAAATTATTTAACCTCTTAGTCATGTTTCTTAAGCTAAAAAAGTTAGGATATGAGATTACATCAGTAAAAGTATCTTCTATTAGTACATCAGACACATAGCCTGAGTCCCAAGGATAATTTGAAGCCTGCCTTTGCTTTTCTCTTCAAGGTGACAATTGAGGTCACCTCAGATGGACACTGAATCTCTGGTTTAGTCTTCATTGTATATGTCTTCTATCAGGATTCTCTTGGTCTTTGACTGTTTCTTCCTTTAAGCTGATGATTGTTTTTTTTTTTTTTTTCCTCTCAACTGTTTCAGGCTTGGGATGATTCAACTCAGGTTTACCTTTAATGGTAGTGGAAAAGGGCATTGCAGGTCAGGTGGTTAGGAGAAGACTGGGTTGAAGAAAAGAAGCACTTTTTAATTGCAGCCTCAGAATTAAGAATTTATAGCCTAAAATCCTTTCTGCTACTAAGATTGGCAATCTCTTGTGGCACAACTTCTGTAAGTCCCAGTCATTGTTAGCAGGCAAATGAATCTCTCTGTGCTTTTCTGCCCTTGCTTTGATTATATAAGTTGAGTTGGGGCCAGAATTCCAGAAGGCAGTAGTGTTGCACTCTGCCTCAGGGTGAGCAGGTATGTATAGGGAAGGTCTGAGGGTGGGGGAATAAAAAGTCCTGCATGGACTTAGTGCAAAGTCCAACTGAGAGTCAAGGTTAAGGCAAGCTGTTAGAGATTCATGGGAAATTGTTATTTCCCCAAGTAACCACAACAGTATTTGTGGTGCTCATGTTTCTAGAATTTTGCCATTTCCCACCAAGAATTTTATTCTATTTCCTCTTGAACTTGGGTGAGCTTGAAATTGCTCCAGCCAAGGGAGTACTCTGCAGGTGATGTGGTGTGATTTCAGAGGCTAAGTCATAAAAAGGATATAGTTTCTGCTTGACTCTCTTTGGCTTGGAACTCTTGTCCTGAGAACTCAGCCACTAAGCTGTGGAAAAGCTCAAACTAGCTCATCCAGAAACATCACATAGAAGGGGCAGCTGCTAGCACCAATTGCTAGGCCTGTGAGTGAGTGAGCTTTCAGATGAGTCCAGTTCTCAGCTTTCAAGTCTTCCACACGAGGCTCTCAACAGTATCAAGAGACGAGTCATTTCTGTTATACCTTGTCCCAGTTCCTGACCCAAGTTATTATTGACACTTCCCTTTGAGATAATTTGTTATGCACACAAGCAAGGTCTGTGAATGACAGGTAGAGTCTACACTTTATTTAAACTATTAGAACTTGGTAAAGAAAACATCATTTGAGTTACATGTAAGAATATATAATACTGATGAAGGATTTAGAGTACAGTCCTGACTCTATATCTTTCCAGCCTCTGTTAGTCCAACCATTTTCAAAGCTGCTTCTGCAGGAGATTCTGTAAGCTACCCAAATATCTTTCAATAGAAATATTTTCTCTACAAAATTCAACTAGAAATGATTTGTTGTTTGTAAACTAGAACCCTAGTTAATACAAGGAGGCTGGGCTAGTTGCTTTCCAAGATTTCTCCCAGCTCTAAAATTATATAACTTTGTAAACTCACAATAAAATAAGTAAGAAAATTAAAACTATATATATAATCTGATAACAAGATAACAGATGCACTGGAGGGGGAGAGAGTGGAAGATACTATGTTAATAAGGCTCTAAAATTGAATAGTGGCAGTGGAGAAATAGGAAGAGGTAGTTATAAATAACACTTGAAAAACAAACTAACTGTATTTGAGTGTTGATTGAACCTAATGAAAAGGATTTATGGAAAGAAAAAAATCAAAGATAATTGAAAATGCTTGAGAACTCTTGGGAGAAGATATAGTTTGGAGAAAGTATCTGGTTTAATAACACTGAGTTCAGTGCAACATCCAAGAGGGGTTTGGCAGCTGCTGGAGGTACATAGTTTTCACAGGGCTGATACATGAAGGTTATAGGAATAGAGGAAGAGGTTATTAAAAGGAAAGTCAGTAGATAAAGATGAAGGACCCCAACAAGGGACAAGAGCAGGAAAAGGAATGAGAAGCAAAGTTGGAGAAAGAAAATGAACAAAACACCCCCAAATATAGAAAGAACCAGTGGAAGGCAATTTCTTGTGATGTCAAGGAATGAGAGTTTGTTTTTTTCTTTTTCATGAAAAAAAAAAAACGGTTTGTGAATAATGTTCAGGAAGAGAATGAGGATTTAGGAGGCAAATGGACTTTATGATTAGAGGGAGGCTTTACAGAGAGTTGCCCAGGTGAGGATGGGGCAAAAACCAACTTTTGGGGAAAGTGAGTGGCTAGGTTTGAACTGGAAGTAGGAGAAATACAGTGAAATATCTTAGCAAAATGGAAAAGATAGGAAAATGATTGCTCAAAGACTGAGGGTGGGAAACTTGAGCATCTTTGGGGTGACAGTAGAGAGGGAGACAGAAGGGATCAATGGTGGGTTGTCATCTTCACGGAACTGGAAGGGAATCATACAACAATCACATGTGGAAGGATTAATCTTAAATGGAGAGGGGGACAGTTCCATGAGTCAAAATAAAAGAAAAAAGTGAAGTAGATGTAGAAATCAGACTTATGTTCTTCCATTTTGTTCCTGAAATTAGTTTCAATATTGAATTATTTTGCTGGGAAATAATGACGTTCTCACTGCGGATACATAAAATGTTAGTTTGTCAAAGCCTAAGGCTGTGATCTACAGATGTGAGCAAATAAATGACAATAAATAGAGGATGTAATTTCAGATATTTCCCTTGTATGTTACTTTTGGCTTCCTGAATTCTCTTTAACCTGGTTAAAAAAAATAAAAAACAAAAATGTAAGAGTACCATGTAATCTATTAATTGTTGGTTATTGGTTAGTACTATTTTTTGATGTACCGACATAGTTTGGTCATGTTTCTTGCAAGTATTATATTTCAAGTTGCATTCAACAATCTCGGTGAGATCATTAAGAAGACATTTATGTAAGTTAAAAGCCTAAATACTTTAAAACTTGTGACAGGTGCCAACTATATTTGGTATATGTTTTCACCTGCTTTTTTGAAAATCCATCAATCTCAACAAATCAGTCTTGCTCTCCCTATGCCACTCTCTGTCTCCATCTCCATCTCCGTCTCCATCTCTAGATAGGTTTGGAGTACATTTAATTTCCAATATGCATTTAGCTCTATCAAAAACTCCTTTTATTTAGAACTACTTGGATTAATTAACATTACATATCTTATAGTATATATCTCCTGGGAAAGATCATGATTTGGGGGCCATTGGGAAATTCTATCAAGAATCTCATGGGAGAAATTTAAGAGAAGAAAAGTCAATACCTCCTTGTATACATTACAGTTATTGTGACACTTCCCTAAAGCAGGCAAATGGAGACTTCCAGAAGATTGATGTCATTCTTTTTTATCCTTTAAATCAATTCACCAAAATAAAGTTTTCAATACCTGAGCATACTGCTATTTTTCTATTAGATAAGTAAACGAAAATATTATGACTGTAAATACTCCATCGGATCTTTCGCTTTGCTCTCAAAATATCTATAAATGGATTCTGTTTACATAGTATATTGATCAAAAGGTTATGATAACAAAAATTGGGGATGAAAAAATCCCAGGAGGGTAAAGATTTAGAATTCACAAACCATCTGCAGTTATTACCGTTGTGGTAATTGTGTACATAAAGATACAGATTGGGTTTCCAAAATTCATGGAAGTGTTTATGAAGGCAAGAGCAATTCTCTTGTTGCAATTCTGGACTTACACAAATGCACTTCAGAAAAGCACACAGGAGCACTTGTATTTTGCAATCATTTAAAGACCACTTGTGAGCCCTTCCACATGGTTCACTGCTTCTGGTTATTAACATTCTGTACTGTCATTTGTCCATATTTGTTAAACAATTTTTAATTGCTATTTTCCTTTCTTCCTTAAATAGTAGTCTTTGTAAATGAAAAGAAAATCCAGCAGAACATGTTTTTTTTTCTATTTTGCTTTGCAAATTTAAAGTGAAAATTGTGTTCTGAGCAACGATTTGAATTACTTTTCCTTCATCATGCAACACTGACTTTTTGAAAGTGTCAACTATTTCCTGACCCTCCATCAGCTCATGTGACATTACTGTACCAGTTGCCTTGAGTAGAAAGCTGAATATAAGATTTTTATTTATTTTTCAACCAGTATTTAGAAAATGGAAAGTTTAAGTGTTATTTAAGGCTGACTTTAATAAATATAAAGATTTTTAAAATAAATTTTAAAAATAATTTTAAAAAGCAAAAGACAAGTGTTGATGCACACGTAGAGAAACTGAAAGCCTTGTGCACTGCTGGTTGAAATGTAGAATGCTGATGTCACCTGGGAAACACTACAGGGGCACCTCAAAAGATTAGGAATAGAACTACCATCTAATCCAGCAGTTCCATTTCTAAAATAATTGAAATCAGGATTCTAAAAAGATTTTATTACTTTCGTGCCCACTGTAGCACTCTTCACAGTAGCCAGGAGTGGAAACAACCTAAGTGTCCATCAACAGATGGATGGATAAAGAAAAGGCAGTATACATAGACTCACACAATGGAAGATTCTTCAGCTTTAAAAAGCAAAGGAGGGCATTCTGCAGTACGCAATAGCATAGATGAACCTTGGGGACCTTGCACGAAGTGAAATGAGCCAGTCACAGAAAGACTAACACTGTATAATTCCTCTTATAGTCATATTTATAGAATCAAAACGGAATGGTGGCTTCCAGAGGCTGAGGGGAGAGGGAAAGAGGGATTTAGTAATCGATGGGCATATTTTTCTAAGAGCTTTCCAAGAGTAATAAATGACAAAGCATAAATATCCACATTCAAAAGTAAAATGCTCTTCTGAAGAATACTTTGTGAATATTTCTATTACTCTGTCATTATAATCCCTGAAGCAAAATGGCTTCTCCCAAAACTTGAACATATTCACATAACAAACAACTTCTCTGTTAGTTAAAATTTGACCCGGAGTAGTAAATTTTCAGGTTGTTTTCCTTTCTGTTTGAAGGACAAAATTCATTTTAAGACAGGAAAACATATATTTTATACTCTGCTACTGAATTGAGTAAGTCTTCCAGGATCTGTAAGGGTTAAGAGCCACCATCACTATTATATCTTGACTCTTTTCAAGTATTTTATCTGTTAAAGGAAAGCATCATCTGCAATTCTCTCCCTGGTCTGGAAGTTTGTAGTATTCTTCCACTTCTACTGTCACATTTGGTTTCTTTTTGACGTGCAGATTTTCTCTACCACATTTCTATTCTCAACTCTGAATTCCATATACAGTCTATAATTACTTTCCTTTTCAATTCTGTTTCTTTTTGATAAACTATGCTTTTTTATGGTCGCATATCAGGAGTCTTATTCATCAAATTTTAATCATCTCTTTGTTCATGTGTACTTCCTTGGATTACAGTTGGGAGAGAAACTTTAGCCTGAGATTTTGAATATTCAAGTAGAGTCAGATGGGTCTAAATGGGAAAGAGTGAAATACCAGGGTTAAAATTCTCTCTCTGTCCATGGACTCACAGAAAGATAGGACTAGAAGGGATTTTGGTTGGGGTAGTTCTGGAAACTGTTTTATGGTTTTTCTTTTCATGTAACACTCATTATTTTACCTGGTAATTACTGACAAATTTTAAACTTATTCTTTTCTTTGCATTTGAACTACAGTTTCCCTAAAGCTGCCAATTATCCCTCTAGGACTACGTTGTTGGTGACATAATACAGAGTTTTAAAGATCTGAATTACGTTTGTCAACACAAACGATGCAGGTCTGTGTTCCCTCTCCACATCTGTTCTTGTTTTCTTTTGAATCTTGACCCTGAGGTGGAGTGATACAACCATATTTTCATGGCTTTCTAAGTTTTGCCTTCGGAAACAATTTTGTTTTTAAGGTAGTAGCTCTCAAACTTTGGCAGTGTATCAGAACCACCCAGAGAGCTGGTTGGCACAGATGGCCGTCTAGCCCCAGCCTTTCTGACTCAGGAGGTCTGTGCAGGGGTTCAAGAAATTGCATTTTAAAAAAATTCCCAGCTGCTGGTGCTGTGAGTACCACCATTAACATAGTCTGCCTTCATGAGATGAAAAACAAATGGTACAAAAATGTCAACGTGGTCCTGAAATCGACCCACCGTTCACCATATCGTTTCCCACCTGCTGTCGTTTCTCCCCACAGTAGCCAGAGTGATCGTCTTAAAATATGAACTAGCCGATACAGGATTTCCGAGCCTTGTTGTCCCTCTGCCCAACACTTTTCAGGATCTTTATGCTGCTGTTGTAAAGGGCACTTCCCTTCCTAATCGACCAGCCTTAACCAGCCTTATCACAGGCCTCTTTCCTCTCTGGGCCTCTTTTGCGAGCCCTTTCCCACCTTGGGCCCTGAAGAGCCGTCCAGGCACCAGGAATGCTCTTCTGTTGACTCCGGGGCTGCCCAGCTCGCTCTCTGTTCCCTCAGGCCCCAGCACAGAGGTCACCTCCCAGAGGGCCTTTCTCTAACCCCTTCACGTCACTTCTCTGTTGCTGTACTTGCAGGGTAACCATCTTGGTTTGCCCGGGACTGAGGGATTTCTTGGGAAGCGAGACTGTCAGCGTGGAAACCAGCCTAGCCCTAGGCAAACTGGGAAGATTGATTGCCTGTCTGCTCCCCCCAGCTGCCAATTTTACTTTTTTTCTTACAGCACCTACATAATTTATAATTTTATATTTATTTGTGCGGTATTTTTACAAGTGTTCCACCATTCTTATTAAACTATAACTCTATAAGGGAAGAAATAGTATCTTTTTAAAAAAAATCTTTTTGTTTCTAGTGTGTAACACTCCACTTAGCCCAAAGTACCTGCTCAATAATTACTGCTTTTGAAGAGACACCTGTTTTATTTCCTGCCTCTGTTGCACAAGGGGATGAAGAATGCTGACGTGTGAGTTATAAAACAACCTGTATCTTTTTGTCTCACCTTATAAATATATGTCATCTCATTAGAACATTTTGGAAATAACATTCTTTTCTTCCCAGTGGCCCCCTGACATGTCTTTTAGTTGTCTAGAGCCCACCAATTTCATTTCCGTATGTGGTCCCGGAATTTTTACCTTCTCAGTCAGGAGAGCAGAAACGCCTGTGCACCAACCCAGTAAGTTGATACCCAAGGACATTTTGAGAATAGTAACTAATATTGAGTGTTTAAATATACGCCAAGGTCTGGGTTAAGCACTATGTTTGTGTGTGTGTGTGTGTGTGTGTGTGTGTGTGTGCTTTAAAAAAATGTCTATCTTATGAGGTAGATACTTTTATTCTCATTTCACCAGCGAGGAACACAGAATAAGAATATCACATATACATATATATGTATGTATGTGTGTGTATGTATGTATATACGTGTGTGTATACACATATAAATATATATAGTGGTTGAGTCAAGATTCCAACTTAGATCTGACTCAAACAAGTCCAGGCTTTTATCTATTTCTTTGACAGAAAATGACAGGATTGACTCTTATCAATAGGGATTTACTTGCCGGAATTAGGGTAACTGATCATCTGATCCAGCAAACTACCTTTTGGAAATGAACTGAACTAAATCTAGTTAATTACAGAACTAAATTTTATATATATTTAAAATTATATATATATATATTACATTGTGCATATGATAATTATGTTTTGCTAATACATATGCTTTGTTAATACATTTATCTAATGCCTACTCTGTATGAGACACATTCTAAATTAAGTACTATGGAGATGTTATCTCATTTAATCATCACAACTTATGAGGTAGATAGTGATATTTTCCACTTTTTATAGGTAATGGAATTGAGGTACAAAAGGAAGATAAGGAAAATTCCTGATGTCATACATTTTTAATTAATATAGAGCCAGCATTGGAATCCAAGACCATTTGATTCCTAAGTTATATTTGTCATCTATGCCTTTTTTTGTCAAATCCCCAAACCAGCCAGGAATGAAAAGTTTTTAGCAATAACTTGTACATGATTTTTGCTTTTTTCTACATTAGTCAGCATAGTTCAATGCCAGCATGTATGGAATGTTCTCTCCCATGAGAACTTAGGTACTTTGAAATGTACCTAGTAAGTAGAGGTCATCTCAAGGTATTCAGTTTTGCACTTTCACTTCCTTTGTTAGGACCTATGGGGACACCCCCCACCCCGCCAATGTTAGTCTTCCTCTGGAGAAAAACAAAAGACCCCTTCTTCTAAAAGTCTGATGGTTACCAAAGCTTGACTAGCCTAGAAGGAAGATCAGCACTTCACGTTAATAGGAGAGCCTTCAGGATCATAACTGTATCTGTTGTATGTCTCACACCACAAATGTGTGTAGTGTTGACTTAGGGGATTAATTTAAATATAGAACCACCTCAGTCCTATGTTGCTACTTGAGACCAGACTTTGGTTGTGTGCTCTTCTTACCACTTACAAATTTGTACGATGTCCTGCAACTTGCATCTAGATTGATTCACATTTGTTTGTGGCTGTGAATTGTGGATTAGGAAACTTGAGAAAGATGTAGAGAAACAGTTTTTCCCTGAAAAAGTAAAAATGTAATTTATGTGTCCTGTTTTCAGTTATATCATATATCTTTATCGAATCAAGAACAGAAACCTTGGGATTTAAAAAATTATGCAAATATAGCATGTATGGAATGTTCATTTTGCATATGAACTATTATTCATTTTGCTTAAATTATGAGTTTGGTTTAATAACATTTAAATTTAGACTGCTCTCTTTTCAGTATTTTATCATTCATTTTATTCTCTCTGGAGAGCCTCACTTTTGCTAGAGCCAAGCTAACATGTCCAGAAAATGATGTAAATCAAAGTGTTCGTAGACACAATCTAAATCCCTGAAAGAAATAGAACTTTTTATTTTAACAGATGGAAAGAGTGATCAAATATTCATGAAAGGTAGAGACATAGAAATAGACAACCATAGAAAATGAAAAGAAAATATGGGCTCAGATGCACCTTCCTTGATGCCAGGTTTTCTTGCAAAGAGAGTCCTCTGCAATCTCAAATTGGAGGGAAAAATTTCTCCCTGGCATGCACTTGGCAAGAGATTGAATAAAGGTCTTCACAACAGTGTCAAATGTCTTTACGATCACTCAACTGTCATACACACTACCCACACAACAGTAATTGGCTCAACCTTGAGAACATCATGCTAAGCGAAATATGTCACGGAAAAAACTAAGAACCATATGCCTTTGCTCATATGTAGAACATAAAAACAAAAACTCATGGACACAGTCAATAGTCTAGTAGTTATCTGAGGGTAAGGCGGGAGGGGTTGGGGGAGGCGGAAAGGGGACTCAAATTATATGGTGATGGAAAGAGAACTCTGAGTGGTGAACATATATTGCAATATATGGACAATGTCTGGAATCTATGTAACTTTTGCTGACCAATGCCACCCAAATAAATTTAATAATAATAAAAAAGAATTTGATATGGCAAAATAAAATGAAATGAAATCTGTTTCAAAAAAGAAAAAGAGAAAGATGCTCTTGTGATTAAATTAAGACCGGAATTAAATGTCTTGCTCTTTCTACATCTAGGGAAGAGAAACAATAGTGAGGCACACAATCAGAATGAAGCCATTCAGATAGAAGGATTAGCTTTCTCGTCTTACTGGAAACATTCAGGCAATACTTTTGGTCATACCTTTATTACTCTCAAGGGAAAAAAATTGGCTAAACTCTTCTAGAGTGGAAATTACACACTGTGCTCCAAATACAGTACACGTTTAAGCAACAAAATCAAAGCATGGTTTGCAGTAGGAATTCCATTTGCAGTAGGAATACCAGTTGGCAAAACTGCTTCCAGTTTTGACAGAAATCTCCATGAGTGACTTTCCGTCTGGGTCTCACTGGGAGTAACCAGCACTGGAAAGGAGGAGTTGCAGATTAGAATGAGACAAGCTTTCCTGGGGATTGTCCTTCATCTCCACAGAAAATCTGAAAATAAGGAGGATATGGAAGTCATTGTAGTTTGAATTGGATATTGATATCCTTGCCGTGTTGGCATCTAGTGCAAGACGGCTCACCCATCCCCATTGGCGAAGAACCTAATTAGGGAGTTAACGTATGGTGGTGTGCAGCTGAGACAGAAGTTGGAGAGAGATTTTGATTTCTGAGAGATTTTGGTGAGAAGTTTTGCTGTGAATATCACCTGTGGAAATAGTAAGGTATTTGCACAACCATATATTCTCTGAGAGACTAAAAACAATTGCTTCTGTTTGGGATCAAAACAGTGATATTTAAAAATTTTACTTTAAGCCCTTTTTTTTCCTGTATACTAGAAACTAGTAATTAAAATTATATATTAATGTGTATATTGGTTCCTAGGGCTGCGTAATAAAGTAACAAAAGCCAGTGGCTTAAAATAACATATTTGTTGTCTTAATAATTCTGGAGGCTAGAAGTTCAAAGTCAGCAGGTTTTGAACTTCCTTCTGAGAAGTGTAAGGGAGAGAGAATCTTTTCCATACCTCTCACTAGCTTCTGGTGAATGCTGGTAATCTTTGGGTTATTGATACATCGCTCCTTTATCTTTACATGATGTTCTCTTTTTGTTTCTGTCTCTTGACATCGTTTCCCTGTGCACATGTTTGTTTCTTCATCCAAATTGCCTCTCTTGGCAAAGGCACTACTCATGTTGGAGTAGGGCCCTCCCTAATGACCGCATTTTAACTTGATTATTTCTGTAACGACTCTCTTTCCAAATACTAGGTCACATTCTGAGGTACTGGGGGTTAGAACTTTTTTAGGGGACATATTCAACCTATATCAATGCATTATTAATACAGCTCATTTTTTTAAAAAGGAAATGTGACTCCTAATGTTTTATACAGCTGAAAAAAGTTGGCTTACAAATCATATGCACTGAAACAGTACAGGTTCTCTATCTGGTGCAAGATCTCTAAAAATAGAAGGCCATGACGCCTGAACCCTGCTGAAGGCATTATGGGTATTTGAGATGCTGATCACTTCGCAGACAGTGAAACAACGACATTTTATCAAAGGTGGCTCTTCATAAAGTAGAAACTCTAACCACAGAGAAGAGAAAGTAGACAACTCCTTCACTCATTTGTCTAAATCCAAAGGCAGCCAGAAAAAACTCTTTGCTCCCCAGTGCTGTTCCCTGGATACCATTATTTTATTGCCACTATCAAACAACTACGTAACACAAAGCTTGAGTAGTGAAGTTCACACTCAAAGTATCTTTTCAATTACTTGCTAGCCTCTGTGGTCCATGTCCACGTCCTCTATCAGTAACTACCACTGGCTCATAGTGGTTTTTCCACTCCTTTCCTGGTCCTGTTACTCTGACTAGTTTTTGTTTATTTGTTTGTAACCATTTCCAGTTTTAATCCTCTGGCTGTGAGATCTGGAGGTGATTTAAAGGTTACTTTTCTTTTTTTATAGTTGTATTATAGGAATTTAAGTGTTTCACTGCCCTTCAAAGGTGATTGACAAATTCTTTCATTGTGTCTGTTTCTTTTAGATTTTTGTGACACAAGTAACACACACACACACACACACACACACACACACGCACACATTCATTTTCTTTGACAAATGAGAAGATGCTGATGGGCAAAAAAAGTGCAGTCCCATAGTGTCACTGTTAACCTTTTGGTGAATAATAATTCAGACTTCTTTTGCATTATATTACATATAAATGTACATTATATATGTATATGTAATCTTTTGCAAGGTGTTACTTTCACTTTACAATATACAATGAGCGTCTTCCTGTGCAAATGCATGAAACATCCTATTAAGTGAATGAAATTGGGTCAAAAGCTGAGATGTTGGTACCAAGAGTCACATGTAAATGAAAGGAACATTGAAGGATTGGAGTAAAATGTTAGCAAGCATTAAGCAAGAAAATATGGACCAAAAGAACCCGGTGGTGACAATATTAATAATAGAAAGTAGTTGAATTCAGGGGAGAGATGCATTAAATGGGATAGGGACGGTCCCGGGAATGTCTAGTGTTAGAATGCTGAGCTCTAAACCTTTCTCAGACCCCTTATCTCTTCCAAACACCTTTCCTTCCCATCTCCCTCTCTTGTCATTTCTTCTTATTAAAATGCCTATAATCTATGTCCTCTTTAAATTCCTGGAGTGACTGAAGCAGCCTGTGCCTAAAATTCCTTTTTGTTGAGGAGCATTCACATTCTTCATAGGGACGTTCTTCCTCTCTCTTCGGCATGCTGCAGTTAACTTTCCATCATTCTCTTTGCAGGGTTTTTGTACGATGTTTCCTGTGACAAGTTGGGATAGTTTCCTCCTTTTTCTTGCCTCCAGATGTCTGAACACAGACCCTCAGACCTGCTGGGATTTAAGGAGTTTACATCGTCCTTCTGGCCACAAGCACAACTGCCTGCAGGGCAGTGAGGAGCTGGTACCCAGAGGAGCAGGCTTTACTGGAACTATTTAACTTTGCGTAGTTCACTGATTCTTTTCATTCACTCTGCTGTACTTATACACACACACACACCACGCCACCTGTATGCACATATAGAGATGTAATTGCTCATTCACGTACGTCAACAAAATTTAGCAAGAGTTTATTCACTCTTTATCCTAGATAATGACATGATGGTAGACTGGATATGGCCTTGGGAAGTTCTTACACACTAACTCATGTTCTTTCTTTAATTCAGTTAGTCCTGTGAATCTAAACAAAAAAAGTTTTTGGTCAAATTATTAATTGAAATTTATAAATATTAAACTGGAAATGAGATATAGGAAGGATGGGAAGAGGTAAAAACTCAAAACAGCAAATGAATTAGGAGGCTATTAAAGTATTTGAAATAGAAGTAAAGAGTACTTGGGCAAGAGTAATGAAAGGGGCGAAGTTCAAAGAAGAATGAAATGGATTGTTACATCTTTCAAGGTGAAAAGACCCAAGACCTGGAAGGTAATTGGATGTGTAACATGAACAGTCAGGAAGGGTCAAGATTGGCTCCAGGTTATGTCCTGGGGCAGTAACACACACACACGGGCATCAAGGGGAGGGTCTGGTTTGGGGAACACAGGGAGAGACAGTGAGTTCTATTTGGGCTTTTGGAGTTTTAGGAGCCAACAGGTCCGTGTTCAAATTGTAGATAAAGTATCTGGGCATCTGCTTTGCACATGTGACACCATGGAAATGAGAAGAAACACGTGGTTAAAGCGCAAGCAGAGAAAGAATTTCAAGGGCAGAACCTTGAACGATGCATACGTGTTCAGTATTGAAAGAATGAAACCAAAGTAACTAAGGAGTTCACACAAGGTTCTTAGAAAGTAGGAGGAATCAAATATAGGGCAACCTAGTGTGGAGTGTTATGGAAAGGTTTTAAATGTTTCAGAAACAGAGATCATGGACTGTTGCTTGTATTGACAGCATCCAGCAGAGTTTGCCAAAACTAGGTCTTCGATACATGACTATTGAATTAAACCCGGGGTGGGGGAGGGGGGAGAAACATAATGAAACTCTCAGGATCTAAAAACTGTAAGTGGTATGTATGTCTGTATTATCCTGTCATTCAGTATTAGATTAAAAAGATATAGTGTCCCCGTTGTGTAGTTCTCCCTTGCATGCAACAATAACAGACTGTTACGTCATCGGTAACCCTCAGTCTTTATGACCACAGTGCAAAGTAGGTGCTACAAAGCCCGTTTACCTCAAGGGAGTCAGAGCTCATCAACAGTCAGCAGTGGTGGAACCAAGACTGCACGGGGTACCTGTCAGCAGCACCTGTCTTCCTTCCTCGGGTTGTGCCAGGAAACTCGAGCCAAACCAAAGAAGGCTTCTCCCATAACAATCCTTGAATATTTGATGACCTCTTCCTCTTCTATTTTTCAAGCCAGTCTTTTCTGGTTATCCAAATTGTGAAGATTCATTAGTATTACTGTCACCCTCCCTCAAAGAATTTTTGGAAAATTCAGTAAAGATTATTAAAATAATTTGATTGAATAATAATAAAAGGTAATACTTGTATATGGTTTACTCTATTCATGTCATTCTTCTAAGCACTTTAATTGTATCTATTTAATTCTTACAGCAGTCTAATGAGATAAATATTATTATCTTCATTTTAATGAAATTAGCACGGAGAAGTTAAATTATCTGCCCAAGTTCAAACAGCTAATAAGTATAAAATAATCATTTTGTGATATAAAGTGGCTTGAAAGACATTAAATCTAGACCATAAGACTATAACTAGGAACAATAACAAAAAAATTCAGTAAAAATTAATTGGCCATAAGTCATTTCATGAATGGGTGATTATAAATTTTGAATGTATAAATGGATGAAAGCTACAGTCTATTGATGGAAATCAAGAACCACTGGGTCTTCCATGTGTTCAAGATCTGGTGTAGCATCTGATCTCATAGGGACTCAGCATGTGTGGAAAGACACCGGAGTACAACTAGGAAAGCAATAGCTCTCTCACTCTTGCTCTATTTCTAACTCATCTCATCTCTGTACATCTACACAAAATGTCCACTCTCTCTTCTTCCTACATCTTGAGAAAATATCTTTTGCAGCCCAACAGAACCAGAAACATACTAGAAAGAGAGTTCCTGGGAATGTCATTCAGCTCAACCAAATAGACATATCAGAAACCATCACAGGCATGCATGGTCATAGGCATGATGGTCTAAATTTTGCCACATTTTGTTGTCTGGTAATGTTATTTACAGGAGGCCTATCCAACATGTGGCCCAGGACAGCTTTGAATGTGGCCCAACACAAATTCTTAAAACATGAGATTTTTTTTTAGCTCATTAGTTATCATTAGTGTTAGTGTATTTTATATATGGCCCAACACTATTCTTCTTCCAAGTGGCCCAGGGGAGCCAAAAGGTCGGACACCAGTGATTTATAGGATGATCTATGCAAAATATGCCTGATAAAACAAACCATAAATTAAGAATGACAAGTTGAAAGCACAAAAGATTGTGATTGTTATGTTACTATTTGACATTGTTAGGTAGGAGTACAATATGTAGGTAGATATAAGTAATAACAAATGCTTAGATATTTTGAACTATAATAAAACCGAGTGTCCCTACTTTCTTTAAACCTCAGGCCTTTTAAATAGAAGATATTGGGCCATGCTTTTTCTGTGGTAGATATCAAATTCATGTTAACTGAAACTAAAATTGCAAATAATTAATATGTTCTCTGGAACATTAAAATTTGGGGTGGCACAGTTAATACATGTGTTTTGGATAGGGGAAAATAACATACAGTAGAGTATGATAGTTTTACTAAATACCATTTATTGTGGGTAGATTGCATACCAGGAAATTACATCCATTACCACTAAGCATTATACGTCCTTGAAAGGTCACTCAGCCAGAAAGTGAATGATTTAGGATTCAATTCCTTTCTGAACTATTCTTAATTCTGGATGCACTTAATGACACTATAATGCCTCTGAAAGTTACTTTTGGATATCCACTTCACCTACCTATTGGTGATGTGCTTTTCCCTGCTCCCTTCTCGTAACATTCACCCTCGGGAGAAACTTAATGCTGGATGGTTGGTATTTTATGTCTTTTTACAAATTGCAAAGCAAGGATTTATTTTTCCTGATCTAAGACTCTTAGTTATCAGTGAATGAATAGGCACAGAGGGAAGCCTGGGGACAATATTCCTCCAAAGCCCCTTTGAATCCACTCTAAGCAGCTCCACATGCGTCCGCCTTTAAGCCTCCCCCACTCCTCTCTCAGGGACCTGACTTTGAAACCACAGTAATATTGCTAAGTGCATTGCTAATCAAATCCAGTTTAATTTTCCTAACTTACATTCTTTTAAACTGTTTGAAGAGCTACCTTGGCATTATTAACTGGCTAATGATTTATGAAAATTCTAACTCCCACTTTCCTATCAGCCAAGTTATAACAATATTCACACATATCAATAAGACTCCAAGTGGATTAAAAAAACAACAGCAGAAAACAACTACCCTGATTTGATGAAAAATAGCTTCAGAATATTATGCACTGTATTTAATTCAGTTTCTAATGCCTGTAGGGAGAAAACTCAGTTGTCTAGACCACTTTACTTTTTTCTTAATTTAAAGAAAAATGACAGGAATTTAATCAGCCCTTCTATAGATAGACCTTGGAAAGAAAAGAAAGTAGGTGTATAGTTTGACTTGCAGTAGAAGAGAAGATAAATATGAAAAAAACAACACAAAAACGAAACAATACCCAAAACCTTAAAGTGAGAGTTGGAAATCTGTGGCCAATTACTAGGTGTCAGATAATTTATCACAATGGGAAGTGACATACACTTGTGGCGACCACAAGGAGATGAAGCCCAGTGGGGCATCTGTTAGCATCAGCCCAGCACCTGGAGGGTCCTCAGGTCTGTTGTGCATATTTGCAAGCCCACATGTTCTCTACTTTGATTTAAATGCACACTAAGCAGTCAGCAGCTGGGTTTTATCTTATTATTTATAATTGATGGGTATTTGTATGCCCTTGAAATCATCACAATTTCTGAGACCTAATTCCTTTATTCCCTGCTTTGTCACCCACTTCACTGTGTTCTTGGCCATTGAATTCGCTTTGTCATTCCTCAGTGTCCTCATTTGCAAGAGTGCCGGCATTACACTTGTCACTTCCTTCTCTCAGGCTGCTGGGAAGATTAATGAAATAAAACATTGAAAGATTATTGGGCTCTGTGGAAACAAGACACTGCATACACGCAGTATTTCATTCTTATTTATCTCTACTTTGAGGGAAAATGGAGTAAAATGAACACAGCTGTGGTTTAGGTTCGAGTAGGTAGAATTCAAGGACTGAAACTATCAGTTGGGAAAAGAATTCCTCTTGCTTCAGAACAGGTTTTCCTTTCAAGGACCTTGAAAACGTAATTCTGCACAGTTGCCTTTTCTAATTGATGTTCTGTATGTGGTGGTTCTCCCTGAAGCTCATTGTCACCTCATAGTTTCCTTGTAGCATTTAAAGTTTGTGCTTTACTAGGTAACTGATAGAAAATGTAAGACTGTTAAAAATAAAAAGTGGCAAGATACACTATGCAAGATGGCATTTATATGAAAAAAATGGGAAAAGAAGTAGCTTCCATCAATATGTTCTTTCAAGCAATAAAGCTGGACTTTCAAAATTTTAGACATACCTAGCAATAACAGAAATAGTCCTATTTCTCACAGTAGAGACTAGGAAATGTTTCTACGTGGATTATTGGTATGAGAAGACATACAGGATTGATAAAAGGACCCTCCCCGAACCTGTCACCTTTGGTTCCAGGTATAATAGATACCTACAGCAAACTAAAAGAGTTAAGTTTTTATTGAACGCTTACTATATTCCTCACATTTATATACATTGTCTTGTTTAATCTGCATAACAATTCCATTTTTTTCCTTATGTCCAAAATTAGGTTGAATAACTTGCTTGCCTGCATTTACACAGCTAGAATGTAGAAGAACCTGAATTAAAGTTATCAGGCATAAATGATGCTTATCATTGTTATATTGTTTCTGAGAATGAATTTAAAATGATCTTATATTCAGTGAGAGTGCTTTTGTTATGTGGGTAGGTGACTAATTTCTTTACTAGGCTATAGGGTCTTTTGAGGGCATTTAATGTCTTACTCTCTCTGTGGGAAATGTAATCTCAAGCTCAATGTCTGTGCATAGGAAGGATGACTTACATGGATATTTTCAAAGGAGATATTATCTTCTGATGTAGATAAGAAAACCGAGGTTTTAAGACAGTGGTACCCAACCTTTTTCCACATGGGTACCCCTTTTAAACCCATGTCTATAAATTGTACCCCTTGTTTTTAAAACAGCTGTTTTTAAATACTCACACTTTTGTTCAGGGCCTATTTTAATGTAAAATATTGGAAATGAGGTAATAAGTTAGGAAAGAAAAATTACTACACTAAAAATACAAACCACAGGTTTTATTTTACAATATTTGTAACAGTTAAATATTGATAATAATCATCAAGTATTGAAAAATTAAATAAAAAATCTACTTGAAAAGAATCACAATTAAAGACAATGCACTTACTTTTACTCAGTCAATAACTAAACTGATTAAACTGATTAAAGTCTGGCTATGGATGTATTTATATGTTTGGGGAAGTTCTAGAAATGTCACAAATGGATTGTTCTGAAACTGTGTGTAATGATTGATGGAAGATTGGTTTGGGGGAAGGGTTCATAGCCACGCCCTCACCAATCGTCATTCACTAATGTGATCTAGTTATGACGTGTCTCCATTAATACTGATTCAAACTTAACATTTATTGTTCCATAACTAACGTTTTGCATTTTTTACTTGTTTTTTTGCTATTACTGATTATTTTTCGGGGACCCCTGAACAGCCCAGGGTATGCGAATCACCACTTGGGAATCGATGTTTTAAGGCATTAAGATATTAAGCCACAATTTTTTAGCCGGTAAGGACCGAAGCCATTATTCTGCCCAGGATTTCTGACTCCAGTCCATGGCGCTTCCGTGATACTGTATCTTCCTCTACTCTTTTCCCAGGTTTCTAATTTTATAAGGTTAAGCTTTGTAGGAAAGTTGGGAAACACACTATGTGCACTGAATCAATAGGTACCTTTAGACTTCAAAAGACACAGGGATATATTGAGTTTCTACAGGGTACCAGGCATATTGCTAACTGAATTACAATCTCATCTAATTTAATCTTAAATATTCTGTGATGTAGTAGTGAGTATGGTCCCATTTTTATAGATGAGGAAACTGAGCCCGAAAGAGGTTAAGTTACTCATCCAAAGTCAAACAACTGTTTAAACTGAGGTCGACCTGATTTTAAACCCAAATTCATTCGACGACACCAAAAAGAGTGACAGTACAGTATATCTCAAAGCTTCATTTTAATCTAAGTGTATAATGCATGACCGAGACTATTACTTTCCTTACTAAAGAGAGCCTGATTTTGAGTTCTTTGGAGTTGTAAACACCATTGTCAAAATAACATTTTCAGTGAGCTACTTGAATATGATGATTACTCTTGAATGAAACGAACTGAAAAAAGACAGAGGCTTGTTAACAGGGACAGCCGACCTTCAGGAGGGCTCGAGCACTTTTGCTTGCATTCTTTTGTCTCCTGCCAGGCTCCTTAGGGTGGTCACCCATAACGGCCACGCCGGCTGTGCCGTAAGTCCCACCCTTCTTACCTAGTGAGACTTACTACCCACACTTAAAGAGAAGCCTGCTCCCAGGGTGCGAGCACACGCCGCCTCTGCTTCTGCCGCTGATGGCCAAAAGCCTGGACCGGTGACAGCTGGACTAGAGTGAGATTCCTGGCACATCCGGGCAAGGAGGCCATTGAGGCTCAGGAGTGAAGGAAACACATTGAACTCACTGCCAAAGCAGCGGGGAGGAGCAACTGCTATGTGCACGGTCTCGTTAGCGTTCCAAGAGGATCTAGAGTTGTGCTTGGAAAGGGAAATCTCTGCAAAGAGACTTACAACCTTGCTTTGGAATGAAGCAACAAGGTGCCATACATCTTCCAGGTTGTAACAAACCTTAGAAACGTGGAACGTTCCCTTCTTTGATTTTGGATGTGGGCCGTGGCTACTACACACATGTGTGTATTTGAGGCGTCTTAGAGAACCCTTCTCTCCTCCTGAAGTGAATGCTCAAAACTTCACGTGTCACACATTCTCACCAGGGGTTAGGGGTAGGCTGACCAGACGTACCACTTCAAACAAGACAGAAAATGGCACTGTCCCATTTCATGGTACGTGTGGTCAGCCTAGTCTCACTGGCCCAAATTCAAGGTGTCAGTAGGGTGACCCTACGTACTGTCTGCAACGGGACAGTACCGTTGTGTCCTGTGCTGTGTGAAACGGTGTGCCTGGGCAGCGTGCTCGGGGGAAACGGGGCAGTACTCCTAGCCCCCGCGTGTTGCTACCTACAGCCCCTGGAGCGTGCTGGCTGAGCCTGGGAAAGGCCACACCGCTCCGAGGAACCGGCCAGGGGTAGCCTGCCAGGCTACTCCGTCTCCTGGCTCAGGAGCTGAGTTTGGGAGCCTACAGGAAGTCTGCTGGGACTTTTCTCTAATATTTGCTTAAGCTGGAGGGCTTTGGGGTGAGAGGAGAACAGTCCCCTATCTGTCTTACTTCTCCAGCGCTGTATTTGGTCCAGCACTGAAGTGGGGCCTCTTGTGTAGTTAGAGCTTGTTTAAATCCTTCTTTCTATTTAAAGTAAAGAAGTGTCTACTGAAACTAAGCTGTGTTATTTTTCCAAATCATTATAACTGGGGCTGGGTCACCTCCTCTTGCCCTGAATTGTGTATTTTCTCTGTCTTAGCTCTTCTTCTGAGACGGTAGTTCTAGTGGCTAGTGTTTCACCCAGTCAAAAAATACTGTGCTACGCTGACTGGGTTACATGTACCCACAGCTCTCCTAACTTCCCAGGTCCAGCAGCTCTTCTCTAGAGAGCCACTTTGCCAGAGGAAGATCAGCTCCAGACAGGGGCTGGTATCCAACTTATAAACTCATACATTTAGTGTAATGCTAGGATGGCATGCTCTGACGTCAGCCGGGCTTCCTTCAGGTCCTTCCCTGGTACTAGCTGTGTGACTTGGGCCAAGTTATTTAAACTCTCTGAACCCAGAATGAAAACAGAGGTATTAATTTCTATGCTGTAGACATGGTGATGGGGGTGTTGGGCTCTGGTGGGTACTGGTGGGTACTGGTGGGTACTGGTGGGCACTCTCAACATAGCCTCGGCTCCACCCTGCCTGAGCATTGTTGGCAAAGCTGTTACTTTTGCCACCAGCAGCTCCGTTCCGAGCTGAGTAGACAAGAAGATATGGGGCCAGCACACAGATTAACCAGAAGGACACGTTAGGAGTTCCTACAAAGCCCTAACTATCTCTATTCAACCAGCCCAACATCCATTCCTGGAAATATTTGGGAGAAATTTTAGTTGTAGGGAGGATGCAAGGCAAATGGGGAGGAAGCCCAATGAATATGATTATGATATTATTAATCTTAGCTTTTGCGTTTTATGCACCACGTGTTGTTGTGACCTAGGAAACACCTGTTAGATATTTATGCATCTCAGTCTGTCCTTAGTCATTTTATGTACAGACATTGTTTTGGCTACAGAGGTCATGTAAAGTGGAAAGATGGGATAATTAAGTCAAACCATAAGATTTCCAGAAATTAACAATAGGCTTTTCTATTTTGTATTCCTGTCTCTCCTTCTATTATTTTCACTTTCACAGATAAGATCGCTTCATCTTGAAATTTAAGTAGAATGAGGAACAGGCAAACTCAAATAGAAAAATAAATCTAGGTCATCCAACTGAAATTATATTTTGGGTCATCTGTGAAATGACTTTGACCTTTTTTTGTTTCTACTATAAAATGGAAAAATTACGATCAATTCCATAATTTTAAGAAATTTGAACAAAGCACTATAAAGTACTTTTAAAATTCAAATCATGCCCACCTTAATTCCCAACTTTTAGCATAAAGTTGGCACACAACAAGCAATTAAATGGCGTGCTTCATGAGTAAAGTAATATTCCATGTGGTATATAGTTCTTTGTTTACCCAAGAAGTTCTGTTGTGGAGAAAAGAAAAACAATACACTTAACCAGGTGTCGGAAACATGGATTCTAGGCCCAGAATGACCTTGTACTAATCAGATGACTTCCCTTCTTGGAGTTTTATGTTCCCTTTTTGCCACTTTGAAGGAGCTGATGTTCTCTAGTTCCTCCTTCCATTGCTAACACGTTAATGATTTTATTTAATCCATAATGTGGTAGAATTATAGTGTCAACAGTTAGCCCCTGAGATCTAGGAGAGGTCCAGTGGCTCTGGGGTGGTCAGGGGGAGGAGAAAAAGGAGGAGAGAGAGGAAGATGTGGGAGAAGAGGGAGGGAAGGGTGTGTGAAGAGAAAGAGGGAGAAGGAGGGTTCCTTTACATATCATGGGGCAGCACCAGCCCACATGCAATTCTGGAGTAAGTATGGCTGTCTTTGTAGTCACCATTTTTTATTCCTTCCGATCCCATCTTCCGTGCTTCTCTCTGCAGATGTACGTTTGGATAAACACACCCAGCTGAGGTCACAACCTTCCCACCCTCCCAAAGTCAGCCTTACCCCAAAAGGTCCATAGTCCCAAACCCCTTCCCTCTCCCAATCCAACTATCACACATCTGAACTTGGCTGCAAGTTGAAGAGACATAATCAATTCACTCCTAATTAAGTGTGATTTCATCTTCAATCCTGCTTCAGATACTCAGTTATGTACGAGGGCTGTCCAGAAAAAGAAATCCAGCCATACAGGGCTCTATTTTTCACATTACACGGCTGGATAGTTTGCGGACAGCCCTCGTATTTTAAAAAGAGGGTGCCTGCCACTAGCGTGTTAGATAACAAGGTGAAGGGCAGAATCCAAGAGTATGTGAGCAGAGTTGCATGGCTGCCACACAGCCATCCAGGCCCCTGGGGACTGTGCTCCCCACAGCCACTCCCCAGAAGCCCCTCCTGCTCTCCTCAGCCTCGTCCCACCCTTTTCATCTCTGCATAGAGGCTAGGAAGCCAGCTCTCACCACAGTCACTCCCGGGGGCACCACAAGTTTTCCATGAACTAAATCAGGATGGACACAAACATAACCAAACACAGGAAGAAGCAGTAACAGCTTTCCTGGTGAGGACCTCGGGCCCTGTGGCTTTGAGAGTGGAAGGGGTGGAGCACGGAGCTTCTCTCTAAGTCGACACACACTTGGACCCTCGCAGCATGAGAATGAGAGCAAGGGGGGCAAGCCACGTGTACCGGAAGTGAGGCGTGACTCACGGGGTTCCTTGGGCTATGCGCCTATCTACTTCCAGGCAGGAAGTAAACATTAGGGCCAGACATGAGGAAGCAGAGTTTTCCAGCTTTATCCTGCAGCCTTTCCCACTCTTTCCAAACCTGTTTTAGCAGACGTGGCTCGGCCCGAGGTGCTGGTACAGCTACAACCATAAGGCACGTACCCCAGCTCCCTGACTCCATGTGACTGAGTCAGAGGGAGAAAAGTCCTCCTCAACCTCGGCCAACAAACAAAGCATGCAGTAGCCAGTAGGGCTGGAGTCCAAGGATTTACGAGGATACTCAGCTATGACCATAATGCTTGTACCCCCAACCTTGGTTCCACTGGAAAGTGTTGGTACTCCCCTAATTATGCGACTGAAGCCAACAGCACACGAGCTGTATCCTCGTCCAGAGGCTGGACACCCCTGTCTGCAGCTCCGTGCCCTGGGCAGCAGGACACACCTACATCCTCTTGTCTCCAGGGATGTCATTCTATAAGTTTGGTGTGTGTGCTGGCTGGTCCTGTTTTCCTGTTTCTACAACAGAATACAAAACAAGTAATTCATCATCTAGCTTGCTGCTTTTTAAGCTTTATTCTATTTCTGAGAAAAATGCCCATAAACTGTTATGAAAAATTTCACATAGAATTCTCAGAGGTCTCTGGACGGGCTGACGATGGGCTCATTGGACCCTAAGCCAGGACAGACAGTGCTGAAGACATCGGACACCTCTGCTAGACGCAGGTACAGTGTTGAAGAAGGCACAGTCCGGAGGCATTGGAAACATCATAAGCATTGTGTGCTGACTCTTCCCAGACACCCTACCTAGAATAGAACCTCTCCTTTTTCCTATTTTTCTCTAGTCTTTCCTTATTTATTTCTTCTTCAAAAACACTTACTACCACCAGATAAAAAGGGTCTGCAAAAAGTTGTGAAGATGGGCTATACCTATTTAAAAAATATATCAGTTATATTTTCAACTAATGCATTCAATATGTTTTTCTTAAAATTTTAAATAGCTTTTCAGGTGATGTACTTGTAAATTTAAAGTACTGGGTCTATTTGTTCATCTAAAAAAGGACAAGAAAGTATGTGCCTCATGTTTCTAGACTTTTAGGGCAGTTTTAAGTATGTTTATTATACTACCAGCTAATTCTGAGAATGTCTCAGCCAAAGGAAGGGGATTCAAAAGCACATTAGTATGGATCTATGTTTACTTGATCTCATCATTAGCATTAGTTAGTACCTCCACAGTTACGATTGGAATACAGACTCTCAAGTCCCATTAAGTCTTACTTTTTCAGTCTCAGCAGGCTCTTGTATCAACTAATTAACACATAGGTCGTTATTCTCATTTTTAGAATACAACAGATTATAAAAATACAACACTAATTATGCTGCTAGGGTGGGAAAGACACAGCACAAGCAGAAAATTCTGCTTCATGACAAGGAGTGGACTCTATTCTAATCACGGGTCTGCGTAGCTAGAATTAACCAAAGATCAAAAGAAAAGCTCCAATCAAAGTGTCTCTGGATAGAGAACATCGTTGTGAGCACAGAACCGTGCCAGTGGATCCCCTACATCAAGCTTGTCCAGTCCGTGGCCCATGGCCACATGCAACCCACGACAGCTTTAAATGTGGCCCGACACAGATTTGTAAACTTTCTTAAAATATTATGAGATTTTTTTGGTGAACTTTGTTTTTTAGCTCATGAGCTATTGTTAGTGTCAGTGTATTTTATGTGTGGCCCAAGACAATTCCTCCACCTCTGTGGCCCAGGGAAGCCGAAAGATTGGACACCCTTGCGTATTCTCGAAGACGGTGGCCCAACACCACATCTTAGACGAGAGATGCCCCACTCTGTTCATTCTGGGCATGTACCCACGCTTAGCAGTGTGGTGGTGCAGCACAGCCGATGGGAAAGACTCCTCTTTCAGAGGTTAACTCTGACAGTGCAGACAACAAGCTGCTTAATTGTTATATAAAGTAGAAAGTGATACATGCCAGAAGGGATACAGATGAAGTCCTACTGCACAACAGAAACGGGGCACAAGAATGAGAGGTTACCTCTAGCTGGGGAGAAATGAGGGCGAGCTCGATGCGAAGAGCCTTTGAGTTGAGCTTTGAGAATGAGAAGGACTCGAACATGCGATGATGAAGGGAAGTCTACCCTACCCCGGAGCAAAAGCACGATAAAGAGGACCCCGGACTCTCTAGCACAACGTTCACTTATTTGCCATAAGTTTCACGTTGTTTTTGCTGCTGGAATTCTGCTTTAGTCATCGCTCCCACAGGTTTGGCCCAGCCTGGCCACGGCAGCAGGTAGCAAGGGGGACTCTTCAGTAATGTAGTTGGATGCTTCTAATTGCATTGGTGATAAATGCTGGTAAAAAGCAAATGAATGAAGGCTCCACTATCACAGAAGCATAGCAAAGAATGCAAATGAAGGCAGCACACAGTTTTGGAGGAAATCTTTGAAAATCTGTAGTTAAGTAGGGAAGGGGCTACCACTCCTTACTCTGCCTTGCTGGCAGAAAGCAAATAATGATTGAACTAGTCACATAGAGATGACAGCTCTGAAAGACTCCTCTGTGATAGTTAAACAAACAAACAAACAAACAGTGTTCTTCAACTGGAGCTGATGTATAAAAGAGATTTCACGAGAATAGATTACACAGAAAACAAAATGGACGTGTTCAGGAGCTCAGTTTAGGAAGACTTGATTTTGAACACAAGAGGAAACATAAATAGTCTGATGAGGTAACACCTTAAAAATGAATCCAGAGTTTTGCTCCCCAATTTGTCTTGTGTGAAATTCAACATACCCCCTTATTAAATTTGCTGTGTTTGTACATTTTTATTCAACCAAATTTCTTTGTAACTGTATCTCAACTGAGATATACATGGAAAACTTCACATACATCCATAAATGTCATTACTGCGCGTGGGCATTTTCAAGTGCAGTCCCCTGTTTTTGTTTTTCCTTTTATGTTGGCACCACCACCATCCCGTCTTCCTTCTACCCACATAGCCATTTACTCAAAGTCATCCTTGATAATTCCCACCATGTGCTGTTCTATATGGTCTGCAAGCTCGTGGAATCATAATTCACATATACACAAGCCTAGTTAGTTGTGTGGGGAGTTTTGCACTGGAATTGGGGTACAGTAAGAATGGCCTTATTTCAGTCATACTTCTCTATCTTGTTTTTCCATTCAATTTCTTTGAGGAAATCAAGTCAAATCATTTATCTCGCATCCATTTTTTTTAAATGACTATATTATGTTTCATAGTATAGATATAAAATTCAAGATTATCATACTTTGTTTTTGGGGATGATAATTTTAAAATGCCACCAAAATAATTTTTAATTTTCAAACTCTTCTGGAAAAATTATATTTCAAGTGCCAACAATATAGACTTGTAAAATCATGTTGTCCTGCCAGCTGTCAATCCTAAGAAGCTAATTGGACTTGTGCACATGACAGAGAGAAACCAGAGACTTCCACTGGTCGTGCTCTATGCGCCCCACCTGCCAGAGGTAATCGAAGATTTCAGCAGGTGAAGACCAACCATGAAATTATCATCCCAGTGAAAATGGGTTTATTTTGGGGAGGGGGGGGATTCTATTGCAAACTGATTCAGTAACAGTTCTGCCTACTTGGCATTACCTTTTTATACGGACAATTTTGCCTCCAGCAAAATTTGTCCATATAAAATTTTGGACAGGTTTATATGGGCAAATTCCCTCATCTCATCATCTTTATTGCCCTCTCCTCCTCTACTTTTCTTATCTATCTGACTCAGCCATTCCTGCTTGGTGGGCTAATCCTCTTGCTTTGGAGCACACTTTCTGGATGTTCTCTATCCCCTCAGCTCAGTATCTCTGGCCCCCGGTCCTCACCCAGGCCCACCACAAAAATGACCCCGCTGCTTGTTAAGCATTTACCAAACCTGAGTGCACTGTCAGGTCTTACACATCTTTGTGGGCCCAGAACCCGGCACAGTGCCTGGGGCCTTCGGCGTGGCAGATAGACATTTGTGCCAACTTCCTTACATTTTGAATTGTGTCACTGCCACTCTGCCTCACAAAGCCAGTCATTTCTCATCTGTTGGTTCCACACGTGCTTTAGTCACCAGGTTCCCGTAGAACACCTACTATGTTTGTTTTCTCCTTTCCTTTTTCTCTCCCACTTCCAAAACTTCAGGTTAGCTTCTTATTATTACTATCCTGGACTATTGAACAAAGAGTTTCTGACTCATTTGTTGTAAGTAAGAATTTTGCAGGCCAAAATGAATCAAGGGACAGGAAGAGTCTCTCAAGATCACAGAGTTGGAGAAGGATTTTAACATTGTAACAGGTCACACACACACACACACACACACACACACACACCCCCATATCTATATGTGTATTACCTGCATCTGTATCTTCTATATACATTCAATCAATTTTTTCATTAACATTTGTTATATAAAATTGTACTACAGGTACCATTTCTCTTTCTATATTCTTTACTCATTTCAGGTAGTGACTTTGAAAAACAAAACAAAATAAATTAAAACAAGTACCTTGACTAGTTGACTTATTGTTCTCCTAAATTCCTGATGTGGCTGGATCTGAGCCAAAGCAAACAAAGGCATCATTTCATAAAGAATATGCTAAACTCTGCCTTTGAAAACTCTGAAAGTCCTAGTGCTTTCACTTTTATTGTTACAAGGAAAATTCTGGCAACCTTCTAAGGTCCCCATAGGTACTAGATCAAAAAGTAGTATTGAATCTTTCTCTATGACTCTTTCCCAAACCTTGAATTACCAGTCAGGGTGTGATTAGCTCTTGTCACAGGAAGTGCCTCAAGCATGCCCCGTATATTTAAAGGGGCCCAAGAAAAGGAGGTGGTGCAACTCACCTAGATAGTTATAGTCTTTAAGATTGATGAAAGGTTTAGGGTTTTATTTTCTTCTGATTGAAGAACCAGAAACAGGATGTGTGGCACTGCGGTTTCTCTTGGATCAGAAAGCAAGGGCTTTTTCTTTCTTATCGCTCAGTACATGCTTATTTTGTCTTTCATGGTCTCCTGCTTTATTTTTTACCACAAAACGAGCAAGCGAGCGAACAATCCTAAGAACACAAAAACCCCAGAACACCTCGTACATGGGAAAATTGTCTTAATTTACAAGGAGTGATCCTCTGTATAGCCTTCACTGAACTTTTCAAGTATGACTAGCATGTAAATGTACCAGTATCTCATCATCAGACTATGTTTGATCAGACTGAAACTCTGAATTAAAATGTAACTGTGCAACAAGTTGATATCAAACAAAGTTATTACCTATTTAATCACACGTTCAAGAAACACTTTTTTTTTTAATTTTCTGCAGAACGAGGTTTAGTGAGAGTAGTCTTGATTTTTTATGGCTTTTTATTCATATACTGTTTTTGGAAAATGATTGCAGTGGTGATTTATTTATATGTCTAAAGTTCTGGAATATTTTTGATCAGTGTGTGTTTTCATTGGTGATAGGTTTTACAGACCTTACCATGCATTTTCTCCGGGAAGTGTCCCTACATACTGAGTTAGGAAATGACTTGAGCCTGGCGGTAAGTGTACAGGCTCAGCTCTTAGTGGCTGTGTGACTGCAGGTCTCACTTTCCTCATCTGCATATATAAACATCTATCAAACTATTAATTCTGGTTTTTCTAGGAATACATGGAAAAGAGCTGCGCCAGGCACGTGGGCCTTTGATATTTTCTGATATCATTCTCTCCTCCTACTTGTAACTTTATCTGTGAACATATCATACCTCTTATGTGCATTAGAAAGAACTTTCCAGATTTAACCTGGAAATATTACACTCTATTCTCATGAACTTAGAAAGGCTGAGAACCATGATATTGCTTTCCTGAGTATGGCCTCATGGCTGGTGACAGACACTTACCCTCAGACATGCACAGCTTTGTTAACGTGGGCAGAAAGAATAGGGCCATGGGGGAAGAGGGAGGGGGAGGAAAGGAAGGAGGAAGCGAAGTCGGCATTAAGGAGGGGCAAGGTCAGTAGTTAAGAGAAAAAAAGCCCACTACAAGTCAGGAAGGATGTCAGCAGCTGAGAGAGGTTCCAAAACAACATCTTGCCACTTGAGGTGAAATTTGGCTGATTATAATGGATTAGAATATCATTAGCATGCAGCCAAGAAAAATCTCCACCCCCCATGTCACCATGATAGTTCTGAGAGAGCCAAGTAAGGACAAAAATGCCCCCTCCCAGTGGGAAAGCATGGTCAGCGAGGAACCTCCTAGGAGGGCCCACAATGCCATTCTTGAGTCCCGCATACTCCACCCTTTCATTTTTAAGTGTAGTAGATTCCTCCACTCCGCTTCTTCCAGGGCTGTGGCTCTCCTTCAAGCCTGTTCGCTCTTGCTACCTCGAGGGTGTACTATCCTTTTCTAAGAAGTCTGCTTGCTTGGCTTATTTGGGGCATCCTTGAATTCTTTCCTGGGAGGAACACCAAGAACCCTTTTTCCAGCCATAGTTCCACGTGGAAAGGCTTCACAAAGGTGTGAAGGCAGTTGGTACCAGCTCAGAGTAGTTCTACACTGCATGGACCTGGAGGATTGGAGCAAATCATTGATCAAACAGCCCCACCAGCCAGAAATTAAGGACATATGGTAGGTCTTGGTATGAAGCAATTTCTCCTAGTCTGTGGTGTTGAGAACGTTTATGATGTGACCTTGAATGACTGGGATATATTACATTCCTTTCCTTGCTGCCCTATGCACAATTATTTACATGGGATTTTGTTTATTTGATTTGATTCTTGCTAAATTTGGGCCACCAGGCTTATAAACAGTGGGCTTTTGTATTTACCTACTACTAACCAGCTGGATAGGAGCTGAAATTAATAGAAATGTGACTCTTGCAAAACTAGACTGGGGCTCATGCAGTCTTTGCTGTACTGATTCTTTAAAATCACTAGACTAAAAGGGAAAGTTTTAAAACAATGTTTATCAAATCTAATTTTCTTGAGACAATTCACAAATCAGCTTCTGTTGCAAATTGTACATCAGAAACATATTACTAATAAACGAAAGAGCTCCTCAATACAAACCACGCTCCCTCTGACTACCAAACCGGAGTCACACGCGTCCATCAACAGTGGCTCTTTTTGTTTTTCCTTCTGACCTTGGTCCGCCTCTCAGGCCATTTTTCTGCTTCTAGCCCTTTCTCTCAGTTCCAGCTTACCTGTAGGTGCTAATTAAAATGGCAGTTGTTAAATTGATCATTAGCACGGTGCAGCTACTGCTTGGAGTACAGAAGTCCCTCAAGTGACTCTTTGTTTCTCCCAATAGGACCCCTCTCTGCAGTCATTTCTGCTGCTGCTTTTCCCTAGCAGCTCTAACTCTTCTTAAGGAGAAAGCATGTAATCTACCATGTCGGCCCCAGCTGTTCCTCATTGAGTTCTTAGTCTTGTTTCTTCTGAGTAAATAGTCTAACCATATCTAGTTCTTTTAGTAATGATCCAACATCTTATTTAGGTATTTTGGGGGGAAAAAACCACACTTCTGTTCCATTAGGTACACTCTTCATTCAAACTTTATGGTATTCAAGTAGCTATCATAAGTATGGATGCACTTCAAAATCTATCTGTCTATCTGTCTATCTCTCTGTCTGTCTATCTCTCTGTCTATCTGTCTGTCTGTCTGTCTATCTATCGTGGTAAGAACACTTACTTTGAGATCTGTCTGCTTAAAGCTTTTTAAGGGCATAATACAGCCCTGGTAACGTAAGCTAAGCTGTACACCAGGCCTCTAGACCTTATTCATCTTGCGTAAGTAATATTTTATGCTTGTTGGACAGCAACACTATTCCCCTCCCCTCAGCCCCTAGTAACCACCACTGTCCTCTCCGTTTCTGTGAGTTTGACATAGACAATTCACAGACATGGGGTCAGGCAGTATTGTCCTTCTGTAGCTGCCTTATCTCACTCTGCACAATGTCCTCCAGGTTCACCTACGCTGCTGCAAATGTCAGGGTTTCCATCTGTTGAGGCTGAATGGTGCTCCACTGTGTGTACAATGTGTATACTTTATCCATTCATCCATTCAGGGGCGCTCAGGTGGCTTCCACTAGCTTGGCTGTTATGAAGAATGCTTCAGTGAGTATAGTGGGTGGAGTTATTTCTCTGAAATCCCAATTTCTTTTGTATACCTACCCAGGAGTGGGATGCAAGACCATGTGGTAGTTACTCCTTAGTTTTCTGAGGAGCTTTCATACTGTTTTCTCTCTGCCCTCCACGGCCCCACCAGATGTTGCTGCACTGTTTTCCACCCGCACTGTGTTTGGAGAAGCTGGAGGGAGGACATCACTGTCTCCCAGACCAGTATTATCTGGGTTTGTCTGGTCCCTGGAGGAGCTTGGCGAATGGAGAGGAAAGAGTGCTCTCTTTTTGCACCCAAGTCAGTAGATGGCTAAGACATTTAATGTTCAAAATTGCTGAATTTCAATGATAAATTAATTTGCCACATTTGAATGGTATGAACCAGATCTTGTGGGTTGAACCAGACATTAATTTTTCTACATGTTTCTCAAACTTATCAACACATCAGAATCAACTGGGGACTTTCAAAAGATACTGACGCCTCCTGCAGAGACTGTGAGTTAGAGTTAGGGCTTTGGAATTCTTACTGCTCCCCTGGAGACTAATGTGAATGTCGGAATCATGGTTTTACCTCAGTTTACTCTGCCACCTACATGGAGTAGAAACTAAAAGTGAATGAGACTTTAGCAGCCACTGCCTGAGTTTTGCATTTCACCTGTGTGCTAAAGATGAAAGAAACTTCAGCCTCAGACTTTGCCATTAAGGGACAGTAATTCTAATCTATATTTAAATGGATCCAGTTGTTGCCTGGGACCAGTCAGTTTAGGAACACTTCCCTCTGAGGGAAGGAGCTAGCAAGGGCCCCAAAGTGCTCCTCCAACACCTACTCTGAGTAGGGGCAAGTGCAAGATCTCTTAGGGGGCAATACAGAAACTTGGGGAAAATAGAGGCAGAAATAGCACCCAGCCTAATTAATTCCACTTCGTTTGTCAAATTTATTTATTACTCAAGTGTATGTACAAAGTCCCATACATTTGAGTCTCATTGATTAAATACTACCATAAGCTATTTGCAGAGTGATAACATGCTCACTACATTTCTAGAAGATAAATTCTTTGGGTTTTACTTCTGGACAGATAAGGTACATGGAATTACTTGAATCAAGCAAGAAACTTAGTCAGTCCTTTTGAAGGGTGTGGAGACTCCTTCCCCTGCTATCAAACCAGTTAGATTTAGGTAGCAATTTCATTGTTAATTAACGTACCCACTTATTTAACAAACATTAATTGAGCGTGTCTTCATGATGAGATACAAAGACAGGAGTCCTGTCCTTGAAGCATTTGTGTTCTGGAAGGTTGAGCAAATGATGTGGAGAAATGCTGAGGATGCTATGAAAGATGGTGTGGAGGGGACACAAAGGAGGAAGTAGTCACATTTAATAATAACTGTCATATATGGAATGCTTGCTATTATCTCAGAAGCCAGTGCTTTGTTTTATTTTGTTTTTTTTGTTCGTATTTTATAGAAGAGGAACTTGAGGTACAAAGGGTATATGGCTATTAATGAATGCTACACAGATTAATAGAACAGTGGAGAGGAAGAAATGAAAATGAATAGAATATGTTAAAAATTTAGAATTTATAACTCAGGCTATTAGTGACAAATCAGGTAGGAGAAAGGTAGCAGTCTTGGATTATTGAGTAGATGTGGTGATGTTTACTCATTCATATGTTCACTTATGCAACAAATATTTGTCAAGTGTTCTCATGTGACACTGTGCAAAGTGTTGGGAAGTGACACTAAGCAGCCCAGGGACAGTCTCTATCTTTAGGAGATGACATCCTAGAGAAGGAAACAGCATTTAATGAAGTAAACAACTCAATAGTGGCTATAGTGGCAGGTTTAATTAAAGAAATAAACAGGCTGATAAGAAAATAAAGGCAATATTATTTTAGTTGGGAAGGCAAAGGTAAAGAAGATATATTTGGGGAGGGAATACATGAGCCTAAAACTGAGAACGACTCAGCCCCATGAGGAGCCAGTGGAAGAGGGACTGAGACAAAGGAAACAATGAAGATGAAAGCCAGGTAGCACAGACGTCCTGGTCCAGAAACAGAGATTATTTGAGAATGTTTAAAGTGTAGAAGAAGAAAAAAAGATAGGTCATGATTAATGGAGGGATATATATATAGGGTCCAGATTACACAGTCTTGCAGCCAAAAGTAAGGAGTTTGGATTTTATTCCAGTAACAATGAGAAAACCCTTTGGATGGTTTTAAGCTGGGCGGTGGTCCAATGTAAGGGAACCAAGGGAGAGAAGACCGTTTCTGAGGTAAGATGAGATGCTCGTCCTGTTCACGTGAAGTTTGATTAGCCTATTTTACATTCAAGAGGAGATGCTGAATAGACAACGGGAATTGTGGGTCTGAGACACGGGAGCATTCTCTCTTTCAGGGTCTGGTAGGATTCTGCCACCCTACGATGGTATCCAAAGAACACTCTTGAATCCTAATCCTGTGAAGTTAAAATAAAAATTAAAAATAGAAAAGTATTTTAGAAGTATATAAATAATGAAGAAAAAGAATAAACACAATGTGGATGTTTTAGCATGAGCTCAAGTTTATATAATGTGTTTTAAAATTACTGTATTTCTGTAAGTTTGCATCCTTATTAAGGTATTGCAGTAATAAAAAATTGACCATAATAAATCTACTATTAAAGTTTAAATGTATTAATGGAAATTCATTAATGACATTTATGATCGATGTTAAATGCTCAAGAAAAAGTAATTTTCCACATTTAGTGAATTAGATATCTGAGTTTAAAAAATCGAATAGTAAAAAATGTACAATAGCTATGTGTTCCTTAGTACACACAGAAGACCTTCAAGAATTGACTCAACCTCTCTCACTAGAAAAGAGCCTCTAACACAACCTCCTCAGTTATTACTAAAAAAAGGTAGGAATGAAAAGAGTCATGATGATAAACATTTGAAGTGTAACCTCCTTAACCCAGGATCACTTGGTCCCAAGTTTTCCCCAGGAACTACAAGCCAGTGGACGCAGCAGAGCTTGTTGGTTCCATTTTCTCAGCATCTGCGCCACCAAGGACCCAGTAAGGAGAGGAAAGAGGAGGGGGCTGTCTGTATCAATAAGTACGTGTATCAGTTGTGCTGAGCCAAATGATATCTACCTTGCTATTGTCCTCACCCTATTGCCAACTTCAGGGAAAGCCCTTTAATTTTCTCTTGAATTAAAGTACCATCTACATAGATTATGACAATTACCTAAAACAACTCTCTGGACAGATAAGGTACATGGAATTACTTGAAGCAAGCAAGAATAGGGTTTTATTAAAAAATGGAAAAGAAGAAATGATGTAAAGAGTATAAAGAACCATTTTGATTATTAAAGACGAACTTGAATTTTATTACTTCCATAGTGCACTCATTGGGAAGGGTGAAAGGAATTAAGTGGAATGATGAAAGGAAAATGACTTATAGACCAAGAAGAAACTCAGAGAATAAGAGAAAAAAGAAGTTTAAGAGACCTCTAATGAGATCCATAAGATGTAGGATATGAATTGAAGAATAAGAGGGCTGAAAGAATAAAAGTCTGTCTTTAGTAAATAAGACATTGGAGCTCAAGATCTCAAAGATGGAGTGATTCTGGGACATGGATTTGTCCAAAGAGTGCTTATGAGAGTGGGTGGCTTAAAAAGAAAGATAGCAATGTTAACACTGTACAGAGCACATCCTGAGTTATTCACATACATTTGCTCATTTAATCCTTCCAACAGCCCTATGAGGCAGATATTATTTTCTCTTTATGAGATAGGAAACAGAATGGTTAAGAAGCTTGCCCAAAATCATATAGCTAGTAGTTGTAAATAGTAACTCTTAGATGTGAACCCATCTAAATCTAGCTCCAAAATTTAAAGTCTAGCCCTTAATCATTGCACCGTACAGCCTCTTTTATGTTAATAAGTATAATATTGAAACTCAGGATAACAATAAAAATAGTTATAATTTAGTGAGCACCTACTACATACCCATGACAAATTTTATATTTATAGATGCTCGTATGATCTGTAATCCTCACAGTATCCTGCTGAAGCCCAAAATGGTAAAACAAAACAAAACAACAAATAGACAAAAGCTACACACCTAGTAAGTAGCAGAGGTGGCATTTAAAATCTGTTCTGTCTGTTCTCCTATGTCCCCATAGAAATTTACAAAAAGGCAGTCTTTTACAATACCAAGTCTTCTGGAAAGAATGATTATTTCTTGATATTAGTATTCATTTTTTGTGAATCGCTTCTTTTAGAATATAAAAAACACTAATCTTTCAAAATCTCTAGCTGTGCTTACAATTTTTATACTTAGGTGTAATTTTATATTGCACCTATATCAGCAGTGATACTTTCTAACATTTCAAAATAGATTGTTTAATCAGAGTAGAACTTTTTTTTTTTTATTAGAGTAAGGGATACCTATTGATAATCGGCAATGGAAAGGTAGAAATGGCTGAGCAGGAGAACATTTCATTACTGGAAATAACAAAAACATATACAAGTTAATAGGAAGACAGAAGACATAAAAATAAAATTAAAAAGGTTAGTGATTGGACAGCAAAGGTAGATTTTGAATACTTGCCTGTTTTTCTGGAATTTGTAAAATCAGTTTCTGAATTGATGGTATTCTTTCTGAGGATATCAAACTGTTTGGAAGAATGGAGACATCAACTTTCTCCAAATCAACTTCATACCCTACTCTAGCTAAATTTCTTTAGTCCAGCACAATCTAGTCACATCCAGTTCTACCTCATATTTTGGGAAGAAGTCACGAAGAAATTTAAAAAATGAAAAGTCAAATGTGTCTTTATTCTACTTTATTCATCTTTTCTGATGTTAATGGTCATAGAATGTATGCTCTCTCTGAAAGACAATGATTTACTTTACTAAGCAAGAAGTTATGTTATGGCTTGTTATAATAATGTTATTACAAACTATACATAACTATTATTATAAGCAAGCACTTATTTTATTGGACTGGGTATCACGGGAAATTTAAAGACTCTGCCCTTGAAGCAAGTACAAACTATGTTAAAAGGAAGTAGGATGTGTGCATGAAACATCCAGGGAAAAATTCATAGACAAATAAAGCAATGCAGAACCTCTCTGCTACAATCCCCTGACCAACTTTCCAATTACACAATCCATTTCCTTATATTGAATAGCACTTTTTGTGAATTCCCTTCTTTAAAAAAAACTCTAATCTTTCAAAATCTCTAGCTGAGCTTACAATTTTTTACCCTGAAATAGTAATCTTATATTGCAGCTATATCAACAATGATGCTTTCTAACATTTCAAAATAGATTATCTCTTTTTGGTTCCAATCTACATTCTCGGTCTGGCCTTCATTCTTGTACTGCAAAAACCACATCTGCTCTACTTTTTGCAATGGAAATTACCAGGCTTTTGGGTCCTATCTCAAACATCCTCCAGCCTCATCTCTATCAAAACCCTAGCCATGCTTTATTGCCCAAATACCATACCCTCCATTAACCCTTCTCTGATCATACCGTGTGGGAGTTCACATGTTCCTAAATATCAGTCTTTTACTTGTTCAAAAAGCATTTATTACACTGTGTCACGCATTGTAGTAGAGATAAACACAAATTACTAAGGGAACTCTCAGAATTGTTATCCTTAGGGCTTGATATAAGATAAAGCAGAGAGTGGATGAAGATAAGGCTAAAAAGGTAGAAATAAACTATATCATAAAGGGTCTTATATTCTTTGCTAAGGAATTTAGATTTTTCTCTTGTCTAATAAAACTGTACAATTTTATATTCTCAAAGGGATTAAATTGTTTTATATTGAAATGATTGGGGTATATACTTTATCTTCCCTATTGAATATAAAGTTCTAAGGACAGGCATTATGTCTCATTAATTAATAGATACTCTACATTACTTTCGAAGCAGACCTAGGCCATGTATTTTGTCAACATTTCATGTTGAAATTCAGGTACAACAAAGCTCTCTTGAGAATTTCACTGAAACTTAGTAGAGCTAATAGGATCAACTGGTTAAACAATTTAAACTAGTATATCCAAATGAATTTATGTGATTCTATGTGAATTTTGTTTAATATCAAATCAAGTGAGTCCAGAAAATATGATTATTTAAGTTTTCTTAACGATACAAACTCACACATTGCACATGTATCAGATTTTCAACATAAATTAGCATACTAAAAAGAGCCTATAATATAACAGAATGTATTCACCCTGATGTTGCTATGAGAACTTGCCTTTGTATATTTTCATAAATGTAATTTTTTTCACTGAAGCATTTACAGAAAGTCCAAGTATTATTTTTCATAATACTATTTGCATCATATAAAATAGAAAGTCACTTAGTCACAGTCACATTATCTAGAAGAGGAATGAGAGTGTTGATATATTCTTTGTTTTCGGAAACTAAGGGGTTAAGAAGAGGTCATTTGTTTATTACTTCATTAGTTTTAGGTGGACAAAACAAAATAGTGATCAGACATTTACACCCCTCACAAAGTGATCACCCCAACAAGTCTACTACCCTTCTGACACCATACATAGCTATTATAATACCATTGACTACATTCCCTATGCTATACTTTACATCCTGTGACTATGTATTTTAAGAAAGTGAAAACCACTGTCCCAATTGTGCCTGGGACACATGGTCTAAGCCTGAAGGAGTGAGTATGGGTGACCTCCTGTCCTGATGGAATGAGGTATGCTGGAGAAGACAATGACTGATGACTACCATGTGCTCCTGTCTACACAGGGGAAGATACCTCAGCTGGGTCAACAGTTCCCTGAGCACTTTCAATATCAGTCTATTAAATTGGGTAATAATTACAGAGGAGTCCCTTAAACACTTCTATTTGGGCGGGGTGAAAGATGAATTCTGGTGGTGACCTGAAGATCCAGTTCTGCAATTGAACATTCTAGTCTGTAATTTCCTTGAGCTATAGGAATTTGGCTTCAGACTACTTCCACTGGGTTTATCTCATTATTCAAGATGAACTATTCTTTAAAAGAATGCAAAGAGAAAAGAAGCCACCAGGATAATAATTTCACACTTCTTTATAACTGATGACTGTGTTCAATACAAAGAAATTCGTTTAAAATAAATGCTGCACCTGAAGCCAATTAGAAGAGAGACAATGTTATTTTCTTGCTGTTTGAATTCAATTTTTAAAAACCACAAAGGGGTTATTTAGGTGGCAATAAATGTGTTGTAAAATCTTTTTTTACCCTGAGTACAAAGCAACCTGTTGTGTTGGAAGTTAAAAGATTGAGATGCTGACAAAGTAGCAGAGAAATAAGGGTTGTTAGGAGCAGAATATCTAAATCAATATTATGCTTTAGTCTAATTAATATGGAATATGCTATTGCTGCTAGGATTTATTAGTACAAAAGCATAATAATTCTATCACTTAAGCTTGTTAATGGAGTTACAGGCAGGTGAGCCTTGATAGTTATTCTTGTATACATATTTCTGTATGGATAGATACATATATACATATATAGATAATGTGGGGGGAAAGGGGGTTCTACAGAAAGCAACCTCACAGGATGATCTGATCATAAATTCTTAACTGGTCAGCTCATGGTGGGTCATCATACCCCAGGCATATAACTTTAGTAAAAGCTTTATCTTTGCCTTAAGCCAGTTCTGTCTGTTGTTTCTCTGCATCTAAGCTAACACACCTTTGACATGCCTATTTTTCAGAATAACCACCCTCAAGAGAGCACATAACCTTGTTAACGATCCTGTAATCCAATTCTCACCTTGTTTCTTCCCACCTTCATGTAATTTGTCTTAATTTTTCTCCTTCATTTCAAATACATAGAACAAGCTGCAAACTGCCATTCTGAGAAGCGCTTTTTTCTGTCTGTGGAGATCTTGCTTCTGGACACATTCTCTGCTTTGGCTTAAATAAACTCAAACTCTCATAAAAATTTTCTATAGAATCAGATGTTCTTATGTTGATAACATATATCTTAGTATTTGCCAAGTCCTTGAAAAGTTAACAGTGTATGACATTAATTTTTTTGAATTTTTATAAGAGTTTATTGGAACCAAACTGACAACATATGCCAGATAGGAAATGCTCCCAACATTAAATATTTTTAAAAGTAATGCCAGTATGATGAAATATAAAAACAATACTGTCCTTGAAAACTGATTGGAAAACGGAGTTTATTTTCTAGGACCAGTGTGAATTAGGATGAGGACATTCCAAGCACTGAACTGGGGAAAACCTGGCCCAACATTCAAAATGGACCATAATTGTCTGCAAGGAGATGATGAGAAAGCCCAAGCCTGGCCTGGGAGGGTGAACAGGGCCAGGTTCAGACTCTTGAGAGCCATAACTAAGCAGGGTGAGGTGGGGATCTCAGGCAAAAGCCAGGAGGAGTTTATGAGATGCCGATCAGGTGAGCTTGAGCAGGTACGGGACTGATTATCGCTCTAAAATAGACCTTTTTGGAGGGCCAATGGGTCATATCCAGTAGTAACTGTGACCCATTTGTTTACAATGTAGTTGTAAATTTGCACAATTAGCACTCCTTAGTTTTTCTTGTTGTCTTTTTAAAATTTTTATTAAGTTTTGAGGTGACATTTGTTAATAAGATTATATAGGTTTCAAGTGTACGATTCTTTAGTACATCATCAGTGTTTTGGATTGTGTGTTCACCATCTAAAGTCTTTTTCCGTTACCATGTATTTGACCCCCTTTGCCCTCTTCTACCTCCACCCCCACCCCTCCTTCCTTCTGGTTACCACTAAATTACATCTACATATGAGTGAAATCATATGGTTCTCAACTTTTCCTGTCTGACTTATTTTGGTTAGCATCACGGTCTCAAGATCCATCCATGTTGTTGCAAATGGCAATATTTCATCTTTTCTTACAGCCAAGTAATACTCCATTGTACATATGTACCACAGCTTCTTTATACAAATGACACTTAGGCTGTTTCCATGTCTTGGCCACCGTGAATAATGCTGCCATGGACTAGTATATCCTTATAGATAAATGTTTTAAAATTTTTTAGGTATATACTCAGAAAGGAAATTACAGGGTCATATGGTAACTCTATTCTTAATTTTTTGTCATTGTCTTTTAATACACATCCAACAGTACTGTGTCATTTAAGGTGGGAACTGTCTTAGTTTGGGTGCTATTTTAAAAACTTTTGCTTACTGAGTTATGGACCAAGATAATGAGTCAACATCCAGGTCAGCCTCATCCGATTAATACAACTCTCTTTAACTGAACCTATGAGTTCTTTGCACCTTAGGTTTTATAAAGACACAGTGAATGAATTTAAAGGAACACAATTCATATTATGTAATATTTATTTGTTTGTTTGTATTTACACATTCTAGACACCAAGAATCTTGAGTTTTTTCTAGCTAATTTGAAATAATATCTAGAGATAACTGCAGTGTAAGTAGGTGCCCCGGTTCAGAAGCTCGGACAGCAGCTAGACCCTTGGAGGTCAGTGAGAGCCTGAGTGTTTTAGATTTCAGACTTCCTATTCGCAGCGTCGGGAGCTCTGTGCTAAGGAAATGAAGACTAACTCCATTTCTAGGACCACGGCTCTTTCTGATTCTAATGATCCTTAAACAAATTGTCACAATACTGAAAACAGGTGAGACTCTGTGCTGAGAACAGGGTCTCCTTTGAAAGTAGTGAGATTCATTTTTAGAGTCTGATGTTTGTAAATCTGAACTTATCAACAAGAAGAGTTATCGAGAAGAAAAAATCCTACTGTTTCAATCAAGCCCCATGTGACTGACTGCTACTACTACAATAGTCCTTTCCCATAAGGTCACAACACCGGCCTGGTTAGAGATGCTCATTATCTTTTCACTTGAGCAAGGTTTTGATTGTGATGTTTAGCAGTTTAATGTCCACTCTATCGCCTTCCTTAACTCCACTCCCTAAAAAGAGTACTCATTTGCTGTGCTTGGAACTCATCATGCGATATTGATCAATATTATTAATTAGCAAGCACAGAAATAAACTGCATTTTTACTAGTGACAATACTCACTTGAGATATATATACACACACACACACACACACACACACACACACATCTGACTCTGAATGTAAATACATATGTATACGAGTATGAGCATATACATGTAAATCTATATGGCATACTCATAATCAAATAATTTCTGTCCCTAAGATGCATTAAAATGTACATAAGATATAAATACAGTAGACTCTCAGTTAACTGGCACCCATGAGGATTTGTAGATGCCAGATAAATGTAGGTAGAATCTCAGTTAACCGGCGCCCATGCCAGATAAATGTAGTATTATTTCTTTGATATTTTTGCCACTCGCTTGAAAGTGATAGTTGCTTGAGTTCTAGTATACTATAATGCCAGTTACTTTATTAAAATTAGTAGGTAGCAATACCTGATAGATAATAATATTTTTATCAAGTAATATACTATGAAATCTTCCTAGAGACACTATCCTAGCAGAGGCCAATGTCGGAGACACTCCTTGTTCTTTTAGAAGTCACACCTATTCCCACAGGGGTCTCAGTTCCCAGCAATCTGTGTTTCTGTGGCCTTGAGAACCTCTTTAACAAAAGCCTGAAGAGCATGCTTTCAATAAAAGAAGTAAACCAAATGGTGAGAAGAGTAAATGCAGGTAGAAATTTATGTATCTCATAAATGAACATAACTGGTTATATTTCCCCAACGAGCACCTCCCAGAGGTCCTTTCCTCTCATTCTTACAAAAATCGCTGTTCCTATTTTTAAAATATTCATAAAAATAAATTTAAGCTTTTAAAAAATAATGAACGCCATAGTTTTCATTAGTGACTATGGAGTTCACGTCTGATTCTGTATTTCATAAACCCTCTTGGATCTCCGTACCCTCCATGTGCTGAATTAAAAGAGGAATGAAAGAGTTAGGTATAGGAATTGGGTGGTCAGTGAGAAACAAGTCCACCCAACTTTGCACCTTGCGGACATTCAGGCTGTTGTACTGAGGACATCAAAACAATTCCTGTTGAAGTGCCGTATGTTCAGGTTTTGATGAGATTTTCAGTCAGGCAGAGCAAAACCAGGGGTGTGGAGTGACAGCATGACTTCTGGGAGTTCTAAACCAAGTAATATCCGGCTCTTTCTGGACATGCTTACCATGACATGCTTTCCTGCCAACAGTTGTCATTTGAATATCTAATTAGTGGTTACAATTTTAATAGAGACTTGATAGTATCTATCAGAGCTACTTGAAACTAATTATTATAGTATATTCATATTTTATCCTCAACACTGTATTAGCTAAAATTTACATAGCAATAAAATATATAGTGGTGGTCCCATGAAAATATTATTACATTAAAACAATATTTCCTTACACTAAAAAAAAATTAAATCTAGTAATACTTTAGAACTGTCACTGTTTTTTGTTTGCTGTTTTTGTTTTTATTTTTTTGGTGGCAGGATATTTTAGTCACAGTCCCAGAAATTTTATTACCTTATATTTAGAAACTAGAATATAGCTTTTTTGGGGCTTTTTTTAATCTGTGGATTATATCAGTTGTTTGTGTCTTGAGAATAAAATTGTTCATTTAAGAGAATAAATGAAAACATGGAAATGTTAAGAATGTTATAGAAGCAATAAAAAGATATTAGTGCACGTGAAGCAATAATTTAAAAAAATAAGGAGAATTAGGCTGCTGTTTGAAAGTTAAATTGCTAAGATCTATTCTCAAGAATGGGATTGGCAATCTCTAGAACCACCAAGGCTCTATTCAATCACATGACTGAAAAGATTGGGAACCCAAAATTTCAATTAATATCATAAGGGGAAACAATCTTAGAAAAGCAAAACTTAACTGTGAGTTCAATTCGTTAAGGGGAAAACTAGTCAACATCACCACAGAATTCAGAGGAAGACTCAGAAAAAGGGTGGCCAATATACAAGATAAAAATGGAAACTAGCTGAAGACACACCCAGTTGCAGATCATAGTAGTGGGAAACCTCTTAAGAAACCTATTGTTCAGGCTACACTAGCTTACAGTTTTTATGAGTAAATGCTCATATAACACAACTAAGTTCTCTTTCTCTTATACTTATACTTTAATTTTCCATATAACTTGGAAATGTTCTAAACTGCCAAGGCAAGTTCTTTTATGTACTCATCCACTTAGACATCCACACAATATTTATCACCAAAATCTTCCTGTGTCCTTTTCTGGACTGTAGGGGAAGAAACTGTACTGCTATTCACCAAAATCTCTTCCCAATTTTTGGTGTAGTCTGCCTGAGACAGACCCATTAGATTTGCAAGGTGATAGAGAAGAAGACATTATTCTCTAGCAGAGGTTGCCAAGAGCCACGAGAGCGGAAGTCAAGTTCACGACAACTTCCAGGTGGGTTGGTGAGGATCATGCACTTGGGTGCTGGGGCAGCTGGTCCTGGTGGCAGTGGCTTCTCCAACAATACGTAAACATCAGAGTTTTGATCAGCATACTGTCTCATTGAAATTCTTAGAACAGCTCCTGTTTTATCTCCTCCATCCTGATACACACGTGGTCTGAATTTTTTTTTTCCATGTAAATGTATTATTTTTATTATCAACAGAGAAAAATTATGTTTGTCTAGGTGAAAACTTACACATGAGCAGGGTGATAATTTTCCTGAAATGTTCTCACTTTAGTAGTGATCATAAAAATAAAGCTGTAAGTCAAAGAGAAGATGATAAAAAAGTCTTTTTTCTTTCTTTTCTTTTCTTTTCTTTTCTTCCTTCCCTCCCTCCCTCCCTCCCTCCCTCCCATCTTCTTTCTTTCTTTCTTTTACCTCAAATATTTGTGACTTTTACAAACTCCAACTGATTCAAAATATATCCATGATGCTTAAAGGCTAGGGGAAGTGAAGATACAATCAATTTAAAATAACGTTTATTTTACCTGGACCTGTGCACCTTCTGTTCCAAAAAAAAGTGAGAATTCCCGTGAGTATTTATAGAGTGTTTATGTAATTCTCTTCCACAAGTTGCAGAGAAATTCCTAGTATTCCAGGAAACATCCTCTCATAAGAGTCCAGAATGTTCTCTCAAGTATAAATGTGTCTTTACAATTTCAAGCTGTCAGTAGTCATTTTTCTCACCAGGCTCCCATGTTTGCCCAGTTTGGAGGCTTTATTGCTATTGTTTGCCTGTTTGGGAGGAAAGTTCAACACTTCAATCTTATTTCCCCCACTCCCACCCCAAGGAACATGGCAACAGTACAATCAGGCATCATTTTACTCCAAACTCATGTCCCAGATTTAAAGATACCACGGATAGGATTAATGATGATTATTTAGGGGAGAAAAGGTTGAAACAGACAAGATCTGGACAGGATGTGAAAATGAGAGCGTGCAGATGGGTGGGAATTCTATAGAAGAAAACACCCCATTAGTGGCTCAGCAATTAAAGTCATTCTTTTTTTAAGAGCAGATGCAGTGCTTTTTATGGGACATGGTTAATGTTTGAAAGGGCCTGGAGGGAAAAGGTGCCGAGGATAGCTATCATTTTATGTCTATAGGACAATGAAAGATTAATTGTGAAAATAGATTTTGGATTTTTCTTTTTGTTCAGAGAAGGCCTTAATTTTCACTTCCGTCTTGCAGTGCTCCTGTGAGTACTTCTTGGTTCTTCACTAAGATTAAACAGAGCTCTGCCATCCAAGTCCATTCACACCTGAGCATGAAAGGAGTGTTCAGAGCATGACCTTGCTGAAGTGGTTGACCACATTATAATGAGGGAAATCACAGGTCACAGAAAATCTTGTTCATAACAAAAAATTCCCTTAAAGTTTCAGCTGTAAACTCTCTGAAAATGCTAACTTAAAATGTTAGACTCACAGTCCTTCCAAAATGTGTTGTCCTAGGGTGAACCAAGAAATTTCCCTGCTGTCTCATGGTACCTCCAAACCAGCATTGGCCATTTATGTTGCCACCATTCATTAAGGATCTCCATTACTGTTACTTTTCAGATGACTAAACAGAGAACTGTTACTCACAGCTTCGTATCCAGCTGGCCTCTATTTTAATTCAATGCTAGCGTTGGCCTGGATTTTAAGCAGCCTTGTTTGTAATTTCCAAAGTTGATCAGCCTGAGCAAAAGAATGTACTGATGTGCAATTTGTGTACCTCATTGCTTTGCATTATTCATTTTCATTATCTACATCATGGTGTATTTTTTGGCTGAGAGCAGAGAACTTAGAAAAAGTACATTCCCAGTGTCTTGGGTGTCATTTAAAACAGAGTGATTTTTTTTCCCTACCATTTGATTTTGTTAGGGTTCATCACATTTCTGTCAGGTCTGGGGCCTGTTGACCTATGTAATTTGCATAGCTAACAGTAAATCTAAAGTAAAAAAGAAAAAAAAAATTATTCCCAAGGGAGTCTCAAAAGCTAAGGAACTAATCTAGAGACCATACTGTGTTGAGGAAAAACTCAACTGTGATATTAGATTCTTTCATTGATGAAGATGATTACTACCTGGAGGCCTAATTGTCTTGTTTAAGATTGAGAGTAGCCAAGTGAAGGCCCTAGCATCTTTGCCTTTCTTGTGGGTATTGGCTAACTCTTCAGTCAGCCAATTTCTGAGGTGCAAATGGTCAAGCTTTTGGTTTTTCATTTCTTAGGACTGATCCCCAACTTTTTTCATTTCTAGCAAAATGTCTTAGTCGTAGATACATTTGTGTTACAGAAACACTACAGAAATCTTTCCTGAATCAGTTCCACTGACTCTAATTAAGGTTCAGAAGAATCAATGTTGCACGATTTTTTTCTGTAGCTAAATTTCTATCTTGATTATTTCAGGATTACTGTGTTTTTGATCATCTAACTTTCTCTAGTTCCCTTTGATTTTTCAGCTTCAGTGCAGGAAAGATCAATTTCCCCTCTTTGAGGGCTCATGTTTTCCTCAAAGTCACCTTAAAACACCTTTGGCTTTCACTTTAATCTTGGCATATTTGCTTCTGTTACTGGATTACTTTCCCCCTTTTTCTGTGAATACTTATCATCTCTCAAATTACTACAGAAATTCTGCCTAGCTTATCATTTTACTTATTTGTCAAAAGGAGTATACCTATATTCTTGATGGAAGGTGCTGCAAAGCAGCATGTTTTGCACGGAAACTCAGATTTAAGATAATAAAAGAATATAAACATTTCATTGAAAATAATCAGCCTTATACAAGGTCTGACAATTAAATTTGTGAACTTGCCATCATGTGCTTATGTTGGCAGCACTGCACAAACACCTCGGTAAGGTGTCATAGCCTTGGTATGTCTGTGTCTCACAGCTGTGTTCATGTCGACATGTGGTGGTGTCTTGCTGAGTGGCATTCATTATTGTTGTTGTGTGTTTTTGTGTGCCTTCATGAGAATGTCAGAACTTGAATTTAAAAAATGAACAAACATTAAATTTCTTGTTAAACTTGGCAAGAATGGAAGTGATATCAGGGAAATCTTAGTCCAAGTTTATGGGGATAATGCAATGAAGAAAATGGCAGTGTGCAAATGAATTAAACATTTTTTTTCTGAGGGGAGAGAAAGCATCACTGATGAAATGAGGTCAGTGCAGCCAGTAACGAGCAGAACTGACATAAACATTGCAAAAATTCATTGAATTGTGTGTGAAAATCATCAGCTGACTCTGAGAAGCACAGCAAATCAAGTAAACATTGATAGAGAAACAGGAAAATCTTAACTGTGCAAAAATGGTCCCAAAAGAGTTCACTGATGAACAAAAGCAAAGGGGATTCGAAGTTTGCCAAGACCTTTTGGAGAGGCAAGATGATGTTTTGAGCTGTGTTAGCACTAGTCATGGAACATGGGTGTACCAATACAACCCTGAAATGAAGCATCAAAGAGCACAATGGAAGTCAGTCAATTCTCCACAACCAAAAAATTTCCATCAATCAAAATCAAGAGTCAAAATGATGTTGCTAACCATTTTTTGATATCAGAGGGATTGTTCATTATGAGTCTGTACCAAGTGAACAAACGGTCAACCAAGTTTACTATTTGGAAGTGCTGAAAAGGCTGCGTGAAAAAGTTAGACGAAAACAACCTGAACTTTCGCCAACAACTCATGGCTCTTACATCACAACAATGCACCAGCTCACACAGCACTGTCTATGAGGGAATTTTTAGCCAGCACACAAGTAACTGAATTGGAACACCCTTCCTACTCACCTGATCTGGCCCCCAATGACTTTTTTCCTTACCTGAAGATAAAGGAAATATTGAAAGGAAGACATTTTGATGACATTCAGGACATCAAGGTTCATATGACAAAAACTATGATGGCCATTCCAGAAAAATAGTTCTAAAATTACTTCGAAGGGTAGACTAGATGCTGGCATTGGTGCACAGCTTCCCAAGGGGAGCACTTCAAAGGTGACCATAGTGATACTTAGCAATGAGGTATGTAGCACTTTTTCTAGGATGAGTTTTCAAACTTAATTGTCAGACCTTCTTATATGAAATGTATACATCTATGAGAGGTGATTTCATCCATTTAACAAAAATATTTTTGGGATGTATTAGGAACCTGGCATTGTGTTAGGTGCTGAGAAGCAAAGATGACAAAGGCACTAGTTCTGCCATCAAGACCTGTGCTGAAGGCAGACAGGTACCTGGATGGAATCACCATGCAGTGTAATGTCTGCAGTAGCAGTATGTGTACTTAAGAATGGAGATATGGCTGCTCTTTCCTGACATTCCATTAATGGGGTGGGTGGTGGTGGTTGCAGACTTGAATGCCGTAGTGAAATAAGGCTGTGAGTGTCTAAGCTAATACAGGTACAAAAACTGCACTAAATCTAAGGGATAGATAACCCGTATACAGCATATTTGCTTTTAATGATGGTGAGGCATGTGGACACCTGGTTTTTAAAAAGACTTTCTGCTTATGAATTTCATCCAATTAAACAAATTTTTATTTCCATTTCTAAAGATTAATTGGGAAGGGATGTTGGTTGCATGGACCTTTGAAGACGAGAAATGGTGAGTTGTAAGAAATGCAGAAAGCCCAAGGTACTGAAAGAGTCGAAGAGGCATTTTATTATTTATCATAAAAGAGTATTGACATCACGTCGTCGTCTTTTTTTTAAGTGACAACAAAACAGTGTTGACATTTGACCCTTTCTGACAGTAGGTTTCGACAGAGCAGTTGAGAAGGAAGGAGAAGAGAGAAGCTGTTTTCCTGCTTCTTGTCTAGCTTTCTACCCACTTTAAGGCAATACACTCTGAAAACCTCTCACTTGACATACCTTACCACAGAGGAGTCGACTTGAAGAAACCAGCCTAATCAGACAGCTGTATATGTTAATCAAGAATAATACTGTCCTCTACAATACAGCCTGTTTTTGGTAAAACTGTACTGTAGAGACAGCTTAGTTCAAGTTGCCACATTAATATTGTTTTTCATCCAAGTTCAGTAAAAAGAGAACCTGAATTGTGCATCTTATGGCTGTGCAGATGAAAATCTGCAGACTCTAAGAAACTTAAGTCTTGACAAATCAGTGCAATCGTAAGGAAAATGCTTGTATGTTGAGAATCTACTCAGAAATTGAGCAAAATTCAGGGTCAATTAATTCTCTTGAGTAAATAAAACAGTGATTTTAAAAAATGAAAGGAAATGTTCATTTTCCACACGTCAAAGAAAGTGAGTCAATTTGTTTTCTCCAACACTTAAGAGCATTGTTTTCCACAAGTTTAAAATATAAATATTTTCCATAGGTGTAATACTTCAAAATATATCACTTTTATGAATTATTAATGCCGCAAACTCCTTAAATTGTTTTTAACCTGTGTATCTGTTGACTAATATTAACCCTTTAATGTTTGGTATTAATCTTTATTAAGGATGTTGTCTTATGGTACTCTTTCTATCAGGAAGACAATTATCAGTGGTTCATATGGTAATAACAACAAATTTACACTCTGTGTTGTCTTATTTCCTTTAGGTTTGAGAGTAAATTTACTATGATTATTGTCCTAGCTTGAATTAATTTGATTGTGTAGAGAATTCACAGGAGTTTTTCAAATATTTCAGGGTTGACATCAAATTAAAACCATATTTATTTCTCATATACCCTAGAAGTACCTTTTTAATACGAGTTCCAAGAGAACAGTTTTAGTAAACTTGAAATACGTGAAAGTTTAAGGTAAAATATGAAATCTGAGAAAGATGGTGTTTATAGAGCTTAAACAAGCTGGCTTTGCCTATTAACCTCTAACAGTATCCTCATATTTTCTTTAGAATGTTTTACAATGTTATTTAAACATTAGTACACACCACCTGAAGTTTACAGGCTTTAATTTATAACACAAAATATGTTACAGCATATGAAGTTTCTTTCCTTTGACAATAAGAAATATCGGAGGGAATGGATTGGTGTGGCACTCTGTCATCTGTTCATGCTGACATTTCAGTCCCGGAAGATTCTTAAGGCAGAACCTACTAAATCCTCTGGTGCGAACGATGGCATCACTGTTTGCTAAAGTTACGTGGTCCAATGGAATTGAGCACAGTGTTTGTAGACAGCAGTACAGAAATCCTCTGGTCCCTAAATGAAACAAGCCACAGCTAAACTAATGGCAAGGCCAGCCTCATCATGTATCTGATATAGGTTGATAATTTAGCTTTTGCAAAGGAAAGGTCAGGAAAAAAAAATGAAGATGGTGAAACTTTCCAATTATCCATGCACTTATTATTCAGTCCCTTCCAAGTGCTTAAAACAAGTTCCAGTTCACTTTTTAAAACCTTTATTATTCTCTCACACTCATCTTAGCCTTTTAGTTTTGAATCATCTACTAAAGGGCTAAGAATTAGTTTTTTAAAAAACATTCTTTTCTGATACTTCTACCTCTGATCATTTTTCCTAGTTTTTATGAACTTTCCTTGTCTATCATTTAAATGTTTTTGCCTTTTAGCATTCTTAGCTTGTTCCAATCCCAAGTTTGTATATTTTCCCAAGTTGACTCTGTTTATCTTCATAACTTCACCAGCTGTCTCTATGCCGTGAATATTCAAATGTGGAACTCCACTGTGATTATCTCTTCTGAACCAGTCTTGTATCCAAATGCCTTCTAGACACCTCCATCTGGATGTCTCACAGGTGCCTCATTAGAACAAGTGTGAAGATGCACAGAATCTTGTTTCCTCCATACTTGCTCCCATTGTGGATTAGCATTCACTTTTAAAAAGTTTTTTTAAATTAAATTTATTGAGGTGACATTGGTTAGTAAAATCATATAGGTTTCAAGTGTACATTTATATAATACGTCGTCTGTATATTGCATTGCACGTTTACCACCAGAGTCAGTTCTCCTTCCATCACCATTTTCTGACCCCCTTTATCCTCTTTATTTATCTGTTTTCTTACTTCTGTGAATTTTACTTTTTTCCCTGATCCTCTTTAAGCACGCCCCGATCCCCTTGCACTCTAGTAACCACTAAAATGTTGCCTGTGTCTATGAGTTTTTGTTTGTTTGTTTGTCTTGTGCGTTTGTTGCTTTCAGTTTTATCTCCCACATATGCGTGAAGTCATACGGTTCTCAACTGTTGCTGTCTGACTTCCTTTGCTTGGTACGACAATCTCAAGATTCATTCATGTTGCAAATGGCGACATTTCATTTTTTTGTGTGTGGCCAAGTAATTTTCCATTATATATATTACCACATCTTTATCCAATCTCTATCAAAGAACATTTCAATTCCATGTCTTGGTCACTGTGAATAACGCTGCAATGAACATAGAGATACATATATCTTTGCAAATAGATGTTTCCAGATTTGAGGGGTAAACATTTAACCATTCTCCTTTAAGAGCCAACAAACACTCCATTGGTCTAGATACCACGATCTGTGTGGCTAAGGAGGAGACCCACTAAATGTTAAGCACTCTTGTCAATATTCCCTTCTCTCCCAAAATTGACATCTTCAATACCAACACTTGATTTTGGGATTTTGACATTCACACGAACGATTCCTCCAATACAGTGACTTCCAGACCCTTCACTGTTTCCTCCAAAGATCTAATGTAAGTTGGTAATTTACCTTTTGTAAATGTCCTCCATTCGGAGACACCCACTCTCATGATCCGCCTAGATCTTACCAATCTTTAACAAATACCTCTCATCCTTTCAGTTTTCTTTCTTTACTGCCCCAACTCCAGTCATTTCTCAAAGCCCTTGGGACTTTTCTACAAAGTATTGATCCTGTCCTACTTTTTACTCTTTTCCATCCCTCTCGTTTTTTTTTGTTGTTGTTTTTTTTTTTTTTTTTTTTTTTTTTTTTTTGATTATCCAATTGAAGTCTCATGCTCAGTCCTTACAATCACTTCTCATCTATATCCCCAGCTTTTTCTTCCCTCTCTTTCTCTCTGTGGACAGGCAAACACAACCAATTAAATATGGTCTTTCTTCTACTCTGCACCTGAACCTGAGTAGGTGGCTATATTGAGGAATAAATCATAGAACTGTCCTGACGGATCTTTCAGTTATGACTAACCTCAAGTAGGCCTGTAGTGTTACCTAAATATTATCCTCCATTTCCCTATGATATTCACGTTTCCACTTCTACCGATCAATAGTGCATGCTTTTTTAATGGTGCATCCTCTCTTTAATCTCCACCACATTCTTTCCTTTCGAATTCTCAGCTGGTAAACTTATTTCTTATTTCACAGAGAAAATAAACATTACTAGACAAAAATGCCTATCCTCCCTTTCAGACATATCTAGAAAGTTATCTACATTTGAAATCAAATGTTCAGTCTTTCTTGGTTCTTTTCCTACCTCCTCACGTACCTGCCTTTTCCTATTTCTAGACATTGGGTGTCTCAATCCCGGTGTCTCACTTTGGTGGTATCACCTAGTCCAACACGTTGAAATACCATACATGCTGACTAATCATAAATGTGTGTTTCCAATCTGACCTCTTTTCTTGATTCCAGACTGAAGTATCCAACATCTTACTTAGCATTTCCCCTTATGCCTTGTAGAAGTTGTTAGAGCTGTTCATAAACACTCTACTATCTTTGCTACATGGTAGGCTTACATTTCTCTGAACCATCCTCCCCCTTATTTTTTCCATGGAAATGAGAGCAGGAAGTGTTGAGGTCCTTTACATGAGAAGCCTTAAAGAACCAGAATGTGGTAGCCATAGTCCCTTTGCTGTCATGCTATCAGGAGAAATATGTGTCTAGATACAGCCTCCTTCAGATTGACTCTCTGAGTGACTGGAGTGGTAGGACTGGACTTGAAGCAAGAGTAAGACGTAAATCTGTTGTACAATTTCAATAATACTTTGGAATTGTTGATTCTACATCTTACACAGGCTATCCTGACTGATGATTTTTCTCAAATTTAACATATTCTAAACAAATGCTTGCCTTTTCTCTCCAAAACTGGTCTGCCCATAGTTTTCCCCGTATCAGAAAACGGTAGCACAGTCCTCCAGCCTCCATGTCGAGCACATCCTCTTTTTCTCTCATAATTCACGTCCAATTCCCCAACAACTCCTATCAACTCTGCCTTCAAAATGTAACTGGATTTAAATTACCTACACCAGCACTTCCACTCCAACCAGGGCTCTGGTGCAAGCTTGGCTTTTGCAATAGTCTTAATTTGTCTCTCTGTTTTTCCATTTACACCATCGCAGACAATTTTTCACGTAGCAGCAAGAGTGATTTTGTTTTTAAAGAATAATCAGGTTAGGTTATCCCTTCCACCAAATATTCCAATGGTTCCTTAATGCAGGCAAAGAAAAATTTAAAATCCTTACCGAGCTGACAAGATCCGTATCACCTGATTCTCTTCTAATTCTCTGATTTCATTTCAACTAATCACTTCTCTTTCCCTTAACGCCCTGCCTCAGCCACTTGTCTCCGTCTATCACTTGAACACACCATGTAAGCTATTCATCAGCCTTATGCTAGCTGTTTTATTCGTTTACACACCAATCACCATAAGTTAAATCAGGACTATTCTGAGCCTTTCCATAACAAAGTTTCTGGCTAAGACTAATTACCAAGAAAAACAGTGTTCTAATTATTTAGAGATGTGTGTTTTACTCTTTCTGCCATCTGTTAACGTATGACCTTGAGATTATAAACAATTGTTCTCGTAAACTACCTTTGTTAGAATGTTTCATTTGTAAAGAAATGTTTGTCCAGTTAAAGTTGTAAGTCAAAGTTGTGGATTTAAAATATGTCCACAAATTCTTAGATACTCCTCCTTTCAATATGTGGAACCTCATTATTCTACCTTGAGTAGGATGTACTTAGACTCACCTCTACCGAATAAAATGTAGCAGAAATAACTGTGAAAATGCATTGTAGCTTTTCTTTCCTGCTCTCTCTTTCTCTCTTGAATCACTTACTTTGGGGGAGGTCAGTTAGCATGTTAGGAGGACACTCAAGCAGCCCTTTGGGGAGGTCCACCTGCTAGGAAACTGAGACCTCCTGCAATAGCCAGAAAGAAAGTTGTCTGCAGCCACAGTGAGAGAACAGTACACAAGCAGGCAAGTCTTCTGCCGACTTCTGTTTTGACCATAACGTCATGTCAGACCCTGGGCCAGGAACAGTCATCTAAGTCACTCCTAGATTTCTTATTCACAGAAACTGTGTGAAAAAATGAATGTTTATGGTTTTAATCTGCTAAGGTTTGAGGTAATTCATAATGCAAAAATAGGTAAGTAATACACCATATCATTTTTGCCATAAGGGTTAAATTTTAATCCAATATAACCAGTGTGAAAATATTTCCCCTTACTATGACCTTACTAATTTTGTTGTAACAAAGTTAATGGAAAAAAAAAAATTTAAGCTATATTGCCTTAAATTTAAGTACATATAAAATGTTATTCTTCACTGCAAAATTACTTTATAAGTAATTTATTTACTAATTTTAGTTCTAAAATGCCTTGAACAATCTCTCCCATAGGGGTTAACATATCAAAGAAAGTCGGGAAGTGAAAGTGAGCATTGTTTGTTGACTAGGGTGCATGTCAACGTGTCTAGAGTGGAAGATACAAAATGGTAACGAAGTCAAATAACCTCCCTCCAGGCATTTATAAATTACTATTGGAATTCATGAAAATCGACATGTAAGTTTTACTAAATTCAAATGTTTATTGACCATTTGCTATTTGCCAGAAACTGGGCTGAAAATTCAAAGATAAGAAAGACTGGGTCCATTTCCTGCAAGAGTCTAGTGGGGAGGGTGAGAGAATTGGGGGTAACCACAGCATAGGTGGGGTCATAAGGATGCCTTAAGAGCACCTGCAGGCTTCTTCTGTACTATCGTGACAGGCTGTGCAACTAAGTGTTAGGATGGAAGGCATGTAAAAAAAAGTACTTGAAATGTTCTTCCCACAGTAAAGAAAGAATGAAAAAGAAAGACAGATGTAACATTCTTTCATTAAACTTATGGGAAACGATCTTTGCAGATTTAGGATTAACTTGAGGTCTCTCCCAATCCCTTAGATATCAAAGTAACTCAACTTTTAGTGTTGCCTCTTTTCTCTCCATCCTTGAAGACAGGTAAGGATGTGGTAGAAGAGAAACCTTCAATGAATTGTTTTGTTGGCATGGAGAAAAGAATCTCACCTCTGTGACAAATCAGATTTATAAGCAGGACTGATACCTGCTGGTCATGTGCTTGGGAGGCCACCTGAGGCCCCTCAAGGAAAGAAGGCTAGGGGGCATCTCCTAGCAATACCAAATACATTTATTTTTTAACCTGTCGTTCAATCCATCCCTCCCTCCCTCCTTCCTTCCTTCCTTCCTTCCTTCCTTCCTTCCTTCCTTCCTTTCTTTCTTTCTTTCTTTCTTTCTTTCTTTTTCTTTCTTTTCTTCCTTTCTTTCTTCTCTGTTTCTCTCTCTCTCTTTCTTTCTTTCTGAGAGAATTTTTAGGAGTTTATTTGAGCCACACCGATGACATATGCAGAGAGCAATGTCTCAAATGCTCTGTCATTCAATTTCATAATGTCACGGGAGAGGAAAGGATCGAGAAGGAAAAAGAGCAATGAAGCAGAGGGAAGATGGAAAGGTAGGAGAGATAGCAAAGAAGGAATGGAAAGAACAACTGTGGGTGTTTGGCACTATGGAGGGCACGTGGAGACGACTATTTTCTTAGGTAAATACGTTTTGGTCTTTCAGCCTCAACCAGAGTAAATGGTGAAATTCTTGCCTTTCCCCAAGACACGTTGTCTCCAGTAGGGTTCTCATGGGGCTCGGAGTCGCTCCCGAGGCAGCTGCCAGCCCTGCCACCGACTTGCTTCATAGCTGTGAGTTGACAGTTACGTGTCATTTCTGTTTCCACCACATGCCACTTCCCACCTGGCAGTCTGCTCTCCCCTTGGGGACTGTGAATGATGCAGAGAATGGGGAGCCATGCTCACTGTGTCCCCATGCGGGGCACTGCCCCTTCCTGTGGTCCCCGGCCCTGGGGCCAGGCGCTCCACCCGAGGCTGTCCCACACGGGCTGGCATGGGCTCCGGGGCAGGGGCAGGGTGCCTCCTCGGTGGCATTGCTCCGGTATGGCATTGGGCCCGTGTCCGGCAGCATAAGCTGAGTGTGTTCAGGCCCAAGGAGACGCCTGCTCCGGCAGGTCGCTGGAGCTGATGGCAGTGAAGTATGTCATTGCTCAGTGGAACACCTATTGCGGTGTCAAAACTTAAATGCTCTTCCCTTCTCTTACTTATCCGAAGTGTCCCTCATGGTAACTGTTAATTAGTTTTACTTCTGTCTTCTGGATCCACAAATAACAGGCTTTATTTCTCCCTTCCTTTCTCTCTCCTTTCATTCTTCTCTTCTTCCTTTTTTCTTGTCATTTTTTTCTTTCTGCATTTAATAAGGAGATTGCTAACCTTTTCCTCTGATTTCGCAGTGTCATGACTATGTGGAAAGTATAACATGTTTATTTTGACATAACTTATTCCTCCTAAACCAATATCAATACTCTTAATTAGCAATAATCCCTTCGTAGCACCCACAGTTCATCTGGTTGGTCACCGATAATCTATTTCAGACTTTTGCCTAATGTTGAAATGAGCTCTTTTTCTTAAATTTCCTTTCCTCTTTTTCAAAATAAGTACAGCCCTTGCTCAAGGTCTCACACTTGTCACAATTACTTTAATATTGCAGGTAGTTGAAGTTTAAAATGTAATGGACCTATGGATATAAATTCATCTAAAATATCTAAATGGTCTTGTCATCTAACTGTTCTGTTCTTCACTCTGTCTTATTTGGTTTATTATTCTCAGTCGAAACTTTTCCTCTTAGGTAGAGAACAGGAGAATTATTTTGTCTTTCCTTTGTCATCTGTTAGCATCAGACCATCTGTTCCAAACACTGAGGTGATTTTTTAAAAAATTCTTCTTGCCCAAAACATAGCTAACACAGAGCCCTTTCCGTGCCCCGCCGTTCCTCCCTGTCTTAGTTCATTCTGGGTTGTAACGTCCCTCGGACTGAGCTCAGCGCGCGCCGCTGCCCGTGTCCTTGGGCGTGAACGTCTGTCCCTGGTCGGTACACGTGCTTGACGCCGGCCCCTTACTAGGGCACCGTCTGGGCCGCTCCTGCTCTCTTTGTTCGTTTGTGTTTGTAAACTCACAACTTAATATTAAAAATTAAATTCGAACTCTCTCTGGAGCATGGCGGAGTCTTCTTGGGTGTGAACATGGGCTCATTCCTTTCTCTGACAGGCGCCACCGCGTATGACGGGGCCCCTGGGGACACGGCACATCTGTGTGGTCCCTTGGTACGCGTCTGTTTCCGACGCTGAACTCAAAGTCCACAACGGCAGGAACCGCGGCTTTCTCTTGCCGCTGTTTGCTCAGCAATGTCACCGGCACTGGGTGACAATCCGCGGGCCACCACTTCCCTGTAAACGCCCAGCCCCGGGGGCTGCAGTGTCCTGCTCGCTGAGCGGGGGCTGCAGTGTCCTGCTCACTGACTGGGGGCTGCAGTGTCCTGCTCGCTGACTGGGGGCTGAGGGCGCAACGCCGCAGGTGGTTTCCGTGGGAGGAGTCCCACAGGGCTCGGCAAGCTGGCCCCAGAACCCTGTCTTTCTGTCACTCTTCCTCCGTTAAAACTCCGCCAGCATGTTCCCAAACTCCTGCTGTCAGACCAAGGCTGGAGACTCCTGCCTCACGAATCATTCACTTCTAGCCAAGCCGGAAGCAGCAGCACAAACAGCGCACTGTGAGCTCACAGCCGTTCTCTGACCCACTTGTGTTGACCAGATGCATTCGGTCAAGGTTCAGTAAGACAGCATTGCCACCCAGCTCCCTGGACACTGTGCAGAAAGGTCCAGATGTCACCACACACGGTGCTGAAGTCTGCAGCGGGCTGGGAGGAGGGAAGAGCTGGGGGCACCAGGGCTGGTTCGCTCAGAGGGCCATCGAAGTGTCTCTATTTTTTTTTTTTTTCTGATTACCTTAAACCAAGAATGTTATCGAAACTAAGAAGGAAAAAGAAAGAAAAATATTGTTGAATGTGGTTTAAAAGCATTTCAATAGATTTTTGAGTAACTTTGTCCATGTGGAAGGAATTGGCATTTAATGCGGTAGAATCTGAAATGAAATCAAGATAAAGCTAGTGAGCCTCGAACCGCAATAAACAGTATTTGGAGTGTGGTGTTGAACTTAAAACTGCGTTCAGGAATTGTTAAAACTTGGCAGGCGGAACTGATGCTTTCCTCTGAAAACATGAGAGTGAGTAAAATAATTTTTAAAGATTGCATATTTGAGCTCTAAAGAAAACACATCCCAGGAACCGAGGTGGGAGGCCGCGGAGGCCTCTGTGATGCAGGTCAGACGTTTCTGACCTGCACGGAAGGTTCCAGAGGCCCCTCAGACCTCGGTTAGGGCTCCACTACCCAATGGAGGCTCTCTCCACATTGTACTGTTCTTATCTCCAAAGCTTCGGGGAAATGTCTTAAAGAGCCACAGACTGACTTTTGCTCTGCTTCAGAGAACAGGGAGAGCAGGATTCCTCCCTGAGGTGAGAGCAAGGCTTTGAGGCTGTTGTCAGTAGAGGACAGTGCCCCATGGGGGTCAACTGAGCTGTGACCTGGGGAGACTGAGGACCGTGGGACCACCCAGCAGGAAACTCAGAGAGAACCATGGGGCAGGGTTGGAGCACTTTGCAAAGAGGGCAAATTCTCATCATTTCACGACTTAGAGCTCATGCCATAATCATGTAAGTGTGAAAGGAATGTGTTTCTCTATATGGAAGCCAAAAGCAAGTGGAACTTTTGGTGTGGGAGTCATATAGCCTGGAATGGAGAGAGCCTTCTGCTTTATAAACAGACAGTGAAACAGAACCACAAAGGTTCCTGTACGTTATGGAAAGGCTGACCCTGCGAGCTAGGACCCCAGCCTCTCACTCCACACGGCACTTTCTTTGAGGCTGAATGATGGCAGGGACGGTGTGGGGACTCCCCATGGCGTGTGACACACAGGGCTCTGGTGCTAGCCTTAGTTTGAGTCCAGGCCCTGCCCTTTCCTGAGAGAGTGACCAGAGCTAATGACTTAGGTCCCTGTACCTTGGTTTCCTCATCTGTAGAAAGAGGGTAGTAACAATACTACACTCACATGGAACTTGAGAAAGTTAAACGAATTGACACATGTACTGTGCAGCAAATATCAGTAAGTACTCAGAGATTCCCAGGTACTATTAATAGTATGAGTCCTGGTTTCCAGCCCACTCTTCCTGCCTCCTCTTTCCTACACGCTCCTCCCCATCACACCCAGAGTTTTGTCCTGTCACCCCTCATGTTTGCACGCCCACGGGCTATTCTCTCTGAAATGGCTTTCTGTTTCCTTGTGCGTATCAGTTTTGAAATAAAATCCATCTTTGACTTCAAAACCTTCCCCTCACGTTGTTGCTTATCTTCACTCCTAGAGTAAAACTGTCTTGTCTGCTCCCAGCCACACATTATAAACGATCCATCTAGCACTTTCCATATCACACTGATTATGATTATGATGTTGTTGAGTCTCTGGATTTCTATATGTCTGTGATCTCCTTCAGGGTGGGCATATGGCTTAATCATCCTTTCAGTGTTAATGTCTTGTTCTTAATAGTCTCTCAAAAGTTGCTCATTTCAAAATGATAAATACAGGCCTGCCCAGAACACCCTTTTTAAAATTGAAAACATTACACACACACACACACACACACACACACACACACACACACACTGCCCCATGCTTGCCTGAGTTTTCTGCTCAGCACCTATCACCATTTAATATATGATATATTTTATTCATTTGCCTTGCTTACTATGAAAATACATGTAAAATACTTAGAATTCTGCCAAGCACACTCATGCCTTGTAAATGTTGCTTATTGCTGTTGCTAGTCCTTAATGTCATTATTAATATTAGTTGCTCTACTATTCTGAGCGGTCATAGTGTTATTTATATTTAGCATCCTTATTATTATCCAGTTCCTGTCATTCTAAATAGTAAAAGAAAGCAGACCCTCCTTTGCACTTTACTAAATTCTGTTCTATCGATGCACAATTGATGTATTTTGTTTGTAAACATAGTTAAGTCATTATTTTCTTTTACATAAAGATTTCTTACTTGCAAGTGGATGATTTGGAAGAATGTTAGAATAGCAAACAGAAGACCCAGATTTGACCAGCTATGTGACTTGGGCTAGCTCCCTCATCCATCTTTAACATAAATGGCTGGGAAAGTCAAGGGCAGCTCTATGTGTTGGCTCCACTCTCCTTTTCCAGTGGCAGCCATGCTATTCCTCTTGGGGTTGGTTGTGGCCCCAGAATCCTGGTCACACTCTTTCAGAGCAGTAAGTTTCTACTACTCAGAGTTAGCATGCAAGGTATGACCTACTGTTCACCTTGGGATGACCCCCAACCCTTTCCCATTCCACCATTCACCACTCTGCAAAGAACACAGTGAAGAATTATGTCCTGATCCCAGTGGGGCCACAGGCTTCTAGGCACAACTGCTCATCAGATTCTCTTAAATATTTTTAGCACAATCCTCTCTAAAACTGCCTGTGCAGCATTTTCTAATCAGTATGCTGTGAGACTAAGGGTAGAGGCCACCTCTGTCTCCACCTCAGCAATACGACTCCCTAGAGGAAAACATGAATTGTTCTTGTTTTTATAGATCCAGGGGCCCTGTTCCCTCTGGGGCCAGAGTGTGGTCAAGACAGGTTTCCCCACGGAGGAGAACGGTGTGGGCTCCATCCTTCTTTATTACGTCCGGGGAAGGTACTGTTTTCTTGCATCGAATGCGTGTCACGGAGGTGGTGTGAAGATTAATGAGCTGGTGTTTATGAAGTGCTATCCTCTGCCTTGAGGAAAAAAGAGACAGAACAACTCACCAAAACCCCTTTATTTTAAGTAAACTTTTTCTGACCCACTCATTAGAGCTTATTTCTAACATGAGATTCTTAAAAGCCTATTTGAACGAGTTGCAATTTGCCAGAAGTTTTAGTTTCATATTTGAGAATAGGGAATAGGGGATTTTCTCTCTAGTTCTTAGCTTTAATTTTAAATGTGTGCTTCCTTACAAGAGTCCTTAATGTTTCGTGCAGAAGGGGGACGGTGAAAGAAAGTGTCATGAGAGCTACAGCACAGACAGCCTGCCAGCCAGGCATCACTAGCTGCCACTACTGACAGGAATATAATGAGTTAACATTTTAAGTTTGTTCATCACAGAACTATGTTTACCTATTAGTTCACAAATACAGTGTGGGAGGCTTCCCTTAAAGAAACTTTGGGTAGCTTTGTAGAAGTATCTCATGCAGTCGTAAGCTATTCTACCGAATTCTATGAATCCTCACTTTCTCCTATAAATTAGAACTTGTGGGTGTATCTGTTACTGTGGTATTGTCATTACACTTCACTGCTAGAATTGTTCACAAAGCACTTTTCACATCTGTTGAAATGGCTGCTTCACAGAGAAACTGTGTGGAGAATTAGTTACAGTTTGTTAATACTATAGCAGCTCTAACTCGTTCGTGTGATCATGATGTCTCTGGGGTTTGCCCCTGGATTCTCTGATGAGAACTTTCCAGAGAAAGTTCTAGCCCAAGAGGGAACCCAACCTAAGAAGGTCTCTTTCCTATACGACTTAATTCAAGTGAGTCAGAGCTAACTCTCATGTCTTTCTTCTATGGGTCCTCCTTCTACCATATTTCTTCTTACCAATGAGAACAATTAGAGATACAATCACTACACTGTCCACAGGCATTGTGACATTATAATAGAAGATTCAAACATTTCTGGAGGAAAAACTATCTTTACCCATAGTTGTCCTTATCCATATTATCCTTAGTCATAATAACAATTATACTATATATGTACATAATACATACAAACATACATATAATTTATTCATTATATATAATAATATCATATTCATATATATGTGTATATCAACCAATTGATAGATAAAGCAATCTTTCCCACTTTTGAGTGAACTCTAATCATGTCCCTAAATAACCATCTGATAAAATAAAAGTTGATAGACTATATTTAACTCATTATGAGAAGGAAAAATAACCAGGTAAAGTCAATTTATACATGAATGTTTATTTTGTACAAGTTATTTCTGTTATAACAAGAAGGATCTAAAAATTAGACTAACTAGAATAAGTCCACGTTTCTAATGATTTCCAAAAAAAGGGGTCGAAAGAACACACGTGCATAACTAACGACGTAGAGGATAGTAGAACCGCAACCAGAGCAGAACAAAGCTCTCTGAGGGTGTAGGAGGAGGAAAGAGGTTGCTTCAGTTTCTGAAAAAAACAAAAGGGAAAGTTTCGTAGATGTATTGTTGAGCTGAATCTTGGGTAAGGGGTGAAATTAGATGGTAGAAATGCAGGAGAGGACCCTGTAGGCAGAATGAACACTGCCATGGGTAAAGGTCTAGACACAGGAAGCCTACATATTCAAAACTTGTTTGGTGAAATATTAAGCAGCAAGCAAAGGGGTAGTGAGAGAAAAGTAGAAACATTGTTTTTAAACCTACCAAAGACTTTTTTACCTGTAAAATGGGCATAAAAATAATTGTATCTACCTCATGAGATTGTATGAGTGGGAATTTCTTGCTGCCAAAAGCACAGAAAGTACTTGATAAATGGTAACAACTACTATTGCATATCAATTTTTATAAACATTCCACAAAACATGAAAGAAAGTGTATTTTCTGTTTATATGCAATTATGGTCCCTTTATAGTGATTAGTTCAATCTTAGTATATTTTTCAGGACTATATGCTTACTTAGTTGATCAATTACAGTCTAGAGCAGGAGTTGGCATATTACAGACAGTGGGCAAACCCATCTGAAGCCCGTTTTTATAAACAAAGAATTATTGGCACCCAACTACAACTGTTTGTTTATAGACCGTCTCTAGCAGAATTACATACAAGTGTTTGCACCAGAAACTGCATGGCCTTCAAAGTCTATACTACTTACTATTTGGCCCTTTGCAGAAAAATTTTGCCAACCCCTGTCTAGAGAAGCAAAATTAAGTTTCTTGTTACTATTTTGTTCTGAATTTCTTCTTGAATTTACAATAATCTTTAGTACTTGTACTTTGGTTCAACATTACCTGATGCTTAAAGATTCATTGTGACATTTGTTTTACCATTTCGAAGTGCCACTACTTACCTAATTTATGTAGGTTTTCTAATTAAATTTGATCTCTATTATCAACCAATATCTTTTTGCATCTCTCAAATCATGTCTTTACCTGTTGTTTAAGAGCCACCTTGTTATGATTGCATCTCTTTCTGTATCTTTTTAAAAAATTTAATAAGATATAAAGTGATTTTTATCTCATTTGCCTATATTGTTATAATTACTGTGCTTAATCTTAATACCATAATTTTATTTTATATTTCTCTTCATATATCTTTTGCTCTATGGGATGTGTGCATGTTTGTGTGTGTGTGTGTGTGTGTGTGTGTGTGTGTGTGTGTATGACAGGGAGAGAGAAATGAAAGGGGTGTGGGAGAGAAATGAGAGTACGTTTTAGGGTCCAAGTGCAGACAGTAGACACCACCCTAGATAGCTTAAGTAGAAGAGGATTTACTACCCCATACTTCAGTGGCTTGTGAAATTGTTAGAAAGGCTAGAAAAGCAAGCTCTGGTCCATGTTCCTAGGATTGCACTGCTCAGCCGTGGTTGTGGGTAAGAGTCCTGAGGTAATGTCTACAGGAAACTATTGAAACAGAAATGTTGAGTATAACACTCTGTCACAATCAGGAAAACTGGCGTTTCTGTTGTGGCTAGTGCTTTTTCCTGGGCCACATTACTTCCACCGTGATCTCTACCAGAAAATGAATGCTTTGTACTCCACCTCTCTCTCACTTTCGTGTTCACATCTCAGAAAATGTGTGTGTATGGGAGATACTAAAACATATCTGCAACCCTAGCACATGGAAGTCTGGGCAACATAGATTTGAGCTGTCTGTTCCCTGCAGTAGAGAGAGGGCATTTACAAATACATCAGTGCTGAGAAAGCCTATCTACAATATCTATCACTTCGTATTCTTCCCAGCTTAAATAGTATACATAGCTTTGAATAACTTAGATGAATTTAAATAATATACATGCATTTCCATTTCTTGATCTATTAATATTAATTCAGATTTATTGCCTCTCAAATATGAAATATGAAGTATCCGACTGATTCTATTTTCTCTGAAATATGATATGAAAGGAAGCAATAAGCTTACTTTCGCTTCTGTTTTTTCCCATCTTTTTCATACTTTATATTAATTACATTACAATTTTTAAAGGGTCAAAGTTCATAGCATTTACATTCTGTTCTATAATTGTAATTCACCCAGTAATGGGCATTAGTTCTATACTTTTATGGATTTAATTACACTGACAATCTTTTCATACTATGGCTTTTCCCTTTCTGACTTCTTTACCTTGATTATGTCTCATGCTTAGCTGTATTTTATTAACAAATATGACTAACATAGTAGCAAAATTTTAAAATAATGTACATGGAATGTATATAATAGGCACTCAATAAAAAGTCATTTCTATTGTTATTATTTTTATTAATAAATGAAAATGAATTGAAATGACAAAACTGAGAACATAGCTAATAGTAGAAATGCAATTCATGGCGTTAAATAATGAATAATTTTGAGGCTCATTCTTTTCTTAGCATTGACAATGCTAGATTTGAGTCTTTCCTATAATACTAAACTATATCATGATACTATCATAAACTGGATAACTTTTTGAAGGTCACAGAGACATTGGTGTTTTGAAATATGACCCAAGAAATTTTAAAGAGTCATCTGTGACCTTGGGCAAGTTATCTACTTTAATGGGCCTCAGTTCAGTCATCTATAAATTGAAAGAGCAGTGTTCATAATTCCTTCAGCCTCTTACTGCTCTATGTTGTATTTTCATGACTCTGGGTGGATTACCTGTCACTATGTTTAGAATCTAAGTTTGCCTTCTTCCTGGTGCCCGTCTGCTCCCTGACAAATATCTGTGCTGTCAGTTGATGTGTGTGACAGAGAATGCCAACTAATTGTAATATTAACCTAAGAAGGCTATCATTTAAAAAGAAATTTGTGTCATGCTTATCAAAATCAGGGGGTAGTGATCTTTTGCTTATTGAAAGTTGTAGGCTGACTATATCATTGCAGGTATTTGCAACATGTAAAATTAAAAAATTATGACTTCATTTATATTCAAGTCCCCAGTAGTATTTTTGGAAACTCTGGAACTATATTGAATGTTTTTTTGAAACAAAAATAAAAACCAGTGTCACTGGAATATACAAGTATACACACCCACCCCACCCCCCGAATACATTTTTTCCCCGATGGTTTCCAACAGGCTTAGAGACTCATTAAAATGAACAATGTTATTGAAACTAAAGTAAAAGAAGACATAAAGAAAAGCTCATGAGCTCATGCATGACTATGGGTTATTTTACAATGATTGTGCAGTAGTTACAGGCTTCTAAAGCAGTGGTCTGGAACATTCAATTGCAAACTCCTAACTGGATATCATAGTATTGGTTTTCTGAAATATGATCCAAGAAATTTTAACACGCTTAAGAACTAACACAGCAACAATTTTTCAAAACATATCGCTGAAACTGATAGGGGGATACACAAGTGAAAATAAAACATTCATATTTGGTGGGAAGACATTTTCTGTCTGCGACGTGGAATAGAAATTTGATTAAGAGGTAACTTTGCAGTGGCCAATTGTAAGTAAGGTTATTATGGAAAAGTTAATAATTGTGTCTACATATTCTCACAAAGTCTATGTTTAGTGTCTCTGATTTGTGTCAGTTCAAGTTACTATGAATAAAAAACTAGCTGCCACCCAAGCAGCTCTGACTTTGGAATCCCTCAAAAGAAAGTGCTAATAGAAACCAATTTGTAAAATCTGAGAAATGAATCTCTTATTTCTTGTGGAACAGTGGATTTTTTCATGTTTTAGCTCAAAGATACCACCATACACAATCACAGCAACTATTTCTGAAAAGCCTGGTCTGTGGGCAACAGTTAAACCTCAAAGAGTGTTGGGTTCCTTTTTTTGTTTAAAACATTGGTAGAATCTGTAAGATACTGGATTTTGGAGGGAAATTCTAAATTATTCATGTATGTGTTGGTTTGCACGAGCTCTTTGACCTATCTATCAGCTTTGTGACTTTGGGAGAGTCATTTTGAGTCCTTGAGCTTCCTACTGAGGTTAGTTTGCAATTTATAGAAATAAATTCATGAGAAAAAATAAATATCTATAAAGATGTAACACTAAGACTTAACTGCATTTTGAAAAAAAGTGGTATCAAGAATTATTAAGCACATATCAATTGATTAGAAAAAGATTTTTAGAGCAACATTTAAATCCAATGCGGTCCTTAATATATGGGCATTACCAATTGTTATCACTGTAGTTAACTTTTAATTATTATCAACGGATTACCTGCATAGCAATTTATCAACCACGAAACTTCATCCCCTCAACAGAAGCATTGTGCTTTGATTAATTATCAGTGGGATGGATTTTAATTAAAATACAATGTATAATCCTGGAGAAATCTACAAGGTGAACTTATTTTAGGCTTTCTCTTTGTCCTCCATCCAACCCAGAAGGGATATTTAAGGATATTCAGAAAGGATATTCAGTTTTTATGCCTATCTCAATATCCTAGAGATTATGAGAAAAAGTGCAGTATCACCTGGAAAATTATTTAATAATCATGTCTTGAATATCTACATTTGCAAGGCATTGTGTTCATGTCCTAGAACAGTAGTTCTCACATTTGATATGTGTCAGCATCACATGGGGGACTTGTTAAAAACACACATTGCTGAGACCTAGTGCTCTGGTAATAGATAGCAGTCTATCTGAAGTAAATCACATAATCTCTGCGAGATTCAATTTGCTCCTCAGGGTTCAGAATGCCAGTTCCGCTCCAAGAGGATCAGACTGTCCTGAGAAAGCACTGTTTTCTTGACCTGTGCAGGGTGGGCACGACTCACTAACTGTCTCCACCTGACCAACTGCCCCCAGGGTGAGGCAGTTCTTATTCCTTTCATTAGAGCCTTCAGGCAAGGATTAGCCTCTCCTGACACCTAGAAATTGGCTCTTGAGTAACTACCTTTCTCTCTTCCTATTGCTATATGGTGATTTTTAGGGTGACATTGTTTATTCTGTTTCCAAATTCTTGAGGGCATACCTTTCCATAATCCTGATATGCTACTTGGAACTTTAAAAATTTTTATTCATTTTACAAATAGAGATATCACATTATTTACAAGAAAAGACTAACTCCTCTGTCTTCGTGATCAGGCTAATTGAGATGATAAAGTGAGATGAACTCTGTAGGAATGCTTACAAACTGCTTTAAAAATGGCAGGTAACAGATTCAAGAGCAGAACTTACACATTATTTATGTGGTAAAGCAAACATCAGATAGATTTGTCTTCCATTGTAGAGCTCATCTGGAACAAAAGGAAAAGGAGAAAGAAAGAGAAGAAAAGCAGAATCAGGTAGGCTCAGGGGTTGCAGCTAAGAGGTGCACTGAAGGGTCATACAGGCTACATTGAGAGGATTATGTCCCATTTGGGTGGACATGTTTTATGTCCCCTGTAGAAAATAGGTTAAAAAGAGAACAGTTGATTTGGTATAGATGTACAAATTGATTTTGTATAGATGCCTTTCTTGGTAATTTAACAGCAGGTAGTATTATTTCAGTAAATATATTTTTGGTTTACATACTTCTTATTATTGATGAATAAGACTCTGATGCCTACATTCTGTATGTTATAATGCAAGTTTCTGCATTTACATTTTCAGTGGAGGTTAAAAATTCGGATGTGCTCATGTGTGATCATTGGTTGATAAGCTGGTGTTAACTCCTCACCCTTCTCTTTTCTCTCCAAATCCCAATTTTCCTATTTCCACCTGTAAGAAGGTGGCTTTTAACCTGAATCAAAAAAATAAAATGCAGGCAAATTAAAAACAATTCCCAGAGAAATGAAAAGATTGAGAAGTATAACAAAAATCTTCCCATCACATAGTAACCACTGGAAGAGGGGAAGACGTCCCATTGTCCTCTCATAGTTTCAGTTTCACAGTATTGGATTAGGACCGTGGTGCTTTGATTGGGGAAATACAGAAATTCTAAAGCTAAACCACATGAAGGGCAAACTCTGGTGACTTTTTGAAATACAGAAGAGACCGTTGGGTCATCTCTCCCTCTCTCTTTTCTCATTCTGTTGGGGTGCTAAGAACGGGTGCTGACCTTGTTGATTGAGAAACATTTTCACTCATAAAGGGCTAAGATACCAGGATGACCTGAGAGAAATTTTGGACCAACATTTAAGGGAAAGGAGAAGGGATTTGTGAATGTAATGAGTCTTATTTAAGTCTTATTCAGGCCTCATTCAGTAAGGGAAAAAAGCTAAAAGAGATTCGGGGGAAACAATTCCTGCAACTTGGGGAGTGGTAGCTTTCAGCGATTACAAGAATGTTAGAGGGACTTTAACATTCTTTGAGAAGAAGAAGGAAAAGAGAGATAAAAAATATGAATAATAGAATGCCAATAACTACATATTTATCAATAATTACTTTAAATGTAAATGAATTAAATACTCCAATCAAAAGACGTAGGGTGGCTGAATGGATAAGCAAACAAGACCCTTACATAACGGCTGGAATAGTATGCCAACGAAGATAAAAATCAAACTGATGATAGTATCAATTTAATCAATCACCTATCACAAGACCACCAGGAGGTGTGGCCCCTGGTGCTACTGCATTCTTTGTCCCTTTGTCTTGTCAGTCATTAGTACTGAGCTATACTATAAAAAAAAGTACAGTAATGGCCCTGGCAGTGGACAGTAATCTGCAAGAATTGTTGGGTGGTCTGTTCTGCTCCCACCCAATCTTGTGTAAGTAAATTACCCTATAATAAATTCTGTTATATTCCACAAAAACAAAAACAAACAAACAAACAAAAAAAACCCCAAAACAAAAACCAAACAAAAAAAAAAACAAAATAAGAAAAATGTTAAATTTATAGATGCAATAGTGGAGTGTGGGAGGGATATGTGTATGTTGATATACGTGGAGCACGTTTTGCCATGTATTGCTTATTGTAGAAATGGGGAAAGAAGTTCATTTTACTATTCTTTCCACTTTTAAATTCTCATAGTGCTCAAATATGCCTAAAAGTAAAAAGAAAAAATTATTAAGTGATTTAATGACTTACTGATCCAATGGAAGAAAAGAAAACCCACTCATTAATGTAAAATAAATTTCATCCATGTAGATTTTAAAACTTTCCTAAAGTTTCAAAGCATTATGGAAACTCAGTATTCATCCACTCTCATGTTATAATGCCAACGGCAGCAGCTTCTCCCTTTTATAGGCATAACTAGAAGTCTGCTTTTGATACTAATTTCTCAGTCATTATACCATTAGTTTATGTCATTAAGACACTGAAGTTGTAAGTAGCAGCTATCACTTATGAAAATCAAATGGAAAGATATAGCTTGTCATTTAGATATTTCTAAACATACTATTTGACAAAATATGTATAAATATATTTACATTTATATCAAACTTAAAAATCCATGAATTGTTTGGAAATATGAAGAAACAAGTATAGAAGATTTTCAGTGTAAATGACCATAGATTGCTTGTTGCATCTGCAAAGACAAGTGAAGGATTGACAATTAAACATGTAATTTGAGAAATTGGGCTTTTCATATAAATTACCTAGATTGGATCTTTACATTAGCTGAATTCCCTGGATAAAACCAGCTTTCTACTTTCTTTTAGCTTTATAAACCTCTCTCTCTTAATTTTGTATGATAGAGATAAAGTGAACCTTTTCTAGCACTAAGCTGCAATTTAAAAGAAGCATTAATTTCAAGGAAAGTATGAAATAATTTGGGAAGTGTCTTCTGCTTTGAATGTTTGTAGATTGGTTTTAAAATGACAAAAGCAGTCAGATGGTTTAAGGTGGCTTAATTGGATACAAGAGTGCTCACTGGGGCAAAACGAGGAGTCTGGTCATGTTTACAGTACGTTTTCACATTTTGCACAATATCCATACATCTTCCTGAAGTAAATTCCTCCTGATTTCTTTTGTAGGACTCCTTAGTTCTAAAACTTGTCCTACACATTGGTATTTTCTGAACCAAACATACGTTGCTGGCCACCAGAATTCAGGAAACATGGAAATCAAAAGGAACGTTATAATCTGGTTCTGCCCACGTATATGACATTATTCAGTTCTATTTTAAACCAGAAGTTCTACTTTAGGGCCTTTGCACTTGCAATTCTTAGTCACATTGATAAGCCCCTTTCATCAGTTCTCCACTGAATTCCTCTGTGTGTTTTTTTTCTCCATTGCATTTATCACTGGTCAAAATTGTCTTATTTATTTTTGTTTATTTTCTGTCTCTCTTCACTAGAATGTCAGCTCCATGAACACACAAACTTTATTTTTCTGCCATAGTGTTTAGCTCATTGCATAGTACACGGCTGATGCTCAAAAAGATACTTGCTAAATAAATAAATGACTGCCTAAATGAACGGATAAATGAAGTTTATGTAGGACTATTTTTCTGAATCACAAATATTTACAAGGAATTGGTCATCAATCAAAAATGGCCACACCTTCATTAGGATGGGTTACTAAATCAAGCTCTACATTAACTTAATGAAATAAGAGCGAAGTTGTGCAAATTTTCACATACAGTTGAACCATTTACTGTAATAACAAAAGCACAAGTGCTTGGTAATACACACAATGATTAGAATTTCATTTGACAGTTTTGAAATCTAAATTATTGAGCATATAGTTTTGCATTTGTCCTAGAGATCAGCTCAGCAAAGTACAGTGTGTGTGTATATGTGTGTGTGTGTGTGTGTGTGTGTGTGTGTGAGACTGGAATTAGAATTTTTCACAGTACACGTGGGAAGATGTCATTCTTAAATTTAACAATGGATTATAGGAAAGGTTCAAAGGTAATAGACTCAATAGAGGTTGACCTTAGTGATGCAGAAATGAAACATTGCTTGTATTTATGGTGTCTACTCTAATTCATACTTTCTAATGTTACCTAGCTCCCGATAGGTTTTTTTCTCTTTATAGGTAAGTGTACTGGATGCTTCAGAGATCCCCAAACACTGGAGTTCGGTGGCCCATAGTTTCATTGACAAAGATGAGTGTGTCTCCTTTGGCCATGCATACCAAGCATCCTTCACTGCTCCTCTGGCTTTTGACTTCGTACAAGTACCCTCCTGTTAGTGGCTCTGCCCCTATACTTTTTCTGACAGCATTGCTTCTGTCAGGAATGCTCTTCTTGAGCACTACTCATTTTCCATGTGTTAATTCATTATCAACTCTTTCATGGATTTTTGCGGATGTCGTGACCTGTAAAAAAGAAGAAACTTTCCAAGTGGTGGAGAGTTGACTAATTCTGGACAAAATTCAAAGAAGTTCTCTAATGTCTTTTATAAGGACACTAATCCTATGGATCAGAACCCCATTCTTATGACTCATTTAATATTAATTGCTCCCGTAAAGGCCCCATCTCCAAATACCATCACTTTGAGGGTTAGGGCTGCAACGTATGAATATTTGAGGGATAAACCAGTCAGTCCATTGCAGACATTGTGTATTATTGGTAGTATTAGAATCCAGTCACTAATATTTTAGTTTAGATTTTTATGACACTTAAAAGTAATATTAGTCTGTAATTTTCTTTGTTGTTTATTTATCAGGTTATGTACCAATAGTTTTCTAGCTTAATAAAATAAATTTTAATGTTTTTATCATTTGCATTCCAACTGGTCTTAACTGTTTGGTAGAATGATTTGTTGAAACTATTAATATTTGTCCCTGATACTATTTTTCTGAAGGACTTTCTTTACAATTTTATTTTTTCTATGAAAATATTTCTGCTTAATCTTCCCAGAGTTAATAAAGTTAATTTTGGTAAGCTGAATTTCCCTCTGAAATTATCCATTTATTAGTATTAAGATTTGCATGCTTTTCCAAATAGACAGGTTATGCAGGCTTACCTAGATTATTCTAATTTAGAAAAATAATGACTAAATTCTGACTAATTTTAGAAAAATAAAGATACATCATTCTTGTGTTCAATTGTTAGGGAACATAAATATCATAACTATTTTTTCATTGTTGACAACCACTGTTTTTATTCATGTACATCTTATTTATCATTTTTCTTTATTCTCATATGAATATGCCTTTACTATTATCCAGTCAGAGTTGGAGACAGGATCCTATTGGAAATTTGTTTTCTCTGTACTCTATATACTACTTTAGTATACAGTACAGTATAATACTCACAGTAAGTGTTCAATACATATATATTATTTTGAAAAGCAATATGGACCCTAATAGATTTTTGACGTTTCATAATAATTTTCTAGCAATGCGTTATAATGCAGTACCCCGTGCTGAGAAAAAAATTGACATAAAGAACCATACCTATGTGTAAAAGTTTTAATAGAAAAGTAGCTGTATAATTTTGCTATACTCTGCAAATAACTCTAAATAATATATTTAGAGAGTAGCAATTGTCAAGATGTATGAAAAGGAAATTACAATTTAACATTTAAGAGAGTGAAAGTTTTATGCGATTAACCACAAACAGAGAAATATGTGAAAAATAGAAAATATTTGCCAAAGGAAATATTTATGAGCTAGTAGGAGTTCAAGGACAAACACATTTTACTTCTAAAAGAAATTGGCTATTTTCTTTTTTTTTTTTTTACATTCTTGTCAAACATTGACTTTCACCTACTTTCCCTCTGTAAATAAATGAGTGGCAGTTTGGCTGTATACAGGGCTCCAATAAACCTTTCAAAATGTCATTAATGGCGTGGTCATGCAAATTTATGGCAGATAATAATTTCATGGAGGGGGTTCTTATTAGTGGCTTTTCACACTCTACATTAGTATCATTACTAAACAAGAAAACAAGGTAGATGCGTCACCATTAGAGTATCAAGTGAACATCAGCACAGCACTTATTATAAGTCATTGATGTACTATAATATCAGCAATGAGCAGTCTATTCATGGGAAAATGGCCTTGAGATAAACTTCACTTTACCTGTAATGTTTCATTCATTATAGATTACTTAGAATAAAAAGTATACAATTGAGATCCTTTTATAGACAATAGCATTTAAAAATCCACATAGTATCATTTTAGAGCAGATATATTCACTTGAAAGTAATAAAGCATTTATTTTATTTTTTAATTTTGCTAAATTTATTGGGATAACATTGGTTATTAAAATTATAGATGTTTTAAGTCTGCAATTCTATATGATCTGCATATTGTATTGTGTTCACCACCCAAAGTCAAATCTCCTTTCATCATCATGTAGTTGACACCCTTTAACCTTTTCTACCTTGTCCCCACTCCCTTTTCCCTCTGGTTGCCACCTATTGTCTGTATCTATAAGTTATTATTTGTTTGTTGTTCATTTTTTGCTTTTAGTTTTATGCCCCTCGTATGAGTGAAATCATAGAGTCATTGACTTTTTCCATCTGACTTATTCCACTTAGCATGATACTCTCAAGATCCATCCATGTTGTTGTAAATGACCATATTTTATCTTTTCTTATGGATGAGTAGTATTTCATTGTATGTAGGTACCACGTTTTCTTTATCCAATCATTTATCAGTGAACATTTCAATTGCTTCTAGGTCTTGGCCACTGTGAATAATGCTGCAATGAGCATAAGGGTACATATACCATTACAAATAAATGTTTTCAAAAATTTCAGGTAGATACACAGGAAAAGGATTGCTGGGTCATGTGGTAACTCAATTCTTACTTTTTTTGAGAGCCCACCATATACTGTTTTTTACAGTGGTTGTACCAGTTTACATTCCCACTAGCAGTGTATAAGGGTTCCTTTTCCTTTACTTCCTCTCCAACTCTTGTTATTTCTTGTTTTAGATAATAGCTATTCTAATATGCATGAGGTAGTATCTCATTGTGTTTTTGATTTGCATTTCCCTAATAACTACTGAAGTTGAGCGTCTTTTCATATATCTTTTGCCCATTTGTGTGTCTTCTTAAAGGAAGTGTCTGTTTAGGTCCTCTGTCCATTTTTTAAACTTGATTGTTTGTTTTTTTGTTGTTGAGTTGTATGAGTTCTTGAATAATTTTGAATGTCAGCCCCTTATTGGAGGTGTTATTTCCAAACATCTCCCATTTGGATGGTTGTCTTTTTGTTTCGTTGATGGTTTCTTTTGCTGTGCAGAAGCTTTTTAGTTAGATCCATCAATACTTGCCCTAAATGTAAATGGACTGACTAAACTCACAATAAAAAGGCACAGAGTAGCAGAAGCAAAACCAAAAACCCAACCATATGCTGTTTTCAGGAGACACATCTCAGTTGAAAGGACAATATGGAATCAAAATGAATGCATAAAAAAATGATACTCCAAGAAAGTGGCATCCACAGAAAATCAGGTATAGCTATACTTATATCTGACATAATAGATTTCAAGATAAAAAGAAAACAAGAGACAAAGATAGGCATTTCATAATGATAAAGGGATTAATACATCAAGAAGACATAGCACTTATCAATATACGAGGGCTGTCCAAAAAGTATCCAGCAATGTAATATTAAAAATAGAGGCATTTATGGCTGGATTTTTACTGGAAAGCCCTTGTATATGTACTCAAACAGAGAACACCAAAATAAACAAAGTAACTATTAACAGAACTAAAGGGAGAAAAACTACAATTTTAGTAGGTACCCCAATACCCCATTTACAACTGTGGATAGATTGTTCAGACAGAAAATCAATAAGGAAATATCCAACTTAAATGACACATTAGACTAAATGGACATAATCAACATTTACAGAGACTTTCATCTCAGAACATCAGATTGCACATTCTTCTGTAGTGCACGTGGAACATTCTCAAGGATAGACCATTTGGGACACAAAGCTAGTCTCAACAAATTTAAGAAGATTTAAATCATACCAAGCATATTCTCTGAATGCATGGCTTTGAAATTGGAAATTGACTGCAAAAATGAAAGCAGGAAAATACACAAATATGTGGAGATTAAATGACATGCCACTGAAGAATAACTGATTAAAGAAGAAATAAAAGGAGAGATTAAAATATGCATAGAGGCAAATGAGAACAACAATACAATGTATCAATACTTCTGGAATACAGCAAAAGCAGTAATAAGAGGGAAGTTTATATCATTACAGGCTCATCCCAAGAAATAGAAAAATCCCAAATAAAAAACCTAATATCACATCTTAAAGAACTAGGAAAAGGAGAACAAATAAAGTCTAAAGTTAGCACAAGAAAAATAATGACAAAAATTAGAGTAGAATTAAATAAAATAGAGAATAAAAAGATAATAAAAATATTAATGCATCAAAGAGCTGGTTCTTTGAAAAGATTAGTAAAATTGACAAACCACTGGCTAGACTCACTAAGAAAAACACAAAAGACTCAAATAAACAAAATCAGAAATGAAAGAGGAAAGTTACAGTGGATACCACAGAAATACAAAGGCCCATACAAGAACTTTATGAAAAAGTATTGCAACCAAATTCAATAACCTAGAGGAAATGATCAAATTCTTAGAAATATATAACCTTCCTAGACTGAATCATGAAAAAGTGGAAAATCTAAATAGACTGATCAATTGTAAGGAAATTGAAACAACCATTCAAAACCTCTCCAAAAGTAAAAGTGCAGGATCCGTTGGCTTCACTAGCAAATTCCATCGTACATCCAGAAAAGATTTAATACCTATCCTCCTCAAACTCTTCCAAAAAGTTGAAGAAAAGGAATGCTATCTAACTCATAATATGAAGCCAACCTTACCCTGATACCAAAATCTGGCAAGAATAACAAAAAAAGAGAAAACTACAGTACAATATCTTTGATGAACAGAGATGCAAACATTCTAAACAAAATATTAGCAAAACAAATACAATAATACATTAAAAATATAATACATTATAATCAAGTGGGTTTCATTCCAGGGGCACAAGAGTGGTTCAACTCATGCAAATTGATAAATGTGATGCACCACACAAACAAAATAAAGGATACATTTAAATGATCATATCAATTGATGCAGAAAAAGCATTTTACAAGATACAACATCCATTTATGGTTAAAACACTCAAAGGCAAGTACCTCAACATAATAAAGGCCTTATGCAACAGACCCTCAGCTACTATCATATTCATTCATGAAATACTGAAAGCTTTCCTCTCAGATCAGAAACACAACAATGCCCACCCTCTCATCACTGTTACTCAACATAGTACCGGAAGTCCTAGCCAGAGCAATCAGGCAAAGGAAAGAAACAAAAGACATCCAAATTGGGAATGAAGATGTTAAATTTTTACTTTTGGCAGATGACATGATTCTTTATGTAGAAAACCCTAAAGACGCCACCAAAAGACTATTTGAAACACTAAACAAGTAAAGTAAAATCGCAGGATACAAAATAAATGTACAAAAATTCATTGCATTCCTATATACTAACAATAAAGTTTTAGAAAAAGAAATGAAAAAAAAAACCAATTCCTTTTTTCAATTGCAACAAAAAGAGTAAAATACCTAAGAATAAACTTAACAAAGGATGTGAGGAAACTATGCGTTGAAAACTACAAGATATTGTTAAGAGGAATTGAAGGAGACAAAAAGAAATGCAAAGATATTCTGTGTTCATGCATTACAAGAATCAACATAGTTATATATATAAATATATACCAGGGATGCTAAAAAATGTATACACATTTTAAGTGATGTTATCTATGTGTTACATAAATAATTATGGTAACCACTTTGAGCACCTCTTGTAATTGCAGAAGTCAAATGTGATTTGTATTCATCTTTTGTTTTCAGTATATATTGAGTATTACAATTTTACTACAGTTTTTTCCTTTCCTAAAATGTGTATACATTTTTTTGGCATCCTCTGTGTGTGTGTGTGTGTGTGTGTGTGTGTGTGTGTGTGTATAACAAATTTAGTTCTAAACTATAATGGGATGAGAAAGCATCAGACTGAAGCAATGTAGCTACCTGAGCTGATGAGGGGTAAATTAAATCTGTGATTTGTACATTTAGTGTAGTAATTTTTCTTTCCTAACTTATTACTTCATTTCCACTCTTTTACATTAAGATACGCACTGAACAAAAGTATTAATATTTAAAAACAACTTTTTTAAAAGAAAAGGGTATAATTTATAGAACTGGGTTTAAAAGAGGTACACATCTGGAAAAAGGTTGGGAACCACTGCTGCAGGTTAATAAGACCGATGGATGAATACTGAAAGAAATGACATCAGAGGAAGATGACATCTTGTTAGGACTGCATGCGGATGAGAGCAGGGTGTGATGGCACACATATATGGAATGTTTAGGATGCATACATTCAAAACTAGATAGAAATCAAATGGACTCAAATGTAGTTCATGGCTTTGGATAGTCTTAAAAGAAAACTATTTTATCAGACATGCTAGCTGGATGATAAGCCTGATGTTTGCCATAAAAAAATGAATTGGAGGAAAAACTTGGAACAGGTAAGTAGAACACTATTCCAGAAAATTTTTGAAAACATTTTTAATATATTTTGAAAAATTTTAACTGCACAACCAGCATCAGAACATTCTTTTCTTTTTGTTTAATCATTTTATTGAGGTATGAAGTGAATTTTAAAAACTAGATAATTTACTGTGTATGACTTACTGTATTAGTAGAAAGGTACACACCCATGAAACCATAATACAATTAATGCCACAAACTTATCCATCACCTTCTGAAGTTTCCTTCCACCATCTCTCCTTTTTTGGTACAATTTTCTTTAAAAAGAGCTGCATCCTAGTTAGTAAATGGGTAAAGCTTTCCTTAGTTTGCTTGCAGAGATTTGTTTGTTTGTTTTTAATTTTAGACTTATTGGGGTAAAATTAGTTAACAAGATTACATAGATTCCAGGTGTACAATTCTATGGTGTTTGCTTGTTTTGAAGGACCGTGATTTTAAGGTATCTACAAAGAAAAAAGATGTTCTACCTTTAAATGGCAATTTTCAGTTTGGGATAAAAGGAATTAGGGTAAGAAACTAGGGCTTGTAACCTATGAACTATTTGCTAGGTAGATGATTTTGAATTGTGTTAGTACTGGAAGCCTGACTGCCTTGCTTATCTTTGCATACTCAGTCCCTAACACATACTAGATGCTTCAAAAATATTTTTAAATAGATAAATACAAGAATGGTCACATCAAAAAAGTTATAATTCCTGCCACCAGACTACTACATCTTCCACCCTGTCTTCTCTTTCCCTGACTTCCCTTCCTTTCTAATGTTCAAATTCAACATTAAGATTCAAGTCATGGTCTAGTCTCAAAATCTCAGTGCATTAATTTTCATCTTGCTTTGTGTTAGAATGAAATTATGTAGATTGCCTTACCCACAGATGCTTTGTGATGTGTGAGATCATTCACAACATGTAAGGCAAGTACATGACAATTGCTTGAGTACTAATGATAATTACACTCAGATTTGCATTGTCTTAGAAACTAAATTTAGATGATTCTTCATCTCAAAACTTCTATTTAATGTCAGGCTGATGACTAAATTTTAGGTTATAGAAGACTGTCCCATAGGATATTACTTCTGAGCTAATAAGTTATGATTGTGAGGTAAGACAGAGAAGGAGAAACCAAAGCTTACTAGTGTATGATTAAAAATATATTTGATATTTTATTCAGCACAAATTTTTAAATATTCTTTCCTAAATTTCCCCAATAAACAGCATATTAGCACTTACAGTTGATTAGCATATTTACATGTACTCCTTCATGCTCATCCACTAAATATCGAAGAAGAAAGAGGCTATTTTTTTTAACTTAGTAGGATTCTGGCAGATAAGATATTTCTCTAGTAAGTATTTGTTAAATAATTTTGTGTGAAAAATTCAAACAAAGCTATCTTTATTTGTTACTGTGAATTGAGTAAATTACCTAGAATAAATAATACAGACTTTACATGAACTGCTTTTACTATTTTAATATTTAAATAAAAATTTTAAATATGTAAATAACTATGTAATAGTTTCTACTTTGATAAATTATTTTCTTTGTAAAAATGTTAATATTATATGCGAGGGAAATTATTTAAATCAACTTCAATTAAAACACGATACACTTGAGATTTGAAACCGCTTGGGACTTCTCTAATGTGGTTTGTGATGTAATGAGAGGTTTGACATTACAAATAACATTTAAAGTCTGAGTAAAGCACAAAAAAGTGGCAGCAAACCCAAAGGCTACTCATAACACAGGCCAGAGCTGTAGCAGTTTCCGAATGTGGAGGACATGTGTGAGGTCTGTTCTACTGAAAATAATCTACCATGCATACATCTATTTGATTATAGATTGATATTACTTTTTATTAAACAGAGTGGTTTTACATTATAAAAATAAGGTATTCTGGTTATGAAAAATTTGAACAATTCAAAAGAAGTAATTTAAAAAATTCATCTACTGCCACTCTGAACACTGTTGCTTTTCTTTTCAGTATTTTCATGCATTGTTTTCTACCTAGCTGTGTTCACATATTACATACATAATTGTATAGGAATTTAGAGGGAAAGCTAGAAAATTTGAAAAACACTGATAGGATAAACATGAAAGTATTTAAGATTCTATAAACTGATATAGCCTGTTCATGTTTTAACATGTTTTCTAATTTTCTTTCTTCCATGTATATTGACATTGTTTTTCATATTCTGATTGGGAAGGACAGTTATCAGAAAGATATTTTTAATGAAAGAAGGCGCAATGGGATTTGTTGAGAGAGGATATTTCTGTGATTAGGTTGATTTATTAGTTTTTCTCAATGAGCAAAACCATGGAATCAAATTATTCAACATAAGATTTAAATATATGAAAAATAATCTCTCAAGTTCCTTAGAAATGGAAACAATAATTCTTTATACAATTATAATTTTGTGAAGATAAATTCCCTTTGTGTCCCAGCTATTTTCATGAAGCAATGTTACATAGTGCTTAAGATCAAATCCAGGCTCTGCTACTTGGAAGCTGAGTGACCTTGGACAAGCTATTTGCTGTCTCTATGCTTCATATTCTTTTAATAAAATGGGGATTGATGAGCTAATATGTATAAACTGCTTAGAAGAGCATCTATCACTCGGTAAGTGCTATATACACGTTAGTTACAACTAGTAAGTTCTGGAAAACAACAGCATCTCTTTACTCTTTAAAGTGTGGCCCTTTGCATAAATTACGGCAGTAAAGGAAAACACTTTGTTGGGGAGTGGCAAAGGAGTAAAACTAGAAAAGAAAGCTGAACCAAAATTTGACACCAGGCTATAATTAATTCATCTAAACTTGATGTTGTGGTTCAAACATAGTAAGGGAAAGCTTTAGTGTAATGATTAAAATCGTGAATTTAAATCCGAGCAAGACATTTGTAAGCTTTAGCAATCTTGGGATAAATGTTTCATGCCTCTAAGCTTCAGCACACACTGCAATCAGACAAAGATGTCAAAGATCATTGTAAAGATGAGATCATTCAAGCACTGGACACAGAATGAGCACCCAGTACATGGTAACAGTTATTATTCTTAATCATAATAATTCTTAATAGGAATAATAATAATTTTTAATAATTCTGAAACTTTCTGTATCTTTGTCTCTACTCTAAGTCATCTGGAGTGGGTAATAAATTTTTGCTATCAAATAAAGGTTTATAATAATTTTTTGGGGTTTTTATGTCCTTGAGAATTCATTTCTATTGCTCTTCCTAATGAAAGATGAATGTACAAGTATTTCTTCTATTCCAACTCATTTTCTCAAAGGATTATAGCTATGTCTCCACTCCCCGCTTTACAATAAGGAGAAGTTTGGGTTTTGGTTTTTATAAGAAATCTGTTTTTCTGCCTAGAATTTATAGAATTAAAAAATTTTTTTTTCCTGGTAAGGCATCATCTCTTTTTAGTTATTTCACCTGAAACACCTATTTTAGATGTACTTAAAATTTTCCAACTTAGATCTTTTTTCTTTGATTATGTCTTTTACATGACTTCACATTATATATATATATGGGATTTAAAACTGAAAGCAACAAAGAAACAAAACTCATGGACACAGTCAATAGTTTAGTGGTCACCTGAGGGTAAGGGGGAGGGGGTAGGGGAGGAGGAAGGGGGATCAAATACACGGTGATGGAAGGAGAACTGGCTCTGGGTGGTGAGCACACAATGCAACACAAAGATAATGCACTGTAGAGTTGTACAGCTGGTACCTATGTAATTTTACTAACTAATGTCACCCCAATAAATTTTATAAAAAAAAAAAACCTGACAAAAAATCTTTATGTTCTACACTCTTCCTAACCCTCCTCAAAAGATGACATTTTTTGGCTTTCTTTTTGCCTGCTCTTCTTATTTGCTTTTCATAATAGCTTCTCAAGTTATTCCTCTGATGTATGTATTGTTTTCCTTGATGCTATTGAAAATTTAAATTTAATATTATATTATTAGTTTCTTTTTTGACTCTTCTTTATCCTACTGTTCTTTTTAAATCCCATATTTGCATTTCAGCTTATTGCCTTATTGAAATTATGTCATCTTGCTTTCTGATGTAGATGTCAAACTCTATAACATTTTTTACTTCTAAATAATGTAGTTATTGATTTGAACCTTTTCTTCTAAACCTATTGTAATTCTAAATGATAGATTTTCTTTTCTTTTTTTTTTTCCACTGTGGGAATTTTTTTACATGCCTTACTTTATTCTATTTATATATCATTAAATAAGTACAATTCTATTCATATTTGGCATTGCCAATAGACAGAAGCCATAGATTGTTTTTTGGCCTCATTTTCCATTTACTTTACAAGTGGTTATATTGAACCATAAGGTAAACTGATTGCAGGGTTCCAAAGTTCCCACTGTGAAGCAGTTTTGTTCTGTTTGTGCATTTTTTTCACCCTAGGGGAACTCTGTTACACTTATAGGAGAGCTTTCCTGTCCTCGGGGTCTGATTCTCTGTCATTATGAATTTATGGGACATATGGGAAAGTTTAATCTTAAACTATCTTACCTTGTTGCCTCTACTTTGAGCTATAGTGTTGGACTTCTTCAAGGTATATTTACTAGGATTCATGATCTGAATGCAATTACTGATGGGAGGTATACAGATAAGGGGATCTAAAATGCTGGAATCTCAAAAATAGCATTAATACTAGTAGCACAGCTGATGAGCGTTTTGATTCGCACGGTCTTGATTGGATGAAGAACGCAGGACCTATCTATATACTTTTATATGATAGTGAATTATGTTTCTGGCAACACAGAAGGAATAATTTAAACACATCCATCAATTTAAATTGACCTTGTCAGTAAAAATTCTTTTCATATTATGATATACATTGCATGAAAATCTTAATAGTGGCATTTGTGTGTGTGCGTGTATGCATGTATGTTTGTGTTGTTATTGGTGCCATTGTTTGCATATACATTTTTCAATAAAAACTGGGACTGTTAGTAGGGATTGATCATCAGTCCACTTAACCCTAGACATACAGACTTTCATTTTAAGCATGATAAATGGATGTGTGATCTGGGACTGCCAGAGAAAGCCCTGCTCACCATAAATATTGTTTTCTTTATGTGCATGAATTGAAGATCTTTGCACAATACTTACTTCATTTATCTGCTCATTCAGTTAAATATAATATATATTTTTGCAGTTTTTCTTGTTTTGGAGGTACCCTGCTTCATAAAGTGTATTTACCGATCACCTATGAATCTTTTGTTTCAATAGCAGCCAAGTAGAACAAAGGACCATATAGATGGAACGAAGAGAGAATGAAAAAAAGAAAATGCTTGCAAGAAACTGTTTAGCTCTCTTGGACCCGATTCCAGTATTTACTGTTCTTGCCTCAGTGTTCCATACGTAGGAATATCTAGGGAGTATGGAAAAAGGCAGACTAGTGTTCCAGTTATTTTTGGCTTTTATTTAGCTCAATTGTATTCCCGCTTTAAAAGAAAATGAGCATGATTTCTAAATACCTTCTACAGCTATGCTGTACTCTCTTTCTCTGCCTTCTTTCCTCTTTTCTCTTTCCATTGTTCACCCCGCCAACTCAGTTTACCCTATTTCTCTTTACTGTTGGAGACGAGGTAAAAAAGAAGAAAAAGGAGAAGAAAGAGAAGGGGAAAAGGAGGACAATTAGAATTAAATTTTTTTGACCTCCTTTCCTGCTTCCACCTCAAAGCCTAAAATGATAGTGATAAGTTAGAGGATTCTCCTTTCAGATCCTACAAATGAGTAAGTCTTGGTATGACTAAGCACCTGGACTACAGAATGAGGAATCCGATGTTAAACTCGGAAACATAGTAAAAGTATAGTATTTTTTTCCATTTCTTTTAGATGCAAAGGAGACACAGTTTTCTTTGCATTGCTTGATATGTGTAGAGAAATTTGTTTTTATAAATCCACAATGATCCTTTGCAAATCTGTATATAAGCCTTCACAGTGTCTCATTTCTGTGTTTTTTCATTTATTTCAGAAGCCTATTTTGTCTTTCCTTATACTCAGGTATTATTAGTTGATGAGGAATTTTTCAAGACTAATTATTAGTGATGCATATAAAAGGTTTGATTCACAGAAATTCTATTTCTGTTTCCTGTTTTCCAATAGTAGTTGACTAAAGCCATACCATGTGTAGATGCTAATTGGGCAGAAATCTTTTGCAAAGGCTGAGTATCAGACATGGCACTCATGTACGTGCTGAGTAATGTATATTGAGAATATTTGGAATAGGGCATTTTTCACATGTAAAGAGCTCTAGCTTTGTCAGCAATTTAAATCATATTATATGACACCATATGCATTTTTCTTTTATTCATGGCTACTCTATAAATTTGAAAAATAAAAGAGATAAGAAAGAGGCTACCAGGATTGAATTGTACCATGGAAATTAGACATTTTATTAGAGATATTTTAACCTTCACAACTGTTTTTCAGACACCTCCTTTGTTCTAGACATTGTGCCAGACTCAAGGCATACAGAAATGATCAAAACAAGCCAACTTTTGAAGGATACCCCCCACATATATATATAAATGATCTCATCAAATTCCATTGTTATTTTGATAAATACCATAATGCAAAATATAAGATACTGAGACAGAGAATATCAGACAGACCTGATTTAGGTGGAAGTCAGGTGGAAATTGGTGAGCTGGGATTGTGAGTTAGCGTATTAATGAAGAATTGGTGGTGAGTATGGGGAGGCCCTGGGCTGGAAGCATTACCAGTATTTTTGAATGAAGTGCCTGATACGAATGTGGGCAAAAACGAAATTTAAATTGCTGATAGGGCCAGGTAATACTGAGTCTTTCAGGTTATGTGAAGGTTTTGGAACTTCTAACCTAATGGCAATAGAATTCCACTGCAGGTAAATGGACCATTCAGGAGTTGAAGGCAAGGTATAGAATCATAAACATGTTCAGCGCAGTTAAAAATTTCTTGCAGTAATGTAAACCAAGAGATGATGGAGACTTGGACTTAGTTGATGGCAACCAGGTAAGAGGGAAGAACATAAATTAAAAAGCTGATTATCAGTATAATGTAAGACTTAGTCTTATAACCGTGACATTTGTAAATATAAATGTAGACTTGTTGAATGTTAGAGGTCAGGAGTCCTGGTTATCATAAGATCCTGCTTCCATATTTTACAAATAAAACACAACTTTTCCCAGCTTATATGGGAGTGTGAGGACAGAATTGGGAATAAGAATCCAGATTTTTCTTACTTTATAATTCGGAAAGCATCCTAGTGTTTATGTTTTAGCCATATGAAGCACTGAAGTAGACACGAGTATTTTCTGATGCACCACTGCAGAAAAGTCATGATTTGAATATTCTAGTTGTATTTTCATAGCCACAGGCTGCCTCAAATCAGAGATGGAATGTTAGGACTTAGAGCGAATCTTAGACTTTTTGAGAATCAAGATGTCCATATTAAAATGCTTGTCGTCTTCAATTCATGCCTCAGTTATCTCAACGGGTTGAATTTAAGGACTGTAGGAGTAGAAATTGCCTAAATTTTCTACTTATGCAGCTGCAAGAGAGTTGGTTTGGGAATATTAGGGATCAATTTTGAGACTCACCTTTTTCACCCTCATTCTAAAATTTAATTAGCCAGAATATCTGCTGAATTGATGTGATGGAACTCAAGAGTTTGGGGCCAACTTGACTCTGGCTTGTGGAAACGGTCCCTAGGGGAAAGCAGTGTCAGAAATACATGCACTTGACTGTAATTTCTCTTACCTCTAGGAACAAGCCTAACTAAATAGAAAAAGAATTCATGAAATGTGCTGAATAATAAGTGTGTATAAAACTATCACCTGCCAGGGAAGACCCTGTAATTAAATTAGTAGAAATGACTGAATTTGTAGAGCTAAAATTTAAATAATTTCTGTGTACACAATCTGCCAACCTCAGCACGCTGCTTGGGCATCTTGCCTATTGGGCTTTGACTTGGGAGGGCAGCATAAAAATTACCCCATCATTCAATTGGAAACGTCTGATTGACCTATTCATTTAGATAGGCTGACTCCTGCCTTAGAATTAACCATGGATCTCCTTTCTAAGTGAGTTTTGACTGAGGAAGCACCTTTAAGTCATATTTTTCACACCACATTTAAGTTTTCTTGGACAAAATGCTTCTGAATATATGCATAACAAATTTTTAAAAGGCTAAACATTGCTATAGGCCTGTGATACTCAAGTTTCTAAGAAAAACAGAAATTAGCAACTCACATTTTACCTATCTCCCCCAGTGGCTCTGTATTTGTAACTGGTTAGGCTCTCTTGTGTGAATGGGTCCTGGCTCCAATTTGGATAGTCAGTAACATCTTTAGGGGTCACCATCAGGCCCCACATTGCCATCACTGACAGCACGTATATTTGGGGAAAGGCTTGGGGTCTATTGCATTGTCCAGCAGGGGCAGTGGTACTGCTGACCTTCTGGTTATCAACATGCATTGTTACTTGATTCAACAGTGAGGATGTGGGCTGGTGAGTTTAATGTGGCTGGCAAGACACAATTCAGGCAGCAAGAAGGCTACATTTTTCTCTGGTTCATCCTGAAAGTTCTATATGATGAATATACTATTGATAGCATTTCATATTTTCAGGGGGATCTGCAATGGTTTTCAACTTTTGGTTTCTCTTTGGTGAGAAAGTTAGACTAGCCATAATTATCAAAACTCCATTTCTATCCTTGAGTGTTTTGATTTCAAAGAGTGAACCCAGATGAAAAGGTAGAATTAGATCAACTAAGTAAGCTTGGATATACAGTCCTATGATGTATTCTTTAGCAGAGATCCTTTGATGTGCTGGGTAATCTACACTATTTCAGGAAACAACTCCTGGGATAAAAATTTACAGGGGGCACAAATTCACAGGGAGTAAGTGTGACCAACTTTATTGTTTTCTTCCATGTTTCACAATCCAGTTAAATACAGTTCCAGCATAACCACACTGTGGATTTTCTGAGGTTGGGGTAATGTACAAGAATTTATAAATGTGGTTTTAGCAGTTTTCCTAATATTGATACCCCAGGGCAATCAAAAGAGGTAACTTACCATTTCTCCAACACCACAAATCTTCATTGAGGAAGATGAAGAAAGAAGTAGATATAATTATATTAATAGTATTCTTGGAAAAGTGGGGAATTTGATAGAGTGTAACCATGAAGATATGGCCATTATATGTTAAACATTTATGTTTTTTTATATATATTTGCTATCTCCCCTCAATGTTTGTAGATCACTTTTATCTAGGATTGCTAGAAAATAGATATATTATAGAACAAGAGGGAAGCCCATGTGCAGGCTATTATAGGGTAAATGATAGTGGAGCATAGAAACCTGAGTTTATGCTAACCAATACTGTGACCCAGAACAAAACCCTTTACCTCTTGAGATACCTCAGTCTCTGTCTGTTAAATGTTTAGGCTGGGCAATAGCTGTAGTCATTGATACCTGTGAAAAATATAAACCATGTTTTGTTTTGTTTTTTTTTTTTGGTTTTTTGGTATGTGGGTAGCTCCCTGGCTGGGAATCGAACCCAGGCTGCAGCACCGATAGCACCAGCGCCGAAGCCTTAAGCCACTACACCATCAGGGAACTCCCTGAAAAATATAATGTTATGCTTGTGGCTTTGTTTTTCAACCAGCTTATTTTATTTTTTCTTTCATAGAGATATTAATGATATTTTCAAGGGTTTATATAATGATGTTTATTTAAAAAGTAGCTTTGATAAAAATATAAAGGAAAAAGCAGTACAGCAGTAGTAGATGCTGTGATGTGCCGCCAGAACCTCCTTCAGAAATAGGCCATATTGTCTCAACGGCTGGTTGTGCTATCAGCAGCCAGCCAACAGTTACCACCCTTCTTCGGAGTCGTCTCAGTTGAGAGGAGCCACCTTGCCCAAAGTCATGCCCCCTTGACATGAAGATTTAAAGGCTCAGCTCCCCACCTTAATTCTTAAAACCTGTGAAGGGTCATCCTTGATTTAAATCCTCCCACGTGGTCGGCTAAGACCTTCCGTGTGACTGCATCACAGCCCATCTTCCTCTGCCAAATTCTGCTTCTTTCCCTTCTGCAAATGCTGATCTCAGGAGCATTCCCTAAGAGTCCTCCTCCATGCTGAGCTCCAGCATAGAGTCTGCTCTCCCAATTGCCCCACCTGCAGCTGATAGCATGTACTTGCTCTCTCTGCTTTGTTACTGGGTCACCCATTACCCATCTAAGATTCTAGGACAAGTGTTCTCTCTGGCTTCCAATAATAAAATTCGTCTGATTGTACTGGGAGAGTAGTTTTCTGATGTTGCATTTTATGGTCTCTTTCTCTTATGCAGCATTAACCCAAGTGAAACAGGGTACTTTACAGATTCATTAAATGCATTGACTGTTCAAGGAATTTAAAGTTGTTATTTATGGCTTCCTTGGATAAATGTATTTTTAAAAGTTCAAAGTTTGTAAATAATTTGAGTTCACTAGAAGGAGTTTAACAGGTTATTTAACAGGACATTGAATGCTGTGGAGAGATGACATTATTTCAATTGCTTGATGTTTTAGCTGTCCTTGTGAAGTCTCTTTATTCATGGAAAGAGCATAATTTCAAGCACATTTTATCTTTCAAAAGCACATCATTAAATAGAAAAGCTTGCCATTGTATTACTTTTAGTTCAAAAGAAGCACTCAAATTAAGATATGAAAAGAATAGTGATAGGCATTTTTAATACATTTAGCCAACGTCATCCAATGTTACATGAAAAGTATATAAACAAGAATTGCAAAAGGATGAACTCTAAGTAGAAGAGATTTTTCTCATTGACAATCTCTGCAGAGCACTTCAGAGTATATTTAACTCAATGGTATCACAATATAAGAAAAGGAAAAAATGGACCATGGACACATTCATTGTGGAAAACATCAGGTAAATATTTCTATAAATATTAGTTAACATTTTAATTTTTATATACTGAAAAAATACAAACGGAGAATTATTTGAGTGAGGGGTAGTTTTCTTATAATATAGACACTAATATTGATGCAGCTTCTCCCCTAACCCCCAACCTTTGGTCACTGGAAGATTTATATCATCTTTGGGCACAGAGATCTCTTTATCTCTGTGGGCTAGAGAACAGGACCGTTGTCCTGGTCAGGAACTGGCGAGTCCCAGAGGAACAGGGATGGAGCGAGCAGAATGAGGCCCACCTCATGGGCACACACGTTATTTACTTGCATGAACATTTCGCACAGAGATGCTGCAGAGCTTCCCATTCCTAAACCTCGGGAGCAGGGGAGAATTTGTTACGACCCCAATGAGGAAAGCCATCACGTGACCACGACTCGGAAGGAAAAGGGAAGCTACCGTGTATTGCCTGTTTACGACACGGCTCTGGAGCACCATGGAGCGCACTTACCAGGGAAATTAGTAGCTTAGCCACAGCCACACCACTAAGAAAAGGAGGGGTCGGGATTCAAAGCAAGGTCAGCGAGGCTCCGAAGCCCGTGCAGACCCTTCCCAGACCCCAGCGGGGAGCATGGGGTGCGCCTGCGCAGTAGCCTGGGCTCTGCAGACCCCTGTTCTCCCGCCCCGCCGCCGCCTCCTCCTCCCCTCCCCCCTCCCCCCTTTTCCTCTCCTCCTCTGTCGCCCTCCCTTCTTCCTTCTTCTGCCCCGCGTCCCTCCTGCTGTGTACTCATTCCCCCTCACCCTGCTCCTCCTCGTCGTGCATTCGATTTGCTTGTTTATTTAATAAGGGCTTGAAGGGTATTCGAGCTAAGAAAGATGTAAAAATTAATTGCTCTTTAACCTTGTAATGATGGTGCTATGAAATATTTAACCTCAACTCACCTGAGCTCTCCTCTCCTCCTCAAATAGCAAAAATCAAGTTACAGAAGGTGTTTAAAATTCGTGAGCAAAGGACGTTTCAAATGACAGCATCCATCACGTAGCGGTAGCGGATTTGTACGAGACTAACCTGTCTCTAATAAAGCCGTTTACCACACTGAGATGACTGTGTTTTTTGAAAACATGGTGCAGTTTTAAAGAGACTTGAAATTATTTTAAACAACTCAAAAATAAATCAGGTGCATCTATGTCAGTGGTTGTCACCTGGGTTGACTTTTTCTACTATGGGACATTTGGCAATGTTTGGAGACATATTTTGGTTGTCACAACTGGACGAGGTGTTTATGACATCCAATGACTAGAATACAGGGACATTATTAAACACCCTGCAATGCACAGGACGGCAACCCCACAAAAACTTTCTAGCCCCAAACGCCAATAGTTGCACTGTTGGAAAAACCTTGGACTAGGTAATGTGCCAAGTTTAAAACAGGGGACCCGTCTTTCTCCTGAAAGTTGTCACTGTCAAAAGTTGTTTTCCCACCTCAAACATTTATATCTTCATTTAAAATTTGTTATTTTATTCATCATGGATTTTTGGCATTTCTGTTTATTAAAAACTATTTCATCCCAATATTGTTCATTTTCACTATCGATTTTTTGACACCACCTTGGATTTTGTGCCCAGCGCAGACGCCTTCCCATCCCAAATCCTGGCTTTGTTAAAGATATAACAAAGGAAAGACAAAATAGCATGGGGGTGAAAAAGAAGGCTCTAGTCTAGAGTCTAAATGTTTGAGCCTAAATCATAGTTTCACCACTTTCTCACTCAATGTCCTTGGCACTTTATTTCCCTCCTCACCTGTAAAATAGAGAAAGTAATACCCATGGCACATGGTTAGTTCAAGGGGTACATTTATCAGTTAGCAAAGAGCTTGGCATAGAGTCGACCCACCGCAGACACTGGCTATTAAAACACAGCACTAACCCAGGTGTGCCTTCTGGTGTCAGGAGGATGGATGAAGGGGAATGACTCTTTGTCTGTTGGTTAGTCAAAAATTAGTTTTCTCTGCCTGTTCCTAAGCTAAAGGCAACACCTAGCATTTTTTATTTTTACTTTTTGGTGGTCGTACCTTCACGTGGCTGCAGAGGCAGTCATTTTTAATGGCCTAGAACTAGAATTGCTTTCCCTTTCTTCTATAATAACAGAAATTTGAATGTGAACAGAATAAGAAAGCCAAAAGCTAAGTTAGTAACTTGCAATATAAAATGGAAAATAAAAAAAATAATAATAAAATTAAGGTTATAAATAGCTGTTTCTAAATGAAGCTAGTCTGTTATACATATAAATCTTAGCACAATCCAATCCTGGTCATTGTCACCTTGTATTAAACAATGACATTTTCGGATCCCTTTGTGGCCTGCTGTGGCCATGTGGTAAGTAGTGCTGACTACTGCGGAAACACATGGAAGTGTGTGAAATTCTAGGAAAGCTGTTTATAGATTGAAATTGTTTGGGAGAGCGATATTTTTGCTCTATCTTGTATCTTGCATTTCAGTGCCAAAGTGATGGCTGGAGCTCTGGCAGTCACTTTGAAGCATGAGAACACCTTGGAGATAGCAGATATACTGGAAACATGAAGTAGAGAAAGAGGTGTCCTGAAGCTGCCACACTGCCCCTAACCTGCCCACCTTTGGGCCCCTTTTATATAGGAGAGAAAAGTACTAATCTCCTATTTCTCTTGAGTCTCAGTATTTCTATTAACAGCTGAACCTAATCTTAACTGATAAAATTGCCTTTCCACTTGTCATTTTGGAACCTCAGAGAGTTTCTGCCATACCTATTGTAACCAGATTTGTATGTCACTTTCTTAATTTAAAAACAGTTTAAGACCAACAATTCTATATTTTTTCTCTTATTGTTCACTTATATTTCAAGATATTTACTTGGCTTTCAGCTTTAATATTCTGTAACTTAAATTTTGCTAGTTGTATGTGCAGATCAGCTGCCCATTTTTGTTGACTCACTCCCAATAAGGAGTGTTTGCTTCACAATGCAACATGTTTTGTTCTCCACGTGTAACTTCTCTGACCGTAAGGTAGAAAGTTGGATGTCTTTGCTTGTGCAAGCTGTTTGGTAACCATTATTCCAGTCTTATTTGATTGAGGCTATTTTTGGATGCAAGAAAACACATTATTTGTGCTTCAAAGCCTATGTCATGTGGCTTGTTCTCAGCGACAGTTGCCAGTGTAAATCACTAAAAATTTTCAGCAGGAAAGAGTGAATGTATTTTAATACAAATAATAAGGAAATTAAATGGCAAATGGGTAAAATCAAAGTGTCAATTGGGTGACAGAAAAGTCTGCTCGAGGGCTTCATATTCATCCAGTGTGAATCTATATTAGATGATCTCCCTCAAAGGTAGGGAGGACAAAAGAGAATGAATGAATGAATGAATGAATGAATGAAACATTGTTTCTTTCACTTCTCTTTTTCAGGTTTCTTCTTAATGCTTGAAAAGTCTAATAAATGTCTAATGGCAGAATAGTCAAGGAAGTTGCAAATTCCACCTAATCTTTTTTTTTTTAATATACACAATATTTTCTCAAACATACGTTATTGTAGCAGATACAATATTTTCATAGGCCTCACCAATGCAGAGAACTTTCTCTGGCCCCCAGATCCTGCTCTGTCCTCAGATATGAAAGGCCAGAAATGCCCAGGAACTACATCTCTCTGTGAGTAGCCCTCATGCAGTGACTAATGGAAGTTGGTGTATAAAAACTACAGTTTCCTCACCCATTGAGTGGGAAAACTCTAAGGTACATCTTTACACCTGCCCCCACCGTTCCCCGGGGGGATTAAGCTTACTAACCAAACTTGTGCTGGCTTAGCAGTATACAGTTTTAATAGAAGGCAATCATATGTTGCTGTATAAGCCTAATATTAACTAATTTCAGGCAATGTACTCATAATCAATAGCCTCATTGTAAAGAACTTCAAGTGAGTCCAACTGATAGCCTTAATCCTGGACCTCCACAAAAATCTATCACATATGTCACTTGTCCTTCAAGTGCTTTTCAGGTAGAAAATCCTGAAATGCTTGAGTGAGAAGAACAATATTTGTGTAAATTTCTGAAAATTATGCATTTGTTCAGTATTGAACAAATATTTATGTACCTTTTGTGTGTCAGATGCTTTGTTTGGAGCTAGGGCTACCATCCTATTTTTATTCTCATGAAGTTTATAACCTAGAATGAGATAAATGCCTTAGGTATACGTGATATGTGTTAAGTTCTAAGAAGAAGAAGTGCAATGAAAGGTGTACTTACTGCCTGTCATTCCCTTCGCAATAAAATCCACCTTGGAATCAAGCCATCCTCTCAGAGAAAGCTCTGTGTGGACTGCAATATACTGTCCCTGGGTGAAATGATTTTTACTGAACTGTGCTTTGTTGTAATGTCATCAGCTTATATAAAGATACGTTATAAAGAAGCGGACAATTCCATATATCACTGTGTTTATTTGAAGGAAGGTAAGAGGGGTGTTTTTTAAATAAATCTCACAATATTTCTCCATAAGGACACAGAGTAATTTCTGTCCTGTCCCATTATAAGGAGTATCGATGCTTGTCCTAATCAACTGGTTCGCTTTTAACTTATGGATTTTGCTTTCCTCTTTCGTGGAAAAACACAGAATCCATAAGTTAAAAGCAAACCTACTGGAAGGCATTGAACACTGATCAATGTTCTGTTCCATCACCCATGAGTGGATAGGGTTTCACTGCCTCTGTTATTTGTGGCTTTCACTCTGAGATTCATTATATTTGACTATTCTTATTTTTCTTTTATTATGTTTCTCTTACTTTTTAATAAAAATCCATCTTTCTAGCTTGCCTGCATTTTTTTAGCCTGCCTGAAATCATTCCAGAATCAGACTGTGTATAAATAAATCATCTGTCTAAAATATGAAATTGTTAGAATATCACAAAGCAAAATTTACTCAATTTCATCAATTTAAACTGACATTATTTAGATAATTTATTTATTTTACTTGTAGTTGTTTATCTCAGGCAGTGATTGGGAAACCCTTGGCTTAAGTAATAGGTCTATTATTGTTAAATGTGAATAATTTTGATTTCATTTCAAGTAAAAAGAAACACTTTTATATGGTATAGATAGGAAGGAATGAAACAAAGATAATAGAAGTTTATATTTTCACACTGAATAAACTTCTTATGTCCTTCACATAACCCTCTATTTATAAAGTTTTCAGGGGAACTTTTTTTTAGAACTCACATTTTTTCATGAAAATGCTCAGAGATTAATATTTGTAGCTGGAATACAACTGCACTTACATTGAGGAAAATAAAAACCATCTAGCAGTTGAAAGACTATGTAGAAGATAACCCAGAGTTGCAGGATGTTAAATGTTACCTTATATGATATCAAAAATATAAGGACATATCAGTCTTGTACAGTCACTGAATAAGCTCCTGAGATGGAACGGTCTTCAGAATTTAGGGTTTATAACATGTAAAGCCTCTTTGTGGAAAGATAGTCACCTACCACCTATGTCCTTTGTTTGCAGATAATTTATGACTGTCACAATTTTTTGAGCTATTCCACCTTTGAAATAGCAACCTGAAATTGTGTTACTCTACATGGTTCAAATTAGTCAGATATGTTTGATAGGTTATTGGCTATTTTTTTCAGCTTAGTTTTTATTTCATTGAATTCTCAGATGAGCACAAATGGCAGATCTGATTGACCCGTTGGTTTCTTCAGAAGGAAAACAGTACAGTATTCTTTGAAAATATAAAAAGCCTACAGACAATATCAAAGGCTTCAGGCACTTTGCTTTTCATAAACATTTCATTTTATTTGATGCTTCATATGTACATGACTTCTCTCCAAATGTGTCTCAGAGTTATTTATACCAATCTTCTTCATTTTCCTGCTCTTTTCCTATCAAAGACTTTTTAAAACTAGACCCCTGTTGAGACCTGAATTATAGTAACTTATTTAAAATGCCATCCTGATTCTGGGTGATGTGACTTTAAGACCCCTCACTTCTCTCGGGATATAATTTTATGCTTAAAAATAACTATAGCAATAGAGGTATCCTGCCTTTATATACAACTCTTCTTGTACAATCCAAATGGATTGATTCTAAAATATAATGGTAATTAATATTAAATTAATAACTAGAACATGTTAGACAATGTAACATGCTGACTGTGAATGTGTTTAATTCAAGTTGAAAAATGGAGATTCCTGGAAATTAAGTTTCTTGGTGGACCTTTCTGGTAATCGGCAAGTCTTGCCTTTTACTTGTTCTGAAATGATGAGGGATTTTATCGTCCAAGCCTGTCATTCCAGTACTTTCTATGGCAAGTAATTGCATTTCCAAAAGCCTACTACTGGAAGAGCCAAGCTCGACATCCTCTCCTGGCTTCCATTCTATGGCTTTTTCCTGCTGAATAAGGTCCACTGAGAATAACTAGATTGTGGTTTATTATGTTGTCCTGATTATGAATCAGTGCAATTTACAAATGTTCTGCATTTGAAACCTGGAGTTGTTTTAGGCTCATTTGCTGACATATGTGAATTTGCTAGAAAAGGCCAGGATCAAATGACATCCACCATCTGTGGAGGGTATTATGTCTAGAGTGAAGAACTGAAAACATGAGAGGTTTGCAAAGTGAATTGAACCTATTTCAGTCCAAAAGCAAAAGCACATATTTATTCCTGCAAAATACAAAATCATTCAGTTTAGAATTCTGTCTACTCTTGAATTTAAAAGATTGTTATAATGCGAATGTGAATGTCAACTTTTAAATCATGAAGAATAGTCAGAACAAAATTAGCCTTTCTGTGTAAGAGAAATGATTAGAAATTTTGAAATATACAAAGAAAAAATTATCTTTTGTTCCCAAAGTGACCTCTCTATTATGATGTGCAAAAACTTAAGTTCAAGTCATGTTTGTCTATCAAAACCTATCAAATGTGGTCATCCTTTCTCTTCCTTTTTGTGAAGGCGATATAAAGTCCATAACTTTCCCAAGGTTAGATCTTGTTTTCAAGTTTAAAATTAAAGTATTGGTGCCTTTGGATGGTATTTTGTGGGAAGGGCTGCTGAAGATGGGGAGGCAGAGGAGGATAGAGTTATTTGAAATCACTTCTCACAGTGGACATAATCAATTACCTATATTAGGTCTTTCCTGTTTTTTGGCAACTAATTTTAAGCTAAGTTTTGTTGACACAGCTAGTTGGATGTCACAGTGTAAGTGGTCAGTCTCATAGTAGTATGTAAACACCAGTGGAATAGGAAAGGAGTATAGGAGTATAGGACATTCATAGTAATTATGAATGGCATTTCAAATCATAAGGCTCAAGTATTATCTCTTATTCTTGGTGTTAAAATGACTTATCTTTCATTTTCTTATTTATTTAACAAATATTGACTATTAAATTTCCATTATATATCAGGCCCTGCTATCAAATTTGGGTCTGAAGCTACAAACAATCAATAAAACAGACAGAGCTCTTATTGTGATGACACCTACATTCTCATGGGGAAAACAAAAAAATTAACAAATATATCTCTATGTCACGTAGTGGTAAATGACACAAAGGAAAATCAAACCAGGGTAAGGGGATAGGAAATTAGATTGGATGCTAGGTCATCAGCAAAATACTCACTGAGGAGACAACCTTTGACTAGGACTTGAATTGGAAACAATTAATACAAATAAGATGGGAAGAGCAGAACAGCCAGTGCAAAGGCCCTAAAGCAAGAGTGTGTTCTTTGTGTTTGGAGAATAGTAAAGACTTCAGTGTGGTTGGTATGAGGTGTGCAAGACAGAGACTGGTAAGAAAGGGTACCACATAGGTAGCACGGGGCCTTATGGACCGAAGTAAAGACCTTAATATTCTTTTATTTTATGGTGGTAAAAAGAAAAATAACAAAATTTACTATCTTAACCATAAGACAGTATAGATGTACAGTTTAACTGTACAGATCAGTAATATTAAGTACATTTACATTGTTGTGAAATTGATCTTCAGAACTTTTTATCTTGCAAATCTTGAACTCTAGATCCATTAATTAAACAATTCTTCTTTTCTTTCTTGTTTTCCCAGCCCCTGGCAAAGACCATTCTACTTTTGCTTCTAGGAATCTGACACCTTTAGATACCTCATCTAAGTAAAACCATATGCTATTTGTCTTTTTGTGACTGACTTATTTAACTTAACACAATATCTTCAAGGTTCATCTATACTGTAGCATACAACAGGATTTCCTTCTTTTTAAAGATAAATAATATTCCCTTTTATGTATATATCACATTTAATTCATTCATTCATCTGTTTATGGACATAAAATCTTAGATTATTCTTGACTTCTCTTTTTGTATCACGTTTTACATCTATATTTTTGTAGGCATTTGAAAACATTTATTCTGTGATTATTACTCTCTGGTTATCTTCCTTTTCCATTCAAAATTTTTCTGTGTTTTTCAATCTTCTAAGACAATTTTTATCTGATCTAGTCTTGTTTCTATTAAAGCTGTTGCCGTCATGTCTTCATTATATTCTGTTCCATTACTAGCATTCGTCACAGATAAAATAGTTATTTGTATAACTATTTCCTTTATACCTTTTTAATACAACTAGAATCTATTATAGCACAAAACAGATCTCAGAAGTATATATTTATGTGTGTTCAAATTTTGTTGTATGAATGTGAGAATCTGTATTATTTATTTGCTTTTATAGTTTTTCTCTAATTTATACCTAGCTCTCTAAGTAATAGGATAAATTCTTCTCATAAAACCTTAATAACATAAAGAGAAAAAAAATGCTAGAGCAATAGCATTCTTACTGGGAATATCAATTAATATGCAAATAAACAACATAAAATACAATATACATTGTTTTATAAATACAGTGTGCAGGCATAACCATAAGCGGCAAAACATTGTGCTGATGAATGAAGTAACATTGTTATTGATAGTGATACATACATGGTAGTATCACTATGGTAGTTGAAAACAAAAAGATAAATCCAAGACAAAAGATTAAAGAGATCTCATGAATAAAAGATGGAAACGTGTACTTAATTTTTGAGGGATAGAATTGGGAGGAAGAGCATTGTAGGTAGAGGAACTGCCTAAGCAAAGACATGAAGGCACTCGATCAATGACAGACATAAGGACTTGATTTCTAATGAAATCGTTTGACATAAAGCATGACTATTTTTAGGTATTCTGTAGGGGAATAATGGACTGTAAACTGGAAAAGAAAATCCAGCTAATGCTGTGTGATATGCCATGCGAGGGAACTGTATCTGATTCAGTAGAGAGGGAAAGGGAGATGAGGAAGGGTTTTGAAATGATGGGTGGTACAATCCGAATTTTCTCTCTGGGAAAGACGCTCGGGTAACCTTGGAAGATTAGGGAGAAAATAACCTGGCGATTGTGAAACCACGTAGGTGGTTACTCAATAATCTCAGGAGTAGGTGACAAAATGCAAAAAGAGGTGAGTAGCAGTGAGGATGAATGGGAAACATATTTTGGAAATATAATTGATCATGTTGAGTGTCTGGGTGACTATTGGAGGAATGAGAGAGAGCAATAGGGCTAGGAGAAGGTTCTAGGAGCTGGAGAGCATGGCAGACATACCATTAGGAGTTATAATAGGAGGAAGAGGGGAAGAGGAGCAAAAAGATGAAGAAATTTGATAAATTTAATGTTGAATTTTTAACTTTTGGGGCTACATGAATCATGGGAAACAAGAAAAAAAAACTATGAAAATCCTAATAGCAGTTGATAGGGATGTGACTACAATTACTGTTTAGGTAAGGGTGGGGTTTTGGTATATTCATTAGGTTGCAGAAAACACACAATAATACAAAAATTATAAAGCATCGAAGTAGCAGAAACTCAATTAAACTCTTCTATGCAATTAAAAAAAAAAACATTCTTTATAACAGTTCCATGAGGTAGTCACTATTAGCTTGATTTTTTTGAAGAACTGACATACAAGCATAGAATAAGTTGCCCAAGGATATATAGCCAGTAGGTGGCAAAACCAGGGTTCATCTGATTTTTGAGGCAATCTGGATGCATGTCACATCTTCTGCTTTTCCCTTAGTACTTTCTCTTTCTGTCCTTGTCTGTTTTTGATAATACAGTGTTTGAAATTTTATGATGCTGAGAAACATCAGGGGATGTGTGTAGCTCTAAATACCCAGAACTAATAAAATTACACTGATCTGTAGAGTATCAAAATCACAGGGCAAAGCACTATCCAAAATAATTCCAGCTACTTCTGCCAATTTATCTGTAATTAAGTCTGGGGAGGCTCTGGAGTCCTGTGCTCCAACTACATCTAAAAGATTAAACTTTTTCCGCCATGCTCCCAAAGACATTTCGAAGATTGCTTTCATTACCATCCCAGGAAGTAGTCTATGTAACCTTGTTTCCCCCCCCATTATTCTAATGAGAGTAAATCTGGCTTTATTTAAAGAAAAATAAACTAACAACTCCCCCAAATATCTCATGCCAAAATAGTGTACCTTTGTTTCTGGGCATGAAAATGAAGGTTGTTAAGAGATCCAGAAAAGTGAAAGGCAAAATTGGACAAAAGGGACTGAAATCATGTCTGCCTGCTGACTCAGAACAACATGCAGTTACTTTTGGTTTCTTCTCTGTCCCCCTTTTTAATAACTTGGTGATGTTTTTGAAACATCTGAGTGAAAACTGATATCCCCTAGATATTTCTAACTGAATCGTGACATTCAAAACAGATTAAATTTTAAGTGTTTTCCCTATCAGCAGGAAGATATTTTCTTGCTTTCTTTTTGCAAAAGGTGCCCCATGGAAAGGTACCTTGGTGTTACTATTGGGAACTTCCCTCAGGGATGTCTAAGGAAGGCAACTGATGGAACTAATCAAAAATATGATTCTACTTCGGAGATCTGTGCTCAGTGGGTATAATAATTACTGAGTTACACCTGTGAGATTATATAGCATCTAGGAACCATGGTTTAGTAATATAAAAATATTTACTAATATGTGCATTTGGGAAAAAATTATGAAAGGTTCCTTTTGAATACATACTCTATTTAAGGTCTCACATGAAGGACCCATGGGGGGACCTCTAAGGTCCATGACTGTTGCTCAATATTCCATGTGAATCTTTTAAAAGTATACAAACATGATTAGAAAAAAATGATTGTTTCTGTCAAATTCAAAGCATTGGGAAATCGAGCAGTTTGCCCAAGGTAACACTGGGCTAAGCTTTTCTACCAACCAGGAGGGGAGTTATTTCATTTTTTTTTGTTGGAGGAAAACATATGAGAAACATTCTAGTGCCCTTCAAAACTATAAGCAGTACTTAGGATTTGCAACCCAGTACCCCATGGCCAGGTTCTTATAGTGTATTCACCATTATAATATGGTCACCACGGAGCTGCCCCCAGTAGCAGACAATTGTACATTTTTTTTTGCTTTTGAGTGGAACTTCATATACTGCAAATTTAGGAAGAAACATTTTCCATTGATGATCAGCCAAATTAATTACTTTTTAGAGACTGAAAGCAAAACAGATTGATTACTCACATGGTTGTTTTAAAAATATCTTACAAACTGGCAGAATTTAAAATGAGATGTGAATTACATTTTAAAAGCACCATTAGCTCCAAAAGAAAAATGTATTTATAAACAAGCAGTAGGATGTCAAAATTTTCAGTGCAAAGGAAAGGACCATGGCCTATTTTGGTCCTTCTTGGGGAAGTCAGAGTGGAAGAGACAGATTCTGACCATCAGAAATTAAATATAATGGTAATACTTTCATTGGGAACAGCTTGGGAGATGAGAGAGATCTTTTTCCTTTAAGTCTCCATTTGCTCAGGAGTCCGTGAACGTATTAGTATAACTTTCTACTAACCGATCCCCGTAGCTCAGCAAAAATATTCGAATATAAATGCTAGGTAAATGATGAATATATGGAAAGAGCATGGATCGGAGGATTAGAAAGACCTGGGTCAGAATCCTGACACCACAATCTATTCTGACCCTGCAGAATATATTGTTTTTCAATCCATGAGAAAGAGCACCATAATTTAGGATCCTTGCCCATTAAGAAGATTCAACATCAGAGTATATACTCGTGTTTCACTAAGCCTGAAATGTACTTTCCCATCTATGATCTCATTCTTCCCATTTCTTCTGCCTAAGGAATATGCATGCAGTCCATGGAGAGGGAAAGGCTGAGTGCTCAGAAATCAGAAAGGAAACACTATCTCCTGGTCTCTGGGGGGACAGAAGGTATGAGATCTAGTACAGGGTCAGGGACACACTGCAGGCTAGGGCAGCTTTCAGCATGGGGCTACGTTCATCTGGATTCATGTACCTGCTCTGCCATTGAGTAGCTATAGGACCTTGGGCCAGTTCCTTTACTTCTTGTGCTGCTGCTTGTGTTACTTGAAAAAACGAGGGTAATAAGAGATTGCTTCAGATAATGCTTGTTAATAAAGCACTTAGCAAAATCTGGCATCCAATACTCACTTAATTGCTTTGTGTCATGATTATTGTTATTCTCCTTTTTCTCCATTTCCTTCCTCATCTTATCATTATTATTATATTCTTCCACGTGAAGGAACTGAAATAGGAAAGGGTATCTCTGGATACAAATAAAAGTGGTATTTCTGATGGCTTCTATTTTACCCATGAGGCAGGAGATGATGCCATCCACGTTCTTTGGAGAGAGACAAAGGAAAAAGCAGAATGGTTGGCCCTTATCAAGTGGGTGAGGCTGAAAATTTTCTACAAAGACAAAAGCATCCGAGTGATCTTTGATTTTGTTTACCACCTCTCTCCCCGCAAAATAATACTTGATGGATGTTTTTTAACTTGTGAGCTACTTTTTAATAATTTACTCGTTTGGTAGAATCAACCATTCTTTGCTACAACAATTTGATTCATACATAGAAAACATAATTTATGAGTTAGCATTAGCATTCATCCTGAAATACAGAAAACACTCCTTGATTGTCATGTCTAAAAATACTTTTCACAGCCAATGTATAAATTCTCAAATATTCCTGTTTTTACATCTCTATAAATGACATACCACCCACTGTAGGGGGTTATATTTGCTTTTAAAATGAGTATTTATTTTTGTGAGAATTTCATGTAGGACTTCCATGTATAACATTGTTATATTTTCAGAAAGACAAGTTTTAACGTTCAGGGTAGCGAACTTGTATTTAATAAAAGGCTAACATTACCATTTAATCGTACACTTTCCATACCGCCGTCCTGTGATTCAACAATAATTTTTCTCCAGAATTTAGGATCTCTATATATTTAATTACTATGGTCTTTGTTAATGGTTTAAGTAATTGGTTAAGGTGATATAGTTGGAAAATGACCTATAAACAACTTTAAAAGTCACTTTAACCATAATTTAGCTTAATAGTTACCTATTTCAACTATATACCCCAGGATAAACAGATTTAAGAACTGACAGAAAATCTCTTATAAAAAATGTATCGATCCCTGTCCCCTTCCCACGCATGCCCAGTCCAAGACAAAACCGGCCAGGCACACTACTGTGTTTGCCATCACTGACCATGTGTAATACTATGTGCTATAGGATTTATTGGAAGTTCATTAAGGTAAGCATCAATAATGGAAAGTGCTCTCTGAATATAATTAGAGTGTAAGTGCTTTGAGGGTCAGAACTGTACCAGCATTATTGAGTCTCTAGTTTCTCATGCATGACCTAGAACACATAAGCACACAACATTGGTGAATGCATAAACGATTTATGAGAAATTTAGATACTTGTTATATTTACCTCTTCCCTATGTACATCTTATTAGAAGACCTAATTAAAATTTGTACAGGATCTTGGGCTTCTGTCTTTATTGCAAAGGCCCATCTGGGCTCATCAATCTCCCCCTCTTCACCAAACAACTCAAGTCACACAGCATATGTTTAGTAATTTATCACCTTAAAAAACAAAACAAAACAAAACTCTGCTAGGGAGTAAATGCAGTCCAGAAAATCACATTAGTGTAGTACACCAAATGCAACCCTCCCACCTAACTTTTCAACACTGCAAAAGAACAAACACCTGCCTAGTTCAAGAAGTGTTAGTATTTATATGATCCAACTGTGACAACATAGTTTTTATTATGGCATGGCTTTGGAATAGTTCAGTTTACGGATCCATGTAAATTGTTCAAGATGAAATTATTCAGAATAAAACTAAAATGCTCAGTGATAAGTTTTGAAATGAAAAAAATGAAAGAAGGAAGGAAGAAATTGTGAGTGCCATAGGTAGGAATATTTTTTAAAATGTGTTCCCAGCAACAGTAATTCTGCCATGTCAAATGCCTTGCCGTATTCAAACAATTGGAGCCTTGATTTTTTACGTTTTTGAAAAAATCTATTTATGAGCAATAACCTTAAATATTAAATGACCTAATATTTTTAATATTTAACATAACACCTGGTAATGTGGTATAGTTTTTGCCTGTCTAACACGTGGAAAGGAATATCTCTAGATCCCACTCACGTGTGCATTCTGAATGTGGCAGACAGAACGCATTTCGCCTCCCAGATGCTGCCTGTAATGAAATAGCAAAAATGTCAGAGAGCAGAGCAGAGGGTGCCTGAGGCCTGTGGAGAGCAGCAGAATGACAGATGACAAGTACACGTTCAAGGGTCAGACTGCCAATTTTTGGATCCAAACAGCTAACTCTGTAGGCCTAACCTTCGTTTCTATTTCCATCCATAGCACAGAGATAGCAGGTTCCTCGGAGGGTTCTTCGGGGACTCACAGACTTGATGTCTGAAAGCACTTATGCAGAGGAACCGTCCATCTTGAAAGCACAGTAAATCTCACCTGCTATTACCTTGACCCATAATTTCTGTTTGAACAACAGTGAGTATCATTAACCCTCTGGCAACACTCCCTAAACTATAAAAAGGGGTATTAATCATAGCTGTCTGTGTTGTTGTGAGGCTCTGACTGTACATGGAAGGCCGCGTGTGAACTATGGCTGAGCTTTACCATAGTTACTCGTATCACTATTTGACTGCCCAGAAATCAAGTATTAACAGCTATTTATTTACCTTAATATTTGTTCAATCCACATCGGTCACCCTGTGTGTGTGTGTTTTGGGGTGGGGGGTTCTTTCTAATGGTATATTTCATAAATGAATGAATGATACTACAATATTCACTGAACTGATATATAATTAAAACATTTAAGTTTCTGCTCGGATTTAAGCACAGTTTTAGATTTTGTGGGATATGACAATGAATAACATTGATGGATTTTCTACTCTCGTGAAGAAGACTTTGGAGAGAGACAGACAAGAAAAAAAATATGTCAAGTGATGAACAGCTATGATCAAAAAACTTGATTGTGAGAAATAAACTCCTGTTCGTATGTAAGAAACAGTCTGTGGCACTATTGTTACAGCAGCCAGGATGGACTGAGACAGTGAGTCCGTTAACACGTAAGGTGCCTGCAGCTGGAGTGTCTGGTGGTAAGGGTTGAAGTCCTGGTTCTCGGACAACTGTGTCTTTGCTGTAGACTCACACGATGGGAGGAGGAAAGGAGCTCCCAGGGGGTCTCTTTGCAAAGGACACTAATCCCATTCATGAGGGCGGTGCCCTCACTTCCTAATCATCTCCCAAAGGCCTCACCTTCTAATACTGTTACTTTGGAGGTTAGGATTTCAACATGTGAATTTTGGCGGGACACATTCAGTCTGTAGGACTCACTTTGGGCGCTGTGTGGACTCGATCGCAAGTGGAGCAGTAATGGAAGGAGGGAAGGTCGAGAGGAGGCGGTTGTGACAATCTAGGTGAGAGAGCAGGGTGGCGTAGACTGGATGGTAGCAATGGTGATGATGAGACATTATCATTCTGGAAATATTTCGAACATAGAGCTAAGAGTATTATACTGATGATTTGGAAGTAGGTGAGAAGAAAGAAGAATGAGGTCAAATATTACACCAAGACTGTTGGCTGGAACAACTGACAATGGAGAAAGGAGATGCCATTAATTGAAGTAGGAACTACTGGGAGAAGAGAAGATTTTGGAATAAAAGTAAGAGCTAATTGTTATAAATTCAAATAAAGGTGAGAAGTAGAAAATTGAAAAAGAAAACCAAGTCCAGGGTTCAGTGGTGAGATCAGACTGGAAATACAAACTTTGGGGTCATCAGCATGTAGGTAGTGCTTAAAATCATGATACTAGAGTAGTTCACCTGGGGAGTAAGACAGAAATCCAAAAGGGAAGCTCTGGGACACCCCATTTTGTAGGATGAGAGTAAAGAAGTTGTGAAGGGGAAAAGATATGTGTATGTTCCTTTCTCCTGTTAACAAACCCTGACTACTGATCAGTGTTTTAAAAAGGAGGTCCTTGCACTATTTGTCTCAAAAATATCTGAGATGTTTATTAATGATATGAATTTCTGGTCCCACGCACACAACCGAATCGGGAACTCTGGGAATGGAACCTCAGGGTCTGTTTTAACAAGTTTCCCTGGTGAGTGTTGTTGTGCACATTAACATTTGAGAATTAGTACTTGCACAGAGTTTTCTTTTTTTCTTTTTCTCATAGTGCATGTAGAAGATGACAGTATTTGTACAATATATTGAATAAACAGATAAAGTGCTGATACGGGCAGAAGGCATTACCCTGGGACCCAGGCTGCTGAGCTGCTGGATGGCCTGAGGGATCAGGATGTTGGTGTACCTCTAACCAACTGAGGTCAGACAAAAGTATGATGGCAGGCACACAATTGGGCAGCTCTAGTCTGTTACACATAAAATTTACTTTTTTACTGTACTGTGGTTATGTTTACACATTTTTTCTAATAAATATGAGAGTTATTGCTGTTGCTTAGAGATGAACTGGTATCTTATTTGAGCTATTTCAGCCATGAAGGAAAATATTACAAAAATAACACTAAACATAGAATATGGATACTCTAACAAAGGAATTCTGAGAGTCTAGTTCATGATACTGAAATTTAAGAACAGTAAAAAGCTTTGATTTCCATGTCACTAATGAATTCTTTCTCGTTTTTCTCACATAGACATCTAAGGATGGAAGGTTTTATTTAACAACTTTTTAAAAATATGTTTAAGCTTAAGATATTATAATATTAAAATAACTTCCTAAAATCTTTTCAGTAAAATGTTAATGTTCCCGTGGTTAATTTGAGGCCAGTTATAGCTCCTTGGTCGTTAACAATTCATGTAATGTTGTGGAGAAAATGATTTAAGCTATTAAAAAATAAACAAACAGAAACCTAAACAGCATGTTATTGCTTACTCCATCATGCCCCAGATATATTTGACCGAAACAATTTTGTTTTTCCTGGAGCATGATAATATTAATGTCTCAAAGGTCACTTACTGTTCCTCAGATTCCAGTCTTACATTAAACCTGGTCTAGAAAACTGTTACAACATGACATGTGAGCAACATGAACGTAGTTTAGTAATCTGCACACTGGATAACTAATCAGAAAGAAGTAATGATGAGCAAGGTGATTAGTCCAAAGAGAGTCTCTAGTGTGGGTTAATCTTGGCAATAAGGACGGATGTGTTGGTAGAAAGGAAATGATAAAGCAAAAGGGTGCAGAGAATTAGGTAAAACAAACTTGTGTCTAGAGTCTGAAAATTATAGTGAAAGGAAGAAACATTTTTAAACAAAAGGAATTATGTATGGTGTCAAAACTCAAAACTGAGAACTAAGATACATGTATCTCTGAAAAGTATTGGGAAAGCTTTTCACCCTCGGGGTTCTATTAATGACTGCCCTTGAAGGCGAGAGGCCAGCGAGGGGGTATTCCAGGGGTACGCAGCTATTACTGCATAACAACTACCTGAAAACTCGGTGGAATAGTCATTTAATTTGATCATGATGCTGTAGTTCACAAATTTGGGCCAGGTGCTGCCAAATGATTCTACAAGTTTGGCAGACTCATGGTGTATCTGTAGTTAGCTTCTGGTCAACCAGATGGCTTTTCTTCTGAGTTTTTAGTAGGTATTGATGTGGCATCAGAAGCTCATAAGCTACATCTCATTCAGATGGCAAGCCCGAGCTTGATCATGTAGTTCACAGAACATCATTAACAGAAGGAGAGAAAAGTTACTTGAAGTATAGGCAGTGAATTTGCGTAGCATCACCGCCACCCCATGCCATCAGTCAAGAGCACAAGGCAGCCTAATATAAGGGGTGAGGATATAGACCTCACCTCTTGATGGAGGAAGATGAAAACGCCTGTGTTCTTTTTGGCAATCTACCATGACAGGTGACACAGATGGCTTTGTGGAGCTATCTTGTGAAATGGGAAGAAAAAAAGGAAGCCAGGAGTATTCTGGAAGGGGCACGGGCAGAACGGGTAGTAATGTAACAAGAGGTTATCCACATAGACTGGAAGAATTTGGTATGGTTACCCTGTCTCTTTCTCTCAAATCCACCTTTGTAGGTTAAAAAGCAATGATTAATACTCTGGCAAGATAAATCTTAAAGGCTTTCTTTAAGATTTATCTCCTAAAATTTTATCTCCCTAAATCTATCTCTAGAATGATTCTAAATCATATGCTTCCCATGGACTTAGGTTCAAACAGGGCTGTTCTTGTACTTGGTAGTGGCAACTTTGTCAGGGGTAAAACCCACATTAACATGTTTCATAGACACATACTAGACCTGGCATTTTACAAAATTTAAATATGTAGCCTTTGCTAATATGAGACATAATGTTCTAAGTGTTTAAATTAAAGTTAATAATATTCTAGAGCTAAAATTCCAGGTACTTGCAACAAACAAATCCTGGGAAGTGGAAGAAATAGAGATGATGAGTATAAGTAAGCTTAAAATCTCATATAATTTTCATAGGACATTTATAGCTACAGATTTGTCCTTTTAAAATATTTCTTTTTAACAAGTAATGCATGTATAACATGTAAAATTAGAAGTTCCAAACAGTATGGTGTATGATGATGTGTATCATTTCCATTTTGGTTCCCTGGTTCACTAATTCCTCTCACCAGATGAAACACTGTTACTGACTTATTTATTCTTCACACAACTATACTCATGTCTTTCTTTGTTTTCCTCTAAATTTCATTTTTCATTTAAGAGGAAGTCTACTGCGTCTCCTGTTCTGCGCCTTACGTTCCCCTTGTTAACAAGTTATTCATGAGTTGCCTGATGAATCAGTCCCTGCGAATCAGCCTGCTGGTAAACCATGTAGCCTTGTTTTTCGGACTGCTACATCACCTCCAATTATGTACCAAACTGAATCAGTCCTTTATTGAAAGGCAGTTATACTTACCAATATTTTGTATTGATAAAGCATGCTAAAATGAGTGTTCACACTTAATGTCACATTTAAGTGAATGACACATTTTAAAAACATGTCGTATCTTATACACACCAGTGTATCAGTGGCAAGGATACCAGGGCTGGAAATGCTGCTGTAGAAAAGAGTGTATACATTGGTCATTTTGGGACATTGCCATCAATCAAGACCTTTTCTTATGTACAGTTTTAAAATTATTTTGTTATAATTACATTTACAATGTCTTTTCCTTTATGACCTGTGAGCTTTGTGTCATAAATAGGATGTTTTCTTTCCAATTTAAGATTGTAATTATCTCATTTCTTTCTAGAATTTTGAAGTTTGATTGATTGATTGATTATTGATATTGTTTATTATTCTAATTGTTTAAACTACCTGGAATTTAATATTTTTTTAAGTGCAATGTAGAAATCCAATTTATTTTTCATTCAAGTGTTTATTCAGGGCTAAATCTGGTTATTGAGTAATATGTATTTTTATGAGTGATTTAAAATGGTAACTTTATCATCCTTATTAATTTTTGGTTTTCTTTTTTATCTGCTATTTACCATCGCCTCTTCTGTTTCTACTAGGTGTCAAACACCGGTTTTACACAGGACTCCATAGCTAAGTAGAGGAAGCAGGTGTCCTCACTGGGTAAGGACGGTAAGGACTGGTCTAGGTCTGGAGTTGCCACTGAAAGAAAAAGAAAGAAGGGCAATAAGCCCAGAGAAATAATAAGCAAAATAATTACCTTAGGGAACTAGACAAAGAAGATTACGTGTGTGTGTCTATATGATATCATATAACTACTTATAACATGCATATACATATAATGGAAGGGAAACAAGATAAACCATGAGGGATTTATGAATAATATAAAAGCCCATAAGGATCAAAATCAGCATGAGATTTATGGCATCTAAGGTGGCTCCGATCAATAGCATCTCCCCTACTTGGGTAAGGAAGCAGAATATTTTTTCATTGTTAATAGATTCAAGATTAGAAGAAGACACAGTTTTAGGGTTGTTAAGAAGGAGGGTTTGCTAATCCTGAGCTCCAGAATTCTTTAGATTTAACCACTTTAGTCAAAGCAGCACAGAACTTCAAAATGTTGCCCAAATAGTCTTTCTTCTCCCTGGAGAAGCAGCAAAACTAACATTCATTGTAGGCATCATGTTCCCTAGAGAAACAAGGCTAGAACAGACAGAGGTTGCCCAGATGTTTCCAAACAGAAACATTGCTCCACTTAACTCAAGCAGAGGAAGACTAGATAAAGGGGCAGAGAAAGGCAAAAAAGGTATCAAAATTCCTCTTGTAGGAAACCAGGAGGAGAAAAATTCTTTCTTCTAATCTTAGACTTCTACTTTATGATGAAATACATGATCCCTGACGTAGAACAAGAAGACACCAGTTACTGCATGCTAAAAAATTAAATGTTTGATCACTTAGGTAAAGGAATGGGAGAGATGCGTGCTGTTAGGAACTGTATAATAAGCCAAGGTTTGGGGGTTATGGAAATGGAAAAGCACTTACTAAGAATTTGGGGGGGGGGCGGGGAAATAGGCAAAAAACACAGTTTGATGTCAATGACCACAAATAGGCAAAAAACAAAGTTTGATGTCAATGGCCACAGAAGATACAATAACCACTTTTGTTATACCCTTGTATCCAAAAAGAAATCTATGATTATGTTAATAATACAGCTTTAGAGATTAAAATTGTGGCCTGAATGGGGACAGTTTTTACCCGCCCATGCATACACACACACATTCCTATATACTGTGATTTTACTGAGCTAAATCTGTACCCCACAAGGTAATCACTGTTATCCTAAACCTAACAAAATTCTGGAAATCTTGGAAGCTTGCTAAGCTTCAAATACACAACTGGCTGCTTGCAATAATATTTGAATGGTTGATTCCAGAAGTTAAATGAAAAGAAAACAATGGCAACCACTTAGGGACAGAGTTCTGGAGCTGGAAATGAATAGCAGGGGTCTTCCGGAGTACCACTTCCTGCTTTTCTAGCTGTGCTGCCAATGCAAAGTCTGTGACTTCTATCAGCCTCTATTTACACAGTCTTAAAATGTGTATACATATTAAAACACAGAGTCCGTCACTGGCTGGAGCCACCTCACGTCCACCTCTTCACCAGAACTCGCAGTTTAATAATAGGAGTATTTTTAATTTTAAAAAATTAAAAATAATGACATAACAAGTAACAAGCAAAAACTGATTTCATTACTCTCATTTGTATCACCCACCAGCTAATTTCATAAAAATAAGGTTGAATGAATCTGAATGGAAGGATCAGTTGGCTTAATTACAGTCTTAGATTAAATAAATGACTTAATTCTATTCTAAACTTTGGAATAGATGCCATTATTATTTTAAAGTGTAAAAACTATAAGGAAGTTAATTTGTAGCAATATCATCATATTACACATTTATTATTTTATCATAAGTCAATAGATTTGTACTTGTGTAAATAGTAAGGAAAATGCACTTTCTGGATGTCTGTCTTAAAGATGCCTCTATATGTGCTGTTAGATATAGTAGAGTATGTGAGTTCTTTATTGCTAATTTCTTAAGTCAACAGTTCTTAAAATGTGGTGCCCAAACCAACCGCATCAGCATCACCTGGAAACATGGAAGTGCAAAGTCACCCCCCCATCCCATACCTACCTACTGAGTCAGAAACTCTGGGGATTGGGAGCCAGAAATCTGTTACAATTTCTCCAGGTGATTCTGATGCGTGCTTATGCCTGAGAACCATGGGTATAATAGAATCCATGCTGCCTATTCCAAAATGCTCTCCCTAAAGAAGAAAAGCCAGAATTGAGTCACAAAATTCTGTATAATACATTCTGGAGCCATGATATCATGGCAGCAGTAAATTATGGTGTCATGTTGAATGTCTTTTTAAGGCAAATAAATGTTTCTATGGGAATCTTGCCCTTTCTTTGGTCAGGATAAGAAAGTTTTAGGATTCAAGTGTATATACTATTTAGAATGATGGGACGCCTGTACAATTTATTACTTTAGAGCAATACTAAAAGGCCTAGTCTTATCTGTTGAAACTATTGAATGTAATTTTTGTATTTTGTTCTTTCAATAGAGATGATTCTCATTTCCCAAAGTAGGTTAGCTCACCAGAAACTTTTAGATGAATATTTTCAGGATTATCTTGTCTTGAGCCTTTAGGACAGCCACAGAAACTAGGATAGGTTGTCACAAACAAACAAACAAACAAACAAACAAATGAACAAACATACAAAAAACCCCAGCAGCTTTAAGCTCTCCCCAAAGTGTGTTGCTAAAAACATGCTTTTGGTGTAGACAAAAACCAAACCAAACCAAACCAAAACCCACCTAGGTTGTCAAGTCCACAAAAGTTCTGCCAACTTGTAGAGCTTCCTGGGACTTGACTCAGCACCTTGGTAGAACTGAACTAATGGTGTCTTTAGGATTGCATGCTGCTGCTTCTGCCTCCCCCTCCTCCTCCTCCTCCTGCACCTGCTTCTCCTTCCTTTTTCTCCTTTTCTTAATGGCTACGTAGTGCTTCCTTAAACACTGTATAATAATTTAGTCGATTCATTATAGATTTGGGATATAAACATTGCTTTGTTAAACACCCTTATACTTAGAATTTTGTTCGATGATTTTTTCCCCTCAAGATATATCTCTTTCAATTGCATCTCTGTGCCAAAAGTCATGTTTTTTTTTATTGTGAAACTTATTGGGGTGACATTGGTCAGTAAAAATCACATAGGTTCCAGGTGTACAATTCTACAGTGCATCGTCTATGTGTTGCATGATGTGTTTACTACCCAGAGTCAGTCCTTTTTCCATCACCATATAGTATATTTTTAAAACTTTTGACACAAGTTGCTAAGTTTCACCCTAGGCACCTGTTATTAATTAAATTATTCAATTTTTAGGGTGCATCTTATACTCACATGCTTGCTAACACTAGATAGTAATACTATTTTCTTCTCTGTCAATCTGATTGTTGTATTATGTATACATATTATATATCTTTAAATGAAGTTTTCTTTAATTAACTAGTGAGGTTAGTAAAATTTAACTAGCCAATTGTATTTTGTCTTTAGTTATTTATTTTGTTTGCTGATTTTTCTATTGGATATTTGTTTACCTAATTGATTTTAAGAGCTCTTGTATATATGATGTTAATCCATTAGTGATATTAATAATACCCTATAAATGCTTCTCCAAGATATTCTTTTTTTTATTAATTTTCCAAGCTTAACTGGGATATAATTGACTTTTAATATTGTGTAAGTCTGAGGTGTATACTATGTTGTTTTGATACATTTATATATTGTCAAAATGATTGCTACCATAGCGTTAGGTAACATCTCCATGCCATCACATATTCAAGTTATCCTTTCCTTAACTTGATCTACTGAGTTTTTTCATCTTTACATAGAAAATATGTCAGTCTTTTTTGTTGTATGTTTCTACCTATGTGAGAACCTTAAATATTTTTCCATTTCAAAATTATTTAAAGAATTATATGTATTTTCTTTTGGTATGTTTCTTTTTTTCATTGAAATTTGCAATACATCTGGAATCTGTTTTGATGGATGGTAAGAGTCTATCTTTTCTTCTAAGGAATTTCCTATCCTAGAGTAAATATTGTTGCAGGAAACAATATCCTTTGTTTTATGTAAAAGAGAACTCAGGTGTGAACTAGGAAGTAAAGTGAAAGTAGTTTGTTGAATAAAGGTCTACTCTCTAGAACAGAGATTGCCCCTGAGAGACCACGATTTGAGGTGTGGCAGTAATTTTTACGTGGTTGGTATTTTACATGGAAATGAAGGCAAGGAATAGTCCATTAATTCCAGGAGATGGGTGGGCTTTTCCGAGAATGAGAAAGACACCCCTTTTTGTGCTAATATGGTCCTCTCCAGTGGTGTCATGGCACTGGTGAGTGTGTCATTTAGCATGGAGATATATCACAATGATAGTATAATGTGGCTGGAGTTTACTTGGAGGTAAGTCTCATCACCATCTTGTTCTTGGTTGGTTCTGGCTGGTTTCTTTGTCTCATCCTGATTTACTGGTCCTTTGGCTTTGACTGGAGGTTAGTGGTTTTTCTTAGAGGCCACGTCCCCACCCCCCATCTCAATATAAGGTAGGGCAACATTTTAACTGTAAGAGAACTTCTCAATACTAAAGACTACTTGAAAATTTTAGAAAAAGTCTGTCATCTAATCTATTTTTTCTCTACAAACCATTTAATACTATTTTGTCATTGTGTTTCTTCAGTAAACTGACTAAAAATTGACTGGTCAGTGTGAGGTAAAAGAGTAACAGGTTTAACAATTCTTACCTTTTCTCAAGTTAACCAGTTCCTTTTCAGATTTTTATCTGTATTTAAGAAAATTACAGTCATTCTTTTTTACTTCTGATGATAATCCCAGCTATTTGTTTCAAAGCATATTCTAGAATGTTTCAGCTCAAAACACAAAAGCTTTGTTCCCTTGGTCCCTCTTTGTTACTCTGTGTTGCAAGATGATACAATGTAAAGTCCCTTACTAAGGCCAATTGCTGATTTTCTTTAGCATGTGTCTTTCAGAGAAACAACCATGCCTTTCTTTCCACGAGGTCTGAGGCGAAGATAGCATCTCAGTGCCTCATGGACTCTCACACATTCCATTTAGCTTTCAAAGTAGCTCTAAGCTGATCTTTTCTTATCAGACTCGGGCATTCCTCAGGGTGCTCTTTTGTAATCATAGAACATTTGTTGGCTACACTACAGAGACTCTGGCCTGGTGAACTCTGTATACAATTGCCCAACAGAGACTCAGTTCTCATTCTTCCTAGGCCATTCATTAGCTTTCAAGTCTTGCTAAAGCCCGTTAATCTTACAGTATTTTAAGTTTTGCCTCTGCAGGAAGGGATAATAAAGCTGATGTATTTTACCAGGAGGTTGTTAGAATCAACTAATTAGTAGTCACGAAGGGCCTTTAAAAATACAAAGTGCCAACTCTCTTTCCTGATTATCATTTTGTCTTTTTATCTGCCCTTTGTTGCCATACTATCTTCTATGTCTACTTTCAGAGTGTTTAGGACCATCTACTTTTCAATTCAATTCTTTCCAAAAGACTTTTAAATACAATCAAAGCCACTTTAGTTCCCAATTATGGGTAAGCCATCATGCTTTTCTAGCTCAGTGCCTTAGGGACATGAGTCATAAAATGCTTCTGATTCATAGTCACTGCAGTGTTTAAATGTACAAAACAAAATACCCTATATGTGTGTGTGTGTGTGTGTGTGTGTGTGTGTGTAGCATAAGGACATTTCAAGAGATCAGAATTCATTACCAGACACCTCAGTTAACTGAAAAACATCTTTCCGACAGTTCTGCTTTTGTGAAACAATAAGATTATACATTTAATTTCAAAAACATATGCACAACTTCAAGGATGTCACACTTGGCTCAATCTTCTCTAGAGACACAGCTATAGACTAGATCACCATATAAATTTATCACCCAAACCAGGACACATTTGAGAGTGAAGGAAGATACTATTAGTGATTTATCCAGAAGATCAGGCTTATATCAGAACTATTCCAGGCTAATGGGATATATGGTCATCATGTCCACATATCTACTGAATAATAATCATTGGCACTTAGTTTGATGGTACTGATTGACTCAGGCAAGATTTTCAGCTTTTCTGTTATTGACAAAAATAGAAATGCAAAAAGGTATTTTGATTTTTGTTTCATTTTGTGTTAATTTAATTAGAAATTTCTGTTTATTAATCATTCTAGGAGCATTAATACTTATAATTCAGAGAGGCACCAGGGCAGGAAATAAATAAAGCAACCCTCTGTTTTCAGAGTATCAATGTTATACCTTCTGTTTTTCAGTAGCCCCATCTTATACATGCCCATTCTGGAATTCTGCTCTCCAGGGATGTGTGGTGGAAGGGAGGTTAGGCGGTTAGGGCATCTGGTTGAGACTCAGAGCTTTTTTTACCTCGTCCAGGACCTGAATTATCTTAGCAAAGACTCACTCACTGTAGACGGATTCAGGTTAGCAAATAATGGCTCCCAACCCAGACACTATGGCTCTAGCCAATCGTAGCCCTGAGTGTAAAAGCAAAGAAATACGCCTTTCATTCTGAGTTTAGTATGGGTAAAACACCACTGATTTCTTTACCTAAAATGGAAATTTCTGGCCCTACCCCTCTTCCGATGCTTGACAAAGGACCCAGGCTCTGCATTGCTCAAACATGCCAGGTTATTGTGAAGCAAGTGGCCATGGACCTTTTTTCTAAGAAAACTGTTTCCAAATTTTAAACATTAAAGTTTGGGCCATAGCTATCCATGATTCATAAATATGGCTTGACATGTACTTACATTGAAGCAGTTTAGAGATAGGTGACTGCAACTTGAGAGGCTAACCAAATCTAATATTTTCTATAGAAAAAGAAAAAGTGAAAGAACCTACTTGTCTTTTGAAGAAAAAAAATTCTAAAATGTTAAGTCATGTAAATGGAAGCTTGATTTAACAACCATTTACCCCAAAGCTATATTTCTTAAAATACTGCTGGTTGTTCTGAAGCATGAGGCTAAAGGTTCTCACACACAGAGAGAAACACTATTATAAAAAGCTGAGGATCAACTTGATTGATCATGACAAAAATTTATATTTCATGACAATGATTTTGCAGATTTATAAAGTGGATCCTACACATTTAAGGTATTATTTTTTTTTACCCAGCAAACCATAAGCAAACATCTTGGAATCTCTTAAAATTGAATGGGGAAAATGGATGATGTGCACAAAACACATATTGTCATGCAAATTACATTTTATTTCCCTGGTTATTTAGAAAGTATTCGAATATCTGTCTGTTTCTGGACTTATTCCATTTTGCCCATTAGACTGTAAAACATTCCAAGATATAAGTTGTTATGTTAGCTAATAATTTTAGCAGTAGCCAACAGTTATATGCTAAGTATGTGTTCAGTGATGTACATTTAAAATCATTTGGTATGAATTTACTCATTCTTATTAATTCGTCCCAAAACTATTTATTTGCCTTCTGTGAAACGGGACATATGCAAGATGCTGGTGACGATCATGAATGCAGTAGATGAGAATAGGGCTCTAACTTCAAACCTCAATATTGACACTTAGAAGACAACTTATGAAGAGCTGTAAACTGATCAAATAATATGCTTATATTGATTGCAAAGAAACATGACATAACTCCATGCACTTTTTCATAGGTTCATTTGTCTAGCTGAATCCTCATAAAATACAGTTAAATCAAGGGAAGAGACATTGAAAAATGTTTTGGCATAGATGAGAAACAAAGGTTTCAAGAATTTTTTTTCCTGAAAAAGAAAAATACCTGGAGCTTCCTCTATCTTTAAATATTGGAATTCTCCAAGGGCTCAGTATTCATACGACTCCATTACAAATTCTTGTGGTAAGCCAAAAGTATATTTTAGAACACCAAAACAAAAATACAAGAAAACAGCTGCAAAGATAAATAGGTATTATCTCTAACTTTCACAATCCCTGAGGTAATTTTGTTTAATTAAAATAAACAACCATAGTTATAGAAAAGTTTCATGAAAATACCTCAATTCAAATGAGTTGGCTATTTACTAGTTATGAGCTATCATAACTTAGTTACTGAACTAAGCCCCAGTTCATCTTTAATATGTGTGAAAATAATACTGATTTCACTGCATTGTTCTGAGTATTAAGAGGTAATGTACTTAAAGTATTTATCACTGTGCATGGCACATAATAAACGCTTAAGAAATATTAGCCATTATTTTACTAAGTGAAATCATTCAATTCATTATTTCTCAATTTTATTTTCTTTAATATGAGTACAATATCATATTATATAATATGAGGGGTCATGATTTTATGGATATTTAGATCTCATAAGTTATCTGTTATCTTTAGATTTTTATGTATAGAAGTTATATAACTAAGGCATTTTTTTTCAAAATATAAGCAAAAGCCCACAGAGCTCTTTTAAACATCACAATTCTAATAGTGCCTGTTACCAAGGTTTGAAACTGTAACTCACTTTTTTTTTTGCCTTTATTTATTTATTTATTTATTTATTTATTTATTTTAATTCATTTTTATTGTTAGACTTATTGGGGTAACTCACTTCTTTTATACACACTGATCTGGAGTTGCGTATTCAGGGCTCCTTTCCTTGGATTCTGTAGTTTATAGGAGTGTAATTGAGAGGCCTTCAATTACAAAGAAAAAAAGACAACACCTGATGAATTGTTAAACCATTCCCTGACTCAATACAAATACATACCACATTCAGAGGACAAGCTTGACAACTATTTCTGAGCTTTATTATGCAGAACGTCTTATATGCCCCACCATCCTTGTATTTCTTCATTATTATCTTGTCATTTTATTACATATTATAAGACCTCTCAACTAGAGGCAAGTCTCTTCCCCTCATATTGATACTATTATCAAACAGGCAGAGGAGTAAATGGAATGATTATGAATGTCTTTGCTTTTTTTTTTAACTTCTTTTGAGCACATACAAACTCAAAATTGTGTACTTTTGGCTTTAAGTGTTAATGGTGGATTAGAGCATGCTTTGCAAAGACCTACCTTTTGGTGTGTGGGACATTTAGGTTATAGGACTGATGTTAAAGTTATGTCTACTTCCTGAGGCAACTCTCAGTGCCACTCTCCTCATCTAGGCTCACCGAACACAGCTCCTCACATTTATTGGATGACTCCTGAGGTCCTTCTTGACATTGGAAACAAACTAATTGCCTCCTGTGCAGCCTGTGTAGGAAATACAGCCAGGGACTATGCACACATGTTTGGGCTTTCCCATCATGGGTATACTTGATTCTCTCATGTTTGGCCACATATACATGAAAACATGTTTATTTTTGTCATTTCCTTCTAAAATCTCTAAAGGAACAGATATGTTTAGTCACCCTCTATTTAGGTAGAAATACTTACTAATGATAATTCTTCATCATTTTCCATCATTAAAATAACCAGAACACAGATTGCAATGTTTCCCATTTTATCCTTAGTAATTAATTTGGAGAGGAAAAGCATTTGTAGGAAATTTTTTTTCCTTCTTCCCTCCCAGGTTTTAGCTGGCCTAATAATTAAATTGCCATAAGATAGATTAATAGAAAAAATTTTAATTACATAAGAGAGCCTTACAGAGACATGAAACTCAAAAGAAGGTAGTCAGGCAATTGAGACTGGTATACCATCCTGAAGTAAGGAAGAAGGGGTAGGGGTCTGTGACTTCAAAGAGGAGGAAAACAATTCTCAGGAAGATGGGAAGAACAAATGTTTGGTGAACAAATGTTTGCCCCATCATGCAGGTAAGTCTTTCTGATCTAAGAAGCTATCGCTAGTAATAGCTCTCTTCCTAGCATAGACCTTCTACCTAAATTCTTTTAGATTAGACAGGGCAAAGACAAAACTTTTCCTAAGTCCACTGGGACTTAACTGCCTTCAGCTCAAAACAATCCACGTTTTGGGGTGGTATATTCTGTACCCCCTCATATTGATACTATTATCAAACAGGCAGAGGAGTAAATGGAATGATTATGGATGTCTTTGCTTTTTTTTTAACTTCTTTTGAGCACATACAAACTCAAAATTGTGTACTTTTGGCTTCATTCCAATGACAAGGCAGTCGTACTAAAATAAATACCAGCCAGTTCTGATTTTTTTGATAGCTGACATTTTTGATATATTTGAATTTACACAGTTGCACCAGAAACAGAATGTGTGTGTGTGTGTGTGTGTGTGTGTGTGTGTGTGTGTGTTAGCTATATACCTGTAAGGAGAGGTAATTCTTATTTAGATAAGCACAAAGTGATGTTCCTGAAGGATGATTTTTAAAGAAAATTGTATATGCAAAGAAATGGTGTAGTTATTATCCTTAAAGTCATAACCAAGTAGGTTATGAATGGCACACAATCTTTTATTTTGTTTATTTTCAATCCAAGATTTTCTGCTGGCATTTCTCCCTATACCTCAAATTTCTTACATGATCCAAGACTGAAGTGTGAGGTTAGACAGACACAAAATTAGCTGGCATACTTGGAGAAACCCCTTTCCTTCCTTCTTCCTCCCCCCTTCCTCCCTTCCTGCTACCCTCCCTTCTTTTCTTCCTCTGTTAACCTAAAAATAAAAAGCCAAAGTCAGAGCCAACAAGTGTTTATTTGAGATCACAAAGAATTACAATCCGGAGGCATAGATTCAGGCAGAAAACCAAATTATGCCCCAATTATAAAATAAAGACAAGAGGTTCTTATGAGAAAAGGAAGGGAAATAATTACATGAATAGAAGAAATGAATTTCAATTGGTGTACACAAGCTAAGTTACTCTTTAGCTTACTGATTCTGAAGAATGTCCGTAACTGTCAGTCCTTATAGTCAGGATGTCTGTTGGGGTACAGTTATTTGAAAGTCAGTTTGGTTTGGCACAGTTCAAACCAACATTTTGCTCAAATCAAACATTCCAAATGTTCGAGGAGCAAGGCAAGCAAGGCAGTTCTTCTACAATGACTGCCCTAGCTCTGCTTTAAAATGGCTCCACTTATATCAACTTTTCACACTTCCTTCATCTTTTCTTTTCTTTTTGGTATTTTCAAGGTATTTTTTGTTATAATTTACACCATCTCCAGGTCAAGTTAAAAAGCCCTAGTCAGTCCCCAGACAGGTTACCATAGACTTACATTACATTCCATGCAGCATTCTGTTTCTCTTTAAGACGGCTTTACTGACATCTAAGTCCATACAGTGGAGAATTTACCTCTAATAAAGATTTTATTCCTTGATTTACCCTTTCAAACTATGAATTAGCATAATGTTTGATTGTAACTTGAGAAGTGGTGTTCTCATAAACAAATGATTGAACTGTATATTATATACCATTAGGTAAAGCAATTTGACAATGATCTTAAAAGCATAAATAATATACAGAGATTGAGATCCAGTAACTACATTTCTAGGAATCCATGCTAATTGAATCTCCAATGATTAGAGAATTAATACTTTAATCATAACGGGAATATTATGATAGCATTAAAATCATGTTTGTTTTCAAAGGAAAAGTATGCCTTGGGTATATATTCCAAAAAGATTTTTGAGACATGTTTAGGAAATAATACTGAATATGAAAAAAGGTTTTAAAAGTGTGACTCAGGTGTGTTATAGTTCTGAAAAAAATATATGAAAATACTAGAATACAGCAAATTTTTAATGTCCTGTTCAATTACCTCCTTATAGTGATATTATTAGAGGTTTTAATTCCTCATTAGACTTTTTTTTGTATTATCTACAATGAGCATGGGTAATTGCTTCAAGCTAAATAAAAGGCTTATTTTTAAAATATCATTTCCATCCATTCCACTGTTCACAAGACACTAATTCTTAGAGCTGTTAAATTTGCTACAGCCTCCCAAAGTATCTTTTCTATACTACACAAGTTTAAGCTTTCCAAACATTTCCTTTAAATGTTTTATATTATTTTTGATTAATAAAGTCAAACAGCTGCAAACCATAAAATATTTACATAGCTTGATTTAGTGAAAAAAAAAAGACCTTTTTTGTATTGCCAGGAAGAATATACAATTAATAGAAATGTAATTCCAAGAAATTGAGAATCTTAAATGCATGTGAACCTTCCTAAGTAAGATGTTAGCAGTATTAGTTTACAAGGAGTCACTAAAAATTAGTGAGGTCTTATTACAGGCCTGCGTGTTCTACAGCTCCCTGCTGGGAAGACTCGCAGGGATGTTCTAATGCCTGTGTCTACAGTTGTGTCTCATCAAGACCAATTCATTATTTATTTGGTGAGGTTTGGCCAGATTTTGCAAATTACACAATTATTCTTTTCTGGATGTTGTCAACCTACTCTATGAAAGTGCAGCATATCAAACTAATTTCAAAAAACATTTTCATTGAAAAAGGTTAACGTCCCACATGTACCACACTACTATATGTTACAATTATACGTGTTAATGACATATTGTTAAAAAAACTTTCAAAATAGAGTAAATGTTTTTCAGATTTTTTTTTCTGAAAAATCCAGTGTCAGAAAGAGCCAGTCATCTTAAAAATTGGTATTTCCTTGGGTCCTAATGAAGTCCCAGGTAAGTGAATGTGCACGGGCAGAAGAGGGGAAAAGGACGCAGGAAAAGGGCCTGGGGTGTGCAAGTGTCTGAGGCAAAAGCAAAGTTACTAAAAATAGTTCAGTGAGCTGAAACTGGCAGTGAAAGGGATTTTATTTAATTCAACAAGTGTTTATTAATCATCTACTCAGGGCTACGTATGTGATTGTGCTGGGTTTGTTAATGAAATAGGAAAGGCTGTGGCTAGAGGAAGACTATCTAAAAAGTTACACAAACAAATATAGATGTGTTGAGTGTTCCAGGGAGGACCCCTCTAATCCAGCCTGGTAAGTGAGGAAAGACCTCCTGACGAAGTGGCATTGAGCCAAGTCCTGGAGGGTGAATCCTAGCCAGGTGAGCCGTCGGACTATCGGGCCCAAGCAGACAGTGGGATGTGGGAGAACACAGGAGTCGGCAGGCAGCTGAGCAAGGTCAGGAAAATTGACCAAGTTCACTGTTAAATGTGGAGAACTTGGAGGAGAGACGGCCTGTGGATGAATAAGAAGTGGGTGGGATTAAACATGCATGACTTGCGAATCAAGAACTGTGATCTTTCTTCGAAGAGCCGTGGAAAGCCTTTACCTCCAAACACAGGAGAGTGAGGGAATTATAAGTGAGAGTTTAAATGGTCACTCTTAGAAGCATTGTAGACAATACACTGGAGTGAGTGAGGGGCTCAGCGAATGGAGGGCGACAAGTTAGACAGCTAATACAGAACTTCAGAAAATAGGTAACAGTGACGCGGGTGGCAGTCATAGTAACTGGAATGGAAAGAAGTGGATGGAGGTGTTTTTCTCCAGACCTCTCCAAATAACTGAGACTCTAGATGGGCAGCCAAGCTGTTCTCTGTGAAATATAAACCCTGTAGTCCCCTCAGGCAAGGCTCCTTGATAGTGACTGCCCTCTGTTGTCTTAATAACCAAGAGCCAGACATCATTATGACTTTTTAAAGATTCATTTAATACTATCTTAATATTTTAAAGTTTAAATGGGATAAATTATTTGCAAGTGCTTTGGAAATGATGATCATTTTATTGTAAAAATAATAATAAAAAAAGAACCCTACACAGATATCCACCCCAAAATATTTTTCATCTAACACTTCCTGTGTGTTTGCCCCTACACTGGACATCATGAAAAAAGTGAAAGAAATGTGTGGATGTACAGGTGAGTGATTTAAAGAAGTGCTTAAATGCAAATAAAATTAAGGAAGCACTGAAAATAATGAGGCAGGCCTAGACCCCAGGCTCTAAATATATGAGAACTGTGCTGAGTTAACATTGAAATACAATTCATCTTCTCTTGATTTGTTATTTAGAAGTGTTGATTGCCCTAGGGAGAGAGTTATCATCTTGTGAGTGAACTTGGGAAGTTTCTGGTGGAGATTTTCCCATCAGTTGGAACTCAGCTAATTACTTATCTGTCCAATGTCATTGCCAGACCTTCAGTGTTTATGTTTCATTCTAATCCAATTAGGTAAACACAGCCTTAAAGGTTTACAGTTAACAGAGGCTCCAACGTTTTAATTTCTCTTTTATTTTTCTTCCTGTAATGGAAGATTCTGCTCATAGGAAAAAACAAACAAGTAGATTATATTCTTGGTGAAATCATTTAAATCTCATCTAAACTGTCTCTTATTTTGTATTTCTGCCACAGTCTTCCTGAGCTAGACCAGGTCGTTATTGAGAGTACTTTCACTTGCCCTTTATGAAAACACCATTTGTATTATCACTTAGTCTATTGCTCTGTGGTTAGGTCTATGATCCAATGAATATAAAGGCCATAGTTCCATGAAGAACATACATTTCAGGGAGAAAACTAAAGTAAAATTTTCATTCCTCAGTTAATGAAAGGGTAGTCTAATTGTGAATATAGTTGATTGTACACCCCCATCTTTATGTGACTTAAATTTTATTTTAAAGTTATTAAAAGATACAGTTCAGTAATGGTAGAAAATATTATGGATATATATGATTGCAATTATAAAAATTTTTAATGCAGGGAAGATTTTGGAAGATAGGGATTTTAGTTCTTGTCCTCAGAAAAGTCATCTCAAAATATCAATTTCTTTATTTTTACAAAAGGAATAATTGTGTGAGTGGGCTAAGGTAGTTCTGAGAATCAAATCAGATAGCATGTAGAAAGATAGTACTTTGTAAGGTACAAAACACCACATAAATCTGCCATTGACAGGCAGCTCTTGCTTAGATGTCCAAGTTTAAGGATTTAAAAACATGATGTCAAGTAAAATGTATCATTAGATAAAAATCATGCTTCACTCAGCCATGAGTTTCACATTTCAAAGGTAAAAAAACAGCTTCATTTATTTCATGCGATGATAAATTTAATTATTTGCTTTTGAACTCAGTTTTATTCTAAACTCAGTGATCTTAAGTTTTTATTTTTAGAAATTAAGATTTTTCTCTAAACTTGAGTAGATTACAATATGTCAGTTTACTCATTCATTCATTTATGCATCCAATAAATACTGAGTGAGCAACTAATATATACCCAGACATTATAATAAGTGCTGGGAATAAAAACAAAAATTAAGATGTCCTTTAAAAAAAATTCCCACTAAGGTTTTCAAGTGTTTTTGACTTCACTCATATGCAGAATATAAAACTGAAAGCAACAAAGAAAAAAACCAACCAAACAAACAAATAACCCATGGACATAATCAATAGTTTACTGTTTATACGGGGACAAGTGGAGAGGGGATGGGAGAAGGGGGAGGGGTGGAGAGGAGGAGGGGGAAGCTAAATATATGGTGATGGAAAGAGAACTCACACTGGGTGGTGAACTTATTTTACAAGTTGTCAATGAACTGTAGAATTCTATACCTGGAACCTATATAATTCTTGTTAACAAATGTCACCCCAGTAAGTCTAACAATAAAAAAAAATTCCCAATATAGTAGGGGAAAGTAGCAATTATATTATGCAATGGTGCACATTAGTACACAAAATGTGTAAATGGGTAATTATTATTCACTGTTCTAGGTGTTATTTTCAAAGTAAGATGCAGTGAGTACAAAAAGGCGAAAACAAAAAAGGGTCATTTATATGAGAGGATTATAAGAGATGTCATAGAGGTTTCCTTATCATGGAATATTATGACCTGAATTGTGTCTTCCAAAATTCATATGTTGAAGTCCTAAACCCCAGGACTTTAAAATGTGACCTTTGGAGATAGACTCTTTTTGCGAGGTAATCAAGTTAAAATTGGGTCATGAGGATAGGCCCTAATTTAAGATGGATAATTTGGACACAGACATGCACCTGGGGAGAACAACATGTGAAGATAAAGGCAGGAATGTAGGTGATGATCATACCAGCTAAGGAGCCCCAAAGACGGCCGGCAAACCCCCAGAAGCTAGAAGAGAGGCGTGGGGGCACCAAGCCTGTGGACATCCTGATCTCAGACATCTCGTCTCCAAAGCTGTGAGACAACAGACTTCTGTTGTTTACACCACTCAGTTTGTGGTATTTGTTATGGCAGCCAAGCAAACTAATACACTAATTCTTAAAAAAAATAATAATAAAGAAAAAATAAAGAAAAGGAACTCATCAGTACACAACAAAGGAAGGAAACATGAGCAGCGTGTAAGGCTGAGCAGAGTCCGTGCAAGGACAGGTGATGGGATGGAACCAGGCCCAACTGTAAAGGTGCAAGTAGTTCAGTTTGGCTGAACAGGAAATGTGAGGGAACACCCAGCAGGAGAAAACTTTAGACAAATAAAAGTCACCTCTTTTGAGCTATGCTACGGGGTTTGGATTTTATTCTAAAAGCCATTGCAAACCACCCAACAGCTTTTAAACAGAGGGAGCATCTGATGAGATGCATGTTTTAGAAAGACCACTTATGCTTTTATTTCTGTGAACGATGGCTAGGAGGGATGAAACTAGAGATCCAGGGGTCAGCCAGGATGTTACTGTGGGGGGAAAAAGTACTTATTTTAGCAGTTTATGATGAGTAGGATGCCTTATTGATCTCTCTGCTAATTCTGCTGTGTTTGCCTGTTGTTATCAGAGGTACTCTCATGTGACCTGCAGTGGGAATGAACTTACATGGGATGCCCTTTGTTTCTAGATCACTAATCAAGAAACATGGGGCCGGGGGCACTTTCTTCTGTTGGCTGTGGGGTTGCGAGACCTCCTGCTATGTCGTTCCTCTAACCAGTTTAGCTTCCTCTTCCAATTGTCATAGTTCTTCGTCGGCTGTCTTTCGGTTTACTTCTAGAATTTATTGTTGTACTTGTGGTAGAGGAACACGGAGAGACAAGTCTTTTCATGACTATTTTGTAACTACCAATTTGTACTTCTTAATCCCTTCACTTCTTTCACCCTGCCTTTGACACCCCTCCCATCTGGCAACCATCAGTTCACTCTCTATCTATGAGTCTATTTTTGTTTTGTTTGTTTGTTTATTCTCTTCTTTATATTCCACATATAAGTGAGATCATAGAGTATTTATCTTTAGCTGTCTGACTTATTTCACTTAGCATAATATCCTCTAGTTCTATCCATGTTGTCACAAATGGTAAGATTTCATTATTTATGGCAGAGTAATATTTCATTCTGTATATGTACCACTTCTTTATCCAGTTGTCCATTGATAGGCACTTGTGTTGCTTCTATATCTTTGGCTACTGTAAATAGTGCTGCATTGAACATAAGGGTGCTCATATCTTTTCAAATTAGTGTTTTGAATTTCTTCAGATAAATACCCAGAAGTAGAGTTGCTGGGTCATAAGGTAGTTCTAGTTTTTAATTTTTGGAAGACCCTCCACACTATTGTCTGTAGTGGCTGCACCCATTTGCAGTCCCACTGCCTGTGCAAGAAGTTTCCCTTTTCTCCACATCTTTGCCAACACTTGTTTTTTGATTTATTGATGATGGCTGTTCTGACAGGAGTCAGATGGTAATTCATTATGGTTTTAATTTGCATTTCCCTGATGATTAGGGATGTTGAGCATCTTTTCATATGTCTGTTGGTCATCTACATGTCCTCTCTGGAGAAATGTCTATTCAGGTCCTATAAGAGGAATTATTAAAACATTCTGAACATTTTCCAAAATCTTTGCCATGAGCACAGTCAATTCCTAAAGAGAATGGAATTGTCTTTGGAAATATAAAACAGAGGGAAGGGATAAACACAGAGTAAAAGGGAGAGAGCAAGTAATTAATGGAAAGTATAATAAACAAGAAAGGATAGGAGAATGATGGAAATAAAAGAAAGAAAAACCTTTGGAGGCAGAAAAATTAAAAGAAATTATAAAACAGGGAAAGATTCAGAATCCTAAGGAAATAGAGATAAGACTCTCTGGACAGAAGTATACAGAAAGAACTAAGAAAGTAAGTAATTACAAAGAGAAGGAATTCTAGATATAAAAATAAAGAGGAAATGGAAAAGAAATTGAAAACACGAACAAGGTGAGAGGACATAAAACATAACCTGGAGGCAAAGATATTTTTCATTATTCCATGGAGTACATTTTTCTTTCAATATGAAGGGAAGAAAAGAAGAGAATGTATGATCAGTCTATGATAAAAAGTGAAGAGTCTATGGCAGCCAGAGGGCCAGAAGTTTCTAAGGCCACTTGGAGGACACTGCACTCTGACTGAGCATTGGCCGGAATTCATTCTTGCTAACATGAATCCAGGAATGACAAATCTCTGGGTGCTCTGCAAAGGTCCCAGGTTCATCAATCACCCATAGACTCACACACGGGAGTTTTACAAATGGCTCTCCAGGCATAGTAATCATGGGCTATGCAAGAAGAAAAGTGGGGTTTTGGCCTGCCGAGATTTTTGCTGCAATTTTCCTCTGTGAAGTTGTCCTACCTCTGGAGTGCCATCCCCTATGGAGGTGCTGCCTATGTATCCATCACAAGTTTGCAAGGTTATTGGATTCTTAAGTGACTTCCAAAGATTGCACTATGTATCTTCAGAGAATTCTTAGAGATTTCACCAATTAACATTTCAACCTTGAGTAAAGATTTAATGATATGTGTATTTGTGTATTTAGGAGATGGGCAAAAAAAGAAAAGAAAGAAAAACCTAAATTCTGAATGTGTGACTATCCAACCAAATGCCCCAGTTTTCCGTCTAGATTTGATGCTCCTCCTATAGGCTTTGGTTCCAGAAAGACCAGAAATGTATACTTAATGAATGTAAATGTGCAATTGAGTGTTGATCAGCATTACAGAATTTCCTTGCTTTCTTAGACTCTGTGTGTGTGTGTGTGTGTGTGTGTGTGTGTGTGTGTGTGTGTGTGTGTTTTCAAGATTTCACCTAGATTCTAGGTAGTTTTCTAAGTTATTTTTGATTTACTTGTCACTAAGAAAGTCTTGTGTTGCAAACTACATGCATTTCCAAGGTTCTAGCCTTTTGAAATAAATATCTCCTCATTAAAATGTATGAAGGAGGAAGTACTTCGCTGTTCCAGATACCAAGATTGGTGTAAAACAAACAGAAAGTGAAAAATTGCCATTCCAAACACTCCAGGATCATCTATCCTGACATCTTTTTAGCAGGAAGTAAAGATAAATAAACTGGTGACTAATGAACAAAGTCTTAATGAGTCAAGTTAGATGTTCATGTTACACAAATATTGTCACTTTTGTTGTTATTAGTAGCACTTGTTGGATGTTTATGCCTCTTCAGGAGCAACAGAAAAGTGTAAAAGCCATAGAATTCAAAGTAATTTAGAGCAATTTGAATTCTGTTTTATCACTAGGCAGCATCTCCACAACTCTGAGTCAAAGCATAGCATTATCTCTTTCTGAGTCAGCATAAAAAGGAAGTCTGAAACACGGCTGGGAGCCTCTTGGAAATCCTCCTTTAAAGGTTGAGTCATGGGGAGAAAGTGCTGAGGAAACAAAGGTGGTGCAAGAGGGAGCGACTAGAACTAAAAGGAGAGCAATAATACCCATATACTCATATTCATATTTTGTGTATACTTATGAATTTGGAGTAAAGAAAAAATAAAAACCTCCATTACTTGCCTGATTGAATCCCAGTTATAAAATAATTACTTGTAATTTGCTTCTTATTAGATTGCAAACAAACTGCTTTTGACAGCTACCTCCAGAAAGCTCTTTGTTTTCCTTTCCATTTTTAATGGAATGTCTTCCTCATTACAAAAGTGATATTGCAAACAAACAGTGCTTTATTGAGATTAATATTAAAAATTGAAACTGTAGATGAGCTTCCAAGTGCAATGCTAATTCATTAATAATATATTTGATTAACCTGATACCCTGTGATGGAAATAGCCAAAGCTAAAACAAGCTTGGGCATTCAGAAGATTTTCAGAGATCTTGAAACATTTCACACAATTTTGAAGACAAGCAAAATTTTCTTTAGCATTATTTTTAAAAATTAATAGACTTTAGCTGATCAGTTGTAGTTTTTTTACAGCAAACTTTCTTGTCTCAGAAATCCTTTACCCTCCTAAGAACTATTGAGAACTGCAGAGTTTTTATATATGTACATGATAGCTAATATCTAATATTTAACATATTAGCTATTAAAACTGAAAAGTTTTCAATATTTGTTTATTAATATATTTAAAAATAAAAATAATAAACCTTTACATATCACCATAAATAGCATACTTTTGTGAAAAATAACTACATTTTGAAAGACAAAGCTCACAGAGAAGGAGAGTTCTGTCGCATTTTTAAAAATCTATGTCTGGCTTAATACAAGATCATTGTATTCTCATATCTACCTATGTGCTCAGTTTCTTGCAATACGTGTTTTGAAGTATTTGGAGAAAATTGGACTTCACACAGATATGTTGATGGAAATGGGAGAAGTTATTTTAATAGCTTATTAGGTAATTGTGAATATATTTTCTTGATTTATGATGAGGCTTGACAGGTGGTAGTATATGAAAAGTTGTGATGTGGAATCTGAAACTTTATTAATGAAGCTTACGTACTCTGTTACATTAAATTTAATTAGTCACTCTTGACTTTGAATAGATCCTTATAGTTGGATGCCTTTGTGTTGTTATGCATTGGTCACTCAAAATAAGTCTGTAAAATTATTTAAATTTGTTAATATTACCACCAATCTCACTAGAAAATTCTTTAAGTATTGGGAAGCTTTCAAGTTCATGGGGAAACGATGAAAGTTTTCCAAATTAAAAAAATTTTTTTTTTTTGCCTGAAACCCTCAATTTTATTAATGGCACTAGATCCTGAGTTGTTGTTTTCAAGTAACATTCTCACTTTGCATTTTGGGGGAAATTTTATTCTAAATACCCAAGGTAATTACCTTAGTTTTTGAGTTCTCTTTTAAGTAAAAATAATGTTTATGAAAAAAATGGCTGGTTTAACTAGCAACTCAAACACGTGCATAAGTGATTTCCCCACAAGCTAACAATCATTCTTGAGCATACAACAATATCACTTTATGCGTGCTTTTAATTTTGTCACATGGATTGTTAAAAATGTGTGTACACGAGTTGAGATTTAATTAAATTAATACTTTTTACTGCTTCGTCAAGGACATTCTCAAGTGAAATCTGGTTTCTCTTTCTTTTCTTTTTACTGTAAGTGCATGAGAACTACTGGTAAAAACAAAACAAAACAAAAAACTGGGTACTTCCATGACTCCTACTGAAGTACCCCAACTTTTGCCCAGCGTTGCTTTGTATCATTAGTGCAAATGTCAACACAGTACAAACAGCAAACCTGACTACTATTAAGGAAATAGATGTGAAGGATCCCTGGAAGAATCTCTCAGCAACTCCTAATCGGCCTCAGACGACTTTAAGAATTGCTCACAAAAGAAGATAAAATCATAAGCTTCAGCTTGTAATTCATTTGTTCTTTTGGGTATTCTTCCTTCTTCCTAAGAATGCAAACTCCAGAAAAGCAGCTGCTGGGTCTGCCTTGTTCTTTCCTGTATCTTAGCACCTAGTACTAGACACCAATGAACTGAGTCTAATGAAACTATGTAGATAATAAATATTTTAATCATAAAAATCAGGTAAGCTTTTTTAGAATCCCTGTGTTTGTATGGTGTAAACCTAAAATAATATTTCTTACAGGTAAACCCACGTCTAAAGTTTCATGTTTTATATACTTTAACAATAACAATGAAAACAAATTAGCATCAAATACATAAAACATATTTTTCTATTTTTTCCATAGAACTTAATAAGATTACTGACATTTAAAAGATAATTAAAGCATCCACAGCCAAAACATGTAGGAAAAAATTATCTGAGAGATGTGAGGCAGTTACTTCATGAAAATATTGTGTTTTTCCTGAATTTGGTGAGAGTTTTCAGATTTTAAAAATTTGTATTTTTGTTACCTTGTTATTCTAAACAGACATTCCCTTTCATGCCTAATTTGGTATTGTTGTTTTTAAAGATGTGTCACTACCACCAACAACTGTGTGAGCTTTAAAGTCCCCAAATCAACATCTACTCCTGCCCAGAGTAGTACCTCATGCACAGGTAGCATTGATTGATCTACTGGATCTATTCAAGTATTGTAAAAACTAAATCCCTGATTTAGCTTAAAATTTTTTATTTGGAATAAGCAGTCAAAGGGAGAGACAAATTATGTGGTTGATGGATGACAAAAAGAAATATACATTTTTTGTATTTCAAGGAGAATAATCTTTATACTGAAAACAGTGGAATGAATTTTGAAAAGGGACAACTGACACCCCAGAAAGGTGATAAAATTTACAGAACAGAGTTGATCTACACAATTACAATGTCCTGCTTGGTTTTTCTCTTCTCTTCTCTTCTCTTTTCTTCTCTCCCATCCCCTCCCCTCCCCTCCTCTCCTCTCCTCTCAATTAGGTTAAATAAGCCAGAGGTTAGATTTTGTTCTATGATGAAGAAGCTACAGAAAATCACAGAAAAATGCATTTTTTTTCTTATTTCTCACTTTGGATTTAATTTTCTGACTTCCAAGTTAACAGTAAAGACATAAAGAAGAAATTTAAAACATTTTAAATTATATAAAATCTTGATATTAGGTATTTATTTATATTTTATAAATATTTTTAATTAAAAAATTACATTTATAAACCTATGCTAGTTAGGTATTTGTATGAAATTAGTGGAAAAGGTTCAATGACTAGATGGGAGATTGGACCAATTTATGTTAAAGATCTTTATAAAAAAAAAGATCTTTATCAAACCTTATATTCTAAAATCATTTATAATATAGACTTCATTTGCTGCATTGGTATATATCACTATAAAAGATTTAGAGCAAATAACCAATGAACATAGGGTGCAATTTTCAACAGCTTTGGTTGTTAAAATTTTTTATTCTAATTATGTATACAAAACGCCTACACACATATTCATACATTCGCTCAATTGTTACCGTAGTTGGTGAAATTACCAGACGGCCATTGTGCTGGGAAAATACACTAGTACAAATTTTTATGTGAATTTCTATTGCATGTCTCTGAGAAGTCAAATTTTTATAGAGCAAAATTTTTGTTAAGGAAAAACCTCTGTTACATAAGAAGAAACTCTTGTGGCACTGCTATTTCTAGTGTTTGACAGGTTTTAAAATCGGTTACGCACAGCAAATACATTCAAACCGCCCATGAGAAGTGTCAGTCTCGGAAGAAGCTCTCTCCATGTCCCAGGGTAATGTCCACAGCACGCTTCCTCACATGGCCTTTGTCCTTTTCTCTCCCAGCCTATTAACTTTATTTCTAACTCACCATTATAGCCTTTAGGCTTATGAGCTGTTACTAAAAAACTTTTAACTTTATAATCTTTACCCTTTCCACTTAAATATTCCTTTTCAAAATGAATAAGTTTTAGGTATACTTGAGAAAAGAAAGTCAACCATGAACAAAAGCCTCCTCCCTTCCCCACCCCAAGCCCCACAGAAGGATTCGGTGGTAGAGAGTACAGAACACATTCAACACTGCAAACAAAACTGCACTAAAGAAAAACTCATCATCAGCTAAATGCTAGCTCCAAGACACTTCCAGGAAGAATGGATTTGATTTCAGTCTTGTTATTAACTTGTTCCTTACTGTAGACTGGTGTTTTAAAGAATTATTTAAAGGTGAACTTAATTGTGTTAACCAAAGAGGCTTTCTGTGACTACTAGAGCCAGTTGTTCTTACAACTGGCCTTTCCACTGACCCTACTTTCTCTGCACTTGTGAAATCCCTCTCCCAATAGTTAATTTTGAAACCTGATATTATTTTCTTCAAGCCCTGCAAAAATGCTTGGTAGCTTAAAGCAATAAGACAATCCAGACCAAAACCAAACATTTCAAGAACTCTACATTTCCCTTATTCCCAGGAGAAATTTTATAATGGCAGATTTGAGTTCATAATTATCTACACGGTATGTTGAATGCTTTTTTTTTTTTTTTTACTTAGAAATCATTTACCTAAATGTAGAGTAAGATTCTCAAAAAGAAAAAGATAAACATTCCACACAATTATAATTAGGACAGTAAGTGTGTAAGAATACCTGCCTGGCAAGAAAGCACATTAAGGTTTAGAGAATTTGATTAAAATGTTTTCGCAGCTCAGCAAAAAGAAAAAAGAAAAACATTTTTTGAGGCAATCTCCATGTCATGTACCACCTTTTTTAAATTTAGACATTGCATTCTGATTTTATATTGATCAGCCACAAAGTCGCCTCTGACTTTATTATTCAGAAGTTAGAACTGATTTGGGGCCCAAAATCCTCATTCTAATCCTACTTCTCCTACACAGCCTTGGCTAAATCAGCTAGCCATTCCGAGTCTCATTATTTTTCAACTGAAATGTATGTGAACTCTCTTAGGCAATGTGTAAGTGTCCCTTCCTATTCTATTGTTTTATGGTTTTTAAGAGGAAGCATCTCCTGTAGACTAAATTTGACAAAAGTGGGTTGACAGTAATCATTGAATGAAAGGAGGAATTGAGGAGAATGAGAGGAAGATAAAAAAATAGGAGAATAAAATAATCTCTATAGTTAGAAATAATTTTATAAAACCAGGAACTATTGCTCTCAAGTCCTTGGCAGAAATAGAAAGAGCTTTATACATGGCAATTATGATTTTTCCTTTTATATGCTTCTGTAACACCTCATATTTACCCACATCATAGAATTTATCATATTCTATATTTTAATGTGGTTACTTACTCAACTCTTCTCTCTCTGTAAGCTTCTGGGAGGTGAGAACACTGCTTCTTGTTCATCATCAAAACTCCAACACCTAGCCCTGTGCTCAACACACAGCAAGTACTCCACGAACATTAGTTGAATAAAAGAAGTAACTTCCTTCTTCTCTATATTGATGACATTTAAACTCCCTCTGTTGATTTTGCCACAGACGTAACTAAACTGAGTATGTCACTTCATTTATGTTGTTAGAGGAAGAATGAGAAAACTCCAGCCTTTAGACCAAATTTGACCCACCACTTAGTTTGTAAATAAAGTTTTATTGGAATAATCACATTTGTTTACGTATTATCCATGCTTTTGCCTTACAATGGCAAAATTAATGAGTCTCCACAAAACCTAGGTAGTCTGAAAGCCCTAAATATTTCATCTCTAGCCTTTTATAGAAAAAGGTTGCTGGTTTCTGGTCTGGAGTTATAAGCAAATCATGACAAATTAAAATAAGATGACTTAAATCAACATGAAAAGCCTGATCCAACTCTATTATCCTTTGAACTTAGTTTTGTAAAGATCACAATATTCTAAAAGACTCTTACTGCAGTTAATAAACAGGTTTCTTATTCATCATGTGCAAGTCAAAAGTTTAGACTTCTTTTGTCTCTGTATATAACTATGGCAATCTTACGTTAAAAAGCACATCGCACTAACCTGGTCTCTGAAAGTCCGTGTCTCCCACACGAGAGATGCTTCCTTCATTGTTTTAAAAACCTAATTCTCTTGTCTCATTTCGGTGAAGTGGCCTGCACACCAAGATGCCTGGCATGTTCTTCATTGTCAGCAGCATCACACTCAGCTTCTTACTATTTCTCCTGGAATTATGTTATATTTCAGGATTAATAACATAAGATGAAAAAACAAGAAATGACAGAGAAAATTGACATAGCAGATGGGCTAAGATACAGAGAACAAATAAGGTGATAGTTTCTTGCTTGGAAATTTCTAAGCAGACAATAGGAAAAACAGATAATAATGGAACTAAGAAACTTTTCACATTCTGGACCCATGGCAAAAGGCAGCCCAAATTTTATTCACACAATTTTCTTTCTTGGTTAAATGACTTCTAGAGGCACTGAGGAAGGCCAATAAACTAATTGCTTAAAAACAGCTGGCAGATCAGAGGATGATGCTCAAAACACTGACACTAGACAGCCCGCCAGGCCAAACCACAGTGCCTGGGTTGGCTCTTCAGCTCTGTGCCCTTTACATGAGGTGTTTACTCATACATAATAGGTCCTGTGAATGGATGAAGAAAGCAAGGGTAAACACATGGGAATAAACTTTAAAACAACGCAAAACATAGCCTTCTGCTTAAGTTTTAAGGAAAAATAAATATATAAAAATTTTTATTTTGAAAACTTTCTGTAGCAGAAAGAGAACTGTGAAATGTCTCTCTGAATAAATGTGCATTTATGAATATCTCAGTAGGCCTACGGTGGAAACACTCAACCAATATAATTTTAAGCTATGATTTATGATGTCTTCCTAGGCATCTGAAACAACTAAATTTTTGAAAAATAATAATAAAGAAGGAGAGCAGTTTTAATACATGTAAAAAATTAAGCTATTAGTTTATTCACACCAGGAAATCTCTTCTTTGGGGGGTTATAAGGCATTTAAGAAGAATTTTGAAGAGAGTCTTTAGTGTTAAAGGTCCAGATGGAAACTTTACTGATTAAAATGTCTATTCTTAAAGGAGAGTCTCATATCTCTGATCTTATTTTCTTTCTAATGAGGGACTTATATGATTTTCTTCTACAATGAGTCAATGCATTTTCTTTGTAGATAAAAATTAAGGTAAGAACCTCACACCTGTTATGGCTATTATCACAAGACAAGGAATAACAAGTATTGAAGGGGATGTGAAGAAAAAGAACTCTCGCACACTGCTGGTGGGAGTGCAAACTGGCACAACCACTGTGGAAGGCAGTGTGGAGGTTCCTCAGAAAATTGGGAATGGAGCTACCATTTGACCCAGCAATCCCCCTTCTGGGGATCTACCCAAAAAACTTGAAAACCTTTGTCCACAAAGACTTATGTACCCCAATGTTCATCGCAGTGCTGTTCACAGTGGCCAAAACATGGAAACAACCAAAATGCCCTGCGACACATGACGGGATAAAGAAGCTGTGGTGCATATACACAATGGAATATTACTCAGCTGTAAGAAAAGATGAAATATTGCCATTTACAACAAAATGGATGGACCTAGAGATCATCGTGCTAAATGAAAAAAGCCAGACAGAAAAAACCCAAAACTGTATGACTTCACCCATACATGGAATATAAAACTGAAAGCAACAAAGGAAAAACAAACAAACAAACAAACAAAAAACCCACAGACACAATCAATAGTTTAAAGTTTTTGAGGGGACAAGTGGGGGGAATGGGAGAAGGGAGACAGGTGGGAGAGGAAGGAGGGGAAGCTAAATATATGGTGATGGAAAGAGAACTCACACTGGGTGGTGAACTTATTACACAACAAGTTGACAATGCACTGTAGAATTGTACATTTGGAACCTATGTAATTCTTGCTAACAAATATCACCCCAATAAGTCTAACAATAAAAAATTAATTTATCTGAAAAAAAATGTAGGTAAGATATGTAAAATATGTAAGAAATATTTGTATGCATTGCTTATGTGTTAGCTTTAAAAACATTCCTGAGAACATTGTTCATTATATCTCCCAGATCTCTCTATACAATTTCAAATGAGAGATATTTTCTTTGATTGGGGGATAAAGACATATTTGCGTTCACTTTTATTCTATAAGGTTTGAGTAACTTTTTGTATTTTTCCCTTTTCTATAACTGCTGGTTTACGCAAGGCCACATTTTAGGGTAAAATGTAATAGCTGTATTTTTTTTCTCCTGTTTGTCATATTAGCTTTTATTTCTTTTCCAAATTTAATTTCTCCCTTGTCCTTCTCCCTACCTTCATTTTTTTTTTTTTTTTTTACTTAATTTTATTTTCAAGGTTTTATAAGATGCTTTAAATCCTGTTTCTCTATTAAGGAAGTCAGTGAGTACTGAACTCAGATGAGCATTCATCAAATGCCTTACATGGCTATTTGTAAAGAAATTGCTGTTTTCCACTCTGTGACACCCTTCTCCCTACGAGCCAAATGAATTCCTGCTCATCCGTCACTACTGAACTCAAATGTCTTATCTACTGAGCCCCACTCTCTCATCCCGAAAGCAGAGTGGATCACTTTACATCAACATTACACATGGCTCTGTGGATTTACTCATCACACAGTATCTTTTTGTTTGCATTTGTATATCTTCACAGGTTATCAGTCTCTATTGAGCAGTAGTTGCTCCTTTTTCAATATTTCTATGCCCAATACTCATCTCTATGCCTGATTTGTATCCCAGTACCAGACAAATAGTGGATAATAACTAGTGTGCGTAGATGAGATAAATGAGTTAATGAATTTGAAAATTATTAACAAATACAATACCTTGGAGGTTGTTTTTGAGAATACTGAATACTTTGATTGACAAGCTTCCATTGTGTTTCCTCTAAATAACCAACACTCTTTTCTATTAGGTGGCGGTTGGAGGAGGCTCTACCAGAAAGATAAAACTCCAATTTGTAATACCTTCAACGAGTTAACTGCTCTGAGAAACTTAAAATTAATAGACATTTGAAGAATTGGGTAGTTTTTAAGACTTGCAGTGCTCTTCTCAATATGTATCAGTTTCTTCATTCTGGATTGTGTGGCAGAACAGATAAAGCAATGATCTGAAGACAAAACAATGAATGTGACTTATTCAGATTGGTAAGAAGACCTGTCTGAAAGTCTTGAAGGATGAGTGATAATTAAAGGTTAGTAGACAATGTGGTTAAATAAGTAGTTTTCTGGGAGAGTAGAAAGTAGGAGTCAGATTATGAAAGTCTTATGATTCTTAGAGTATTTGATAAGCATGAAAAGGTATAGTTCATTTTTGAATAGGAGGGTGAGAATAAAAAGTAAATTAAATTGGCAACAGCCTAAATAATAAATTAGAGCAGTGTAAACGAGAAACAGGAGACAGTAGAAATCCAGGTATGGGAAAGGGAAGGCCTGGATTAGTTTGTTTATATTATTAACAGAAGCAAAATTTCTACCTGGACAATGTTTCAAGGCAAGAATTGGGAGCCTTATTAGATATGGGGTGGGTAAATAATGAGCCACAATTTCTTAATTAGAAGTAAAACTCTCCTTTTCAATACAGTTATTGAAAATTAATAAATAGACAATATACTGTACTAGCGTTAATCTTTAAAATCATAAATCAGTGGAATGTAATTTTTATAATGGGATGTATGATGATACATAATGTACGATGATGCTAGACATTGATTTTTTTCTTATGGTAGTTCAAAAAGGAGAATAAGTCACACTTATTATTATTTTAATGTTGATTATTTGTAAAATTACAGCTTTATAAACTTTACAAGTGATTATAATAAAATTATTAATCTGTGCATAATACTGCCACCCGAAAAGGTTTTGTTAATTAGTTTCGTAGGATCTCCATAACCGAATACCATAGAGTGACTCAAACAGGAGGAATTTATTTTCTCCCAATTCTGGAGAACAGAAGTCCGAGGCGGAGGTCTCGGTGGGTGCCGAGTTCTCCGCCGCCTCTGACCTTGGCTCGCAGGCCCCGCCCCCTTGCTGTCTTTTCCTGTGACCTGCCTTCTACGCACGCGCACTCCTGGTCTCCTGCTCTTCTCATAAGAAACACATTTCTTTTGGATTAGGGCTCCACTCTAATGGCCTCATTGTAACTTAATCACCTACCTCTTTAAAGATCTTTTCTGTAAATATGGTTACATTCTGAGGTACTGGGGGTTGACAGGAATTTGGGGGGAACTCAATTGAGACAATAACATTTTGCCCTCTGGGCCCCTCAAATTCATGTCCTCACATGCAAACTACATTACCCTCATCCCAACAACCCCAAAATCTTGATCTATTAATATTCCTGCATCTATTCTAAATCTACACCTCATCTAAATATTATATAAATCGAATCAGGTTTGATTTATCCTGAGGCAAAAAGTTCTCTGCAGCTATGAACCTATAAACCCCGATAAATTATCTGCTTCCAAAATTCAATGATAGGACAGGCATAGAATAGACATTCCCATTCCAAAGGAGAGAAATACAAAAGAAGAAAGGATCACAAGTTTAAACAGGTCTAAAATCTAGCAGGGCAAAGTCCAAATGAATAATCCTCTTTGGCTCAATGCTCTGTTTTCTGGACCGATTGTGGTGACAGCCCCACCTTCTCAGCCCATTGAAGAGCACAGCATCAGCCTCTCATCCCTGGGCAGCAGTCTCAACTCCTTGGCCCCTGGAGGCAACAGCTTGGCCTGCTATAGGCAGGGAGGTGGCCCCAACCTTTGAAATCTAGGAAGAAGTGGCCCCACTCCCCAGACCTGTGGTGGGAGTGGCAGCCCTACACATCTCTAAGTCACCTTTGGGGTCATTCTTAGCTTTCTTGTAGGATATGCATGTTTGCAGCTGGATGGCCTTCATGACTTGTCCTGTAGAAGCCCCAACTGCAACAGTCTTCCTTCACTTCGTCATGTCCATCTTTTTCAGCCCAAGCTGGCAATGTTGCTGCTGGTATGGTTTCTGCTGAGACCACTGTTTAAATCCGGGAGTAATACTCACAATCTCTTTTTGGAGTGATTGTCTAGCCATGCTCTCCTTGGTGTTCTCTCTAGAACATACTTTCTCATTTTTTTCAGTATGGTCAGGATGTGAATGTACCTGATCTTCAAATTATTGTTGCTTAACAATTCCTTCCTCAATTTCTCTTTGTGCTCTCACACATTACTATAAGCAGCAAAGAGAAACCATCCTGCACCTTCGACACTTTGCTTAGAAGTCTCGTCTGCTAAATATCTAATGTCGTCATCACAAGTTCTACCTTCCACAAAACACTGGTACACAATTCAGCCAAGTTCTCTGACACTTTGTTTCAAGGATCTCCTTCCCCAGTTTCCAATAACATATTCCCGATTTTGGTCTGAGACCTAGCCAGCATCACCTTGAACATTCATATTTGTACCAACAGTCTCTTCAAGGCAATCTAGGCTTTTTCTAATAGGCACCTCAAAGTTCTTCCAGCCACTACTATTACCCGGTTCCAAAGCCACTTCTACATAGTTGGGGACAATATTTGTTACAGCAGCAGTCCACCTCTCAGTGCTGCAGTTTGCTAGGCCTACCTTAACAAGATACCACAGACAGGGAGACAAAAACCAGAGTTTTATTTTCTCGCAGACATGGAGGAAGCTGCGAGTCTAAGATCAAGGTGATAACATGGTTGGTTTCTCCTAAAGCCTTGCTCCTTGGCTTGCAGATGACCACCTCCTGTGTCCTCATATGGCCTGTCCTCTTTGTACACACACTTCTGGGATCTTTTTCTTTCTGATGAGGACACCGGTGACGTTGGATGAGGGCCCCACACCAATGGCCACATGTTAACTTAATCACCTCTTTAAAGACCTTGACTCCAAAGTTGGTTACATTCTGAGGTATTGGGGTTTGGGACTTCAACATGTGAATTTGGGGGGAATACATTTTATCTAATAACAGAATTTGAATGTTTCTTCATATGATGTAAAATGGTTTTCAGAAACCTAAAGAACCCCAAATATGCTCATGCCACTCACAATTTTGTTCTTTTCTTTCCCCTGAAGGAGCTAATTCAAGTCTGTTGAGTTTACAAACTTTTTACATAGAAATTGATGCATATTTTACCCTCTCCTTTTATAGTATCTAAAAATATAAGTGGTCTCATAACGATTTTTAGATACTATAATTATACTCTTTAAAGTGTTTTAACTTTAAACGATTCTTTTTGATATATGTAAACAAAAAATCTTTTACAAAAAAGAGGCCACCCTATTTGATATATAGACTTAGGCATGTGACTTAGTTTTTCTGTACCTCAGTTTTCTACACCGTGAAGTAAAGTAAAATATTAACCTCCTAAGATCTCTGTGAAGACTAAGATATAATTTGTGAGTGTATATGCACAGGGCTTGGGTCCTTTCTCATCATAATGCCCCAACCCACTGTTATTAAACCTAACAACAAGAACAGGGCCTGTTCTCAGAAGATCGAAATCCAGCAGCTTAAGATCCCTGTTGAGAGCACCTATTATTGTATCGTAATAGTGATTTCTCATCCCTTTTGAGGTTTGTAGAGTTGTTTGTTGCACAAAAATGCTCCAGATTACTGTGAAATTTTTTCAACACTTACATACAGTCATGTACCACTTAATGATAGAAATATCTAAGAAATGTGTCATTAGATGATTTTGTCATAAAAATATTATAGAGTGTACTTACACAAGCTTAGATGGTATAGCCTAGCACTATAATTGTGTGTTCTAGACCTTTATATAGGGTCTGGCAGAAGTAATGCCCTTTTCTAAGAAGGTAAAATATTGTTATGTTACAGAATTACATGCTTATAATTTTGTAATAAAACATTTGGTGTAGATTACCAGCTCAAAACAAAAGCGCATTACTTTTGCTGGACCATGTATATCTGGTAGTGCAGTAGGTTTGTTTACACCAGCATCAGCACAAACATGTGAGTAACGTGTCGCGCTGTGATGTTACAATGGCCCCGGGTCATGACAGCTCTGACATCACTGGGCAGTAGGAATTTTTCAGCTCCATTATAATCTTATGAGACCACCATGGTCAATGCATTGAGTAAAACATCATTATGAGGCGCATAACTCCTTGTTAAAGTTTTCTTGCATTGCTTCCTGCACATCAGTTTGCCAGCTGTCATTTTTCATCTAAATCAAATGAAACTTCTTCCATCAGCCTTCCACACTTTAATTTGTTTTTTTCGAATAACCTGTGAGGTGGAAAATCAGATGATCAAGCCGATTGGAATTTGGGGAGATACAAGGGAGTAGTATAATAGCTATCAAGCCCTAACTCTGGACTCAGTGCTATGGATGATTTACTTAATTATATCGTTCAATCCTTATAACCACCCAGGGAGGAGGCAATATTATTACTTTCATTTTGTAGATGAGCAAACTGAGACTGAACGAAGTAACTTGTTCAAGGAGAAATATGTAGGAAGGAGTAGAGTCAGCACCTGAAATCAGGTCTTGTATCTCCCTGTTCAGGACCGTTACATCATATACAAGTGAGATATTTCTGAATTGGGTCACTTAAGGGCCTCAAACTTGTTGCATGTAATTGACTTAGTTATGATTCTTTTAGCATTTTTAAGGTAATAGGTACTTTTATGATATTTAATTAAACATTATAGCACCTTAGTTCTCTGACAATTTGTATAGGATAAAATTTAAACAGAAAATAAAAAAAATTAAGGAAATTTCATTCAACAACAGTAATAATAAAGCATTAGATGTTTTTTGAGTGATTACAATATACAAGTCTCCATCCTATGTTCTTAATATTCAGAACCACTCTGTGAGGAAAATACGATTACTATACCTAGTTCGTAGGTGAGAAAACAGTGGTTTGGAGCAGGTAAGTAACCAATAGAGCTGGGATGCAAATCCAGACAGAGAAGACCAATAGAAGACCCAAAAATAGAGGTTGTGCCTTTAGTACTCAGCACCAAAAGGACCAAAGAAAGTTCCAACGATGTTACTAAATATTTAGTAATGGTTCAGATTTATTGCACAGAAAACGTCTTGGCTTCGTGACGGCCTGTCTCAGGAAACCAAGAGTAATGATATAAGGTTGTGGGTAGAACTAGAGGACTGGGAAATGGAATAGTTATTTGCATTTAATTAGTAAGTAACCTACATGTTTAGCTTTCTGCTGTTTACCCTGGAATTTTTTTTCCAACTAACATTTTTTGGCCGGGATTTCCTTATGGAAGAAGGCTTCTGAGGTTGAGTTTGCTTTTTGCATTCTGGTTGCTTCCTTCAGGATTTCGGCCTTTTGTTTTGGTAGAAGGGCTTTCCATCATTATAGCTACTTCTTTTCTTCCCTTTTCTTTTCTGCTTTTGAGATCATTGCATCTTTGACACCTGGTTCACGGTCATCTTCCCTTTCTCACTTTATCCGTACATCCTTAAGGACTCAGGTTCTCAACCGAAGTAGAACAACCACCCAGTCCATAAAGTTCCTGGATATTTTCCATTTTAACCATGCTTTACTAACCTAAACCTAGGCCTTGTTCTGTGCATTTCCTTAATTCCAAATCTGTAACCATAGCTTACTAGTTTTCCAACTTTATTACTTTATCCCCACTATATTGGTTCATCTACCTCAAAACCCTCAGCTCTTTATAGTCTTTTTTCCTTTTTGTCCAAGGCCATTCCCAGTCCCCTGTCATTCCTTTACACCTCAAATTCCCAACTCATTACTCCCTCCTTCTTTTTCCATCCAACTAGATCACAGAACCCAATTTTTCCATTCTTTAAATACCTCTGTCTCACTAGCTTATATTTCTTACCTTCTAGTCCTACCACCTAAACCTGCTCGACAAAATCCCTCTTCTGGATTAATAACAACAGACAGTTTTTCTTTTGCTGCGACTTGACTGCTAACAAGGAAAAGCTAAGCACGGCGTGACTGAGCACAACTACTAATTTTTCGACTTCTTCCTCCGCCTTTGATAAATAACTTCTCCCATTCTTCACTTCTTCTTTCAAGCCTCCAGCTCTACCTTTGCCCTATTCACTGTCAATGGTCACACTGCTTTTTCTTCCCAGAAAAAAAAAAGTTACCAGGACTGAATAACTCATCCATTTTAATTTCCTTTCCTTATGTCTCAGAGAAAGAGATCTACTCTCATAATCAGAGTCAGTCCTCCCACCCGTGTTGGAGATTCACATCCCATCTCTATAAAAATCTTATTCCATCAATAACCTCATTTGTCAACTATGTCATCAACTTCACAATAGAACTCGAGACCATGATTGACACGGCAAATGTGATCGTCCACCAAGCTTCAAAATCTCCATTGGCATTTTCCTCCAGATGAATTCTGTTTGCCATTGTTACTGTCCTGACCAAGTTTTCCAAAGTGGCCAAAACCTCATGATACGAAAATATATATGTGTGTTTGTGCATGTGCATGTGCACATGAATACGCGTGTGTGTGTGTGTGTGTGTGTGTGAGAGAGAGAGAGAGAGAGAGAGAGAGAGAAGGAGAGGAGAGGAGAGGAGAGGAGAGGAGAGGAGAGATTAGAGGTACATCTAAGTTTTCTGCTTATTCTTTTTCTTTTATACTCAAGGCCTATTTTGAACTAATGACTAAACCCTTGAGTCCAGAGCTCTCATTTGCATTAGAAATACATAAAGTAGTAAAATTGCCAACAGTAAATAATTTCTAAATATATAGAACGTCGAACAGATAAATTGACCCAATAATTTTTCTACCACTTATATTTGTAAAAACCTCCATGAATCTTTTAAATGATATATTTTTCTAAATCAAAGTCTAAAAGTCTTTAAAATATCAGTGGAATGAAAGGCTAATGGTAAAAAAAATAATCTGGTTATATCTTACTCTCAGTAAACCCACTCATGGGTACATATCAATTTTTTACTAAAATAAATGTATTAATAGCAATAGGGAATAGATGTAATGTGACTAGAAATTCCCTGTAAAATATTTAAGAGTTTAAGATTTACCATATTGAACTCACTATAACCCTGTTCACCAGAACACAAAGTTAGTATTTCTTCACAGCTATGGGAATAGTGATTCTCAGCAGAAATCCCATAATAGAGAAACTTGAGTAATTAATCATTAATAATATTATGAAGAGCAATTCTTTAGGGTAGAAAACTTGTGAGAAAAAGAAATGTTAGTCTCAGGCAACCCCAAAGAACACTAATTCCTTTTCTATTTCCACTGACTTAAGAACAAAACAGAACCAGGGGGGAAATTGTTTGGCTTCTTTCCTGAAAAATCAAGCATAAAATATATTCACTATGGGTATCACCAAAAGAAGAGAACAGATATTAAGTGGCAAAAAATTCTTATTTTTAGATCACTAAAGCAAGACATTTTGGGGCGACAAAATAAAACATGAAAAGTAGATTCGTGTGTACGTGGAGTGTTGGGTAGTGAAAGGGATAGTAGTTCCTTTGATAAGAATATTCTAGAATCCTATGGGAGGCAGCTTTCTAGCCTTGAGGTCCCAAAGGGCTACAGCTTGAGAATAAACTAACAGGACACTCCCCTGTGATGCAAAATAAGGAAAAATATGGTCTGGCCTATGAGCAAGTTGTGAGGTCAATTCAGATTCCGTCGCTTGGAAAATAATTCTATCTACCTGCTTTCTACCTGCAGTCCCAAATGCATTCTCCATGTCACTAGGAAATCTGAAATCACTTCTGTTAAGGAAGGACTGGAAAGGACAGAACGACCTAGCTGTTAGTCCTGCAGAGTGTATAAAACATGGATCAGGGGGTCTGCGCATGTGAGGGGGGGAGATTCTCTAGAAATTCAGGCCCACTGAGTAGTACTGTGCCCACCCCAACCCACCCAGATGTGCCGTTATACCAGGGAGGAGGTAACGGGGCACACACAATGGGCTCAAGGAGTGAATTGCCAAGGGGACAATGACCAGTGTAGTAAACTATGCCCCTGGTCACTTCATCAACTGACATTTGCAAATACCGTAATCTCTCCTCTCTTGTTTTTGTTAAAAAAGAAACTCTATACCCCCTTTCAACCAAATGAAACTGGGAGAATGACTAATAATGTGATTTACAGGCTTGCAACTCAATTCTGAGGAAGTTTCCATATAAACAGAATGATTTATTATTAGAATTATAGATTATTATAATTCTAGTTGTCCATGTTTCTTAATAAAGTTCATAAGTTTTGCTAGCAGCACTGGGGTAAAGCAGTTATGAAAAGTGTCATGAATACTTCAGACTGCCTACCAAGCAGGCTTTGAAAAGTGTTTTTATTTCCCTCTGTACTTTATCCATTTTCCTGACATTAAAATGAACTTTGAAAAATGAAGGCATCTGTCATTCACCCATCAAAAGATTGGGCCTCAGACCATCTGTGTGACTTTTTGCTAAAATGAGATTTTGTTTGAAAACTACAGCCTAAATGTAAAAAAAAAAAAAAAGCCTGAAAAGGTTAAAACCATAGTAAAGGACATCCTGGTGGCTAAAATTAGGCTTGTTCCTATTAGCAAAGGCCAAGGCCCACAATGAGGAAATGTGAAGGCACCTTTGCTGAAAACATTCTAACCTTTCATCACGCTGACGCCTACGGAGCAACAGGCATGGTGTGTCCTGCTTTCAATTACGCTTTCGCATCGGCCGTGCTATCTTCATTTACTGGTTGGTAAGGCCATTAAAAAAAAAAAAGAAAACACCATCTAACTGAAATTCCCCTTTTCAGTTTATCTTTTTAATGAGATTTTAAAATGAAAGCTAGAATCCCTGGTAACGTTTTGTCAGTGCTGTTTTCTTCCTGTCATAGCTGGACACAAAAATGGGGCATCTTCTCTGAGGAAAACAATTTTGATGCTTTCTCTCCTTCCCGGGGTTTAGGAAGCTGCAAAATCAAGAAAACAGAGATTTTAGAGTTAAACCACTTGTGCATTAAAATGTTTTTTATTAATTTTTTTTTAAAAAGCACCTTTCTTTAGTGAGAGCCTCCAGTCAGAACTAAGACAAGCCATTTTCCTACTTTCCTTCAATTTCTTCGTATCTTTAAAATAGAGAAACATAAATAAAAATCACAGAAATGGCATCCTATATGAATAAAGTTGGTTAAATTATCACAGTAGCCTTTAATGAAAGGCTTTCCAGCTTTGTCCTTAAAGAAGTAGCTGTCTTCTCATATTCCCCAACTTTATTGAGGTATGACTAGCAAATAAAAGTCATATATATTAATATTTAAAGTGTACAATGTCATATTGTGATATGTGTATACATGATGAAATGTTTACCACTATCGAGCTAATTAACAAATCCATCATGTCACATAGTTACTCTGTGTGTGTGTGTGTGTGTGTGTGTGTGTGTCATGAGAACACTCAAAATCTATTCTCTTAGCAAATTCCAAATATCTCTAGTATAGCCACCATGTTATACCTGAGCTCTCCAGACCTTATTTACCTTATAACTGACACTTTGTATCATTTTACCAATACCTCCTCATTTCCTCCAGGTGTGGTAGTGCTTGGTGGGAAATAATTTTCATCATATTAAAGTGAGAAGAAGAAAAATTATCAGTAGCATATCACTGAAAGCAGAAAATATCTCCAGGGAGGCAATCAACTGGCGGCCCTGCTACAAGAGGAAAGCCAACGGTATTTATTTCATCAGTGCATCTTACAAAGATGGAGAATCTGGTTTGTGAATTTCAGCCTCTCCTAAGTAATCAAAATATTCTGTAAGGCTGTGAGTTATCCAGAGAGGGAGTGCTAATCAAACATTCATTTCATTTTCAAGTTCTAGATTGGGAATTTTAATAAGGTTCAACCACATGCATTACTTTTCTAGCAGTCTTCTCTTTTTTAAAACCTTGTCATTATGATTGCTACCATAGTTTCTTCATAGGAATAAAATTAGCCTTGGTTTGATGATTCCTGAGGTAATGATATCAAGTGATTTAATTTTAGTTTTATTCCAATTATTTCATAGATCATGTCATGGAAAATGTTTAGCAATATGAATTAGGGTATTTTTAAATGGTGGTCTCATTTCCCTGTCTTTTGCAAAGAAGTACAAACTCACAGTTCAATAAAATTGGAGACATTGGTAACCAGAAGGACGTTAGATGTGGAAAGACTGGCTAATGCAGTGAAGGTCAATTAGAGATGAGGGAAATGCTGAGAAATCATGCTTAAAGCTAGGATTTCAAGCCATGTGCAAAACATAGTTCTTCAAAGCAAGTTCTATGAATTTAACTATGTGATCAGAGTTAATATCAACAATAATGACAAAAGTTGACATTATGGGCTTTTTGAGAAAGGCATAAAATCACCTATTCTTGCTCTCTCTCCCTAAAAAGCACCACCTGAAATGAATTGTGAGAAAACATTATGCACTCTAAACTGAAGGTGTAATGGACCTTCAGCAGAAAGGACATGGACCCTCACCCAAAATCTAGATGCAATATTGAGACTGATGATGCCACATACACCAAGACAAAATGTAAATGTTGATTACTTACATAATGGAGCTTTTCCAGGTAAAGTGAAGTAGATTCCAAGAACATCAAAAAATAGTTTAAAAGAGCAGAACAGAGACTGGCTTGGGGTTCAATGTGAACAGGATTCACAGACTGACAGATTGACAGATGGAAATTTCTTGGGCCCTTTGTACCATTAAGGAATGCAAGGAAGGACCAGATGAATGAAGACACACACAGGGACTAACCTTGCAGGGAGGAGGAGACAGGGAGGGTTGGGTTATAGCTTTCTACCACCAATATAAGCTGGAAAACCTCTATGGTGATTTTTCTTTTCAATTTTATCTTTTCCTCCTCCTTCTGGTCACAGGGAGAATGACATAAATTATGTATAAATAAAGTTGAAAAAAAATTGAGAAAGAAAGGGGAAAATAATGCAGGAGACAGTGTAAGTATTGTTTCTTTCTCACTGTGAAGAACCAAGGACCAAAAGAAAGGAGTCCAAGTTGTTAATAGAGATGTGAGTATACATAAAGGTAAAAAGATAACAATTTACCAAGATAATGCCAAAATGTAATATTAAAATAATATGAGCTAGTGGAAGGAGGAAGGAGAAGACAATGAAAATATACATATTTTGTCATTGTTTATACTGGCTAAAGAAATAAAAGTTTAAATATGTTAAGTTATAGGTATAAAGTAATATCTAAAAAATAGTAAAAATAAAAACATTCCAAATTATAAGTAGTAACATAACAGATAGAGGAAACCATACAATGTAATAATCCATGAAAAACAAAATAAGCATTAAAAACAGAAAATTTAATTACAACAAAGACTAACTAAAGGAAAGCAAGTAGTCACATCCATTAGTGTCAAAGGGCTAAAACTTGCCCCTTTTGAAATGACAAAGCCCAAACCAAATTTCTGTTTGTAGCTGTTTTCCAACCTCTAAGTCAAAAGAAGCTCAGAACATTTGAGAATAAAAAGGTGAGCAAAAAGCAAACAAATGAAAAAGGTAAATATAAGCACAAATAAAATAAGAATGAAGATCTTAACATCAGACAAGATTGACAAAGTCATTTGTAATGGAGTACAGTCTATAATGAAAATAAATTATTAAAAAAATTTAAATAGTATTAATGTAAGAACAGCTTCAACCACAATTATAAGAATACAATATAAAAATATTAGTGATAGTAAAATCTAATTCATCTCTTTATTCATAAAAATTCAAGTGACTACAAGTACCTAAAGAATGAGACCTAAATAGAAACAGGCACATTCTGATAATTATCTATTTAACTCTATATCCTAGACAGAAAAAAAATGTCTTCTCAAGTATCCATGAATCATTTACAAAAATTGACCTTACATTCAGGAACAAAGCAAACATCATTAAATTCCAATACTCTGTGATCACAAAGCAGAAAAAAAGAAAACTCACAAACTTGAATACAAAAATAAAGACTAGCTAGAAAATAACAATAAAACTGTTCTATATTAACAGATTTGTGAACCATTAAAAACAATGTTTAAAGAAATATATTAATAGATAAATCTAGAGTCTTAAATGAACACATTAATTTACCAAAAAGAACCAAAATCAATCAATTAATTGTATAACTAAAAAAGTTAGAAGATGACTTAGGAAGGTATAGAAATAAGAGACTAAGAAGCATAGAAGAAAAATGAATAAAGGTAATAGGCAGAAATTTATCAATCATCAAGATGGTAAAACTACTGAATAAATCAAATATGTGAATATTAAGAGAAAATAAATAAAATGAATAAGAATTTCCCAAAATTTCTCAGGAAGTGTGAGAGAACATATATAATAAATAAAAAATGAAAATGGGGAGATAAGCATATAGGAATGAACTTTAAATATTCCTGTGAATATACTTCATTCAACTCTGCACAAATAACTTGAAATTATACATGAAATAGATCATTTCAATGAAATTATAAAATATCAAATTTGCCAGGTCATATAGAAAATCTGAAAGAACACTATGACAATTAGAGGACTACCGAAGAGTCTCCTAAAATAATGGGCCATGCTATTTAAATTGTTCTGTTTTAATGTTTTTAAACTTTTCTGGAAGATAGAATAAAAAGTAAATCTTATGAGTGATTATTTAATGACATGAGAATGAAAGTGATATTAAAACCTGAGAACAAGTGCCCAAAAGAAAATTATAGACAAATATCAATTATAAGCATGCAGAATTTAGCAACAAATACCATCTAATTGAAAGACATCAGTTTATTGAAAGAAGTTACACCATGTCTAGATGTGGTTTATAAAATAAATGCAAGATAATTTTAATACTAGGAAATTTATTGTTATAATTCACTGTTTTTATAATGGAGAAAAATAATTTCCCTACTATTGGTAAGACATTTAGGAAACTTGGCTTTGAGTTGAGTTGGGACATTAAATCTTAAAAACAAACTAACAAACAACCTCAGTGAAATAGTTCCAGCTTGGTACATACTAAACACATAATTCTCTAGCTGTCTAGCTATCTCCCTCTCTTCCTCTTCCCTTTCCTCGTCCTTCCTCTCTTTTCTCGTCCTCTTTCTCTGTTATTCCCTGAATCCCTCCTTTCCTATGAAGACACTTAGAAGCCTCCAGAAGGGCTTAGATTTGTGCCTCAAGAAAAAGATGCAGGGCAGAATGAAATGGATGGTGGGAAAAAAGAATTGTGTGTATATATATATATATCACTTCAACCAAAATAACACAAAATAAATCAAGGTCATCATGTAAATCCCTAGTTGACTATGAATTCCATTATGGAAAATAAGTTAAAACCTATTCATACTCTAGTGCCAAAGTGGTAGGGTTCATATAAGGTAATACTTAATTAGATGAGGTGCTAAATGGGAATACCTCTACCATTTGGAAGAAAATTATGAGATAAATACAAAAGGTTACTAATTGTGGTCAGAGCTCACTCTCTTAAAATGCAGATTGAGGGAAATGATACAGCATGAAATTGCTTTATACATCTGTCAAAAGCAAACTAAAATGATTATATCCTATTTCATGCTGTTTTGAACACTGAGGGTTTTTTTTTTTTAATTCTAGAATCACGATCTTATTGCTATGACAGCATGATACCAAGTTTCACTTTAATGTAATGGAAAAAATAAAGAATAATTTAAATGAGTTATCAAAAGAGGAAATTTTGTTCAAGTAATAAAATGAATTGGACAAGGATGAAAAGAACAAGACACTAAATTATAAAAATATTATGGATGACGCTCCCATACTAATATCAAATATATGCATACTGTCAGTATGTGAGAATTCTTAGCATTGGCTGTTTCATTAGATAGATGTCTTCTCTAGGTACTATATCAAGCATTCAACATCATGCTCATAGCTTAACAGTTTAAGTTAATACAGTCTGAAATAGTTTATATTACTATGTATACTGTTAGAAATATTAACTATATGTAAAATATTGTTTCTCCTAAAAAGTTTCTATAATGCTAACTAATCCTCTCCTCGAAAAAGCTCTATCCCTAAATTATTTGTATTTAGAATTAGAGACAATGAAGGTCTGGGAAATGACCGTGTGATAGAGATAAACAAATGTGCTGAGTCATTAAAGGTGCAGATCTGGCGCCATGTACAGAGTGCTGAGGTGGGAAAGAGCCTTGCAGCGTCTGTGAAGATAGAGCTTTGTCTTTAATGGGGAGTCATTCCACACATGGGGAGTCATTCCACATTCGGTAAGTCACTTGCACATTACTCAGAGGGAAGCAGAGGACATTGTAGGCAAAGTGAGCAGAGAGCAAAAGCATAGAGGTGTGAAGCGGGCTGGTTTCTCAGGTGCGTGCCAGCAGTTCTGTGTGACCAGAACAACAGGTCCAGGCACTGCTGGAGTGGAAGAGATGATGGAGGAGTAGGTAAGAGCTAGAGGGCCTTTGGTGCCGCACCAAGACTTACAACCTGAATTCACAGTAACCTGGGTCATGAACGGTTTTAAACCGGGGATGATGTAATGTTGGGTTTTAGAGGGTCACTTTGGTGAGAGTATGAACAGATAGGAGGGGTGTGGGTGTAGAGGAAAAACAGCCCGTGTGGAAATCCTTGGAAGGATGAGCACGGGAGCTAAGGCAAAGGAGCCGAGATGCAGAAGAAGCGATGGGTGGGAGTGATCCCGTGGGCATGGACTCTATGTGACTTGGCAGTTGATGGGCTATTAGGAGAGTGTTCAAAGATACAGATGAATAATCTAGATTTCTATTTTGGGTGATTGGGTCATGTTGGTCTCTTCACTGAGATCAGGAATGTAAGTACAGTTCTGGAGAGACACAATGAGTTTATTTTACCCAAGTGGTAAGAGGATGTGGGACATCCTGCCAGGTGGTTGGCCGAGAAAGAGATTTGTGGTGGTGGTTGTTTTGTGCTTTTTTCCCAGCACACAGGTGGGCGCCATACAGATTTTATTAATAGGTTCTTTGATATATGATCAATGTATTTGGGAAGAAAGACCATGAAGTAAAGTTTAAAAACAAAAAATAAACCATTTGCAATTTCAGCTCCATCACTTCATAAAAATGTAATTATTTGATAGAACCGAATATGGATTGGCTTCTTCAAACTGTCCAGGGATTCATCCTCTATTTCTTTTTTCTACTATGCGATCTGCAAACTTGCTTTCCTGGATGCTAGTCGGGCTAGGCATGGTCATGTGACACAATTTTAGTCAGTGAGGTGGAAGCAGCAGCGACTGGGAAGGACTTTTAGAGTTTTTAAATGGAGCAGGTAACATTCTTTGGATTTCCCCCCTCCTTGCTGGCAGGCAGACACAATGCCTGGAGAGGCAGCAAACGTTATCACAAGCATTGGGACACAAGCCACCCACTGAGGCCAGTGGAGTGAGCAGAGGAGCCTGTGTTCAGAACACCTGTGAGCTGTTCCCCCACACCCAGGCTGCCACGTCTTATTCTGAGGAGATAAAGGCCCTTATCTGTGTAAGTTAGTGGTGAAGCTACATTCTGTCTTGAAGTAGAATCGTCCCTGGTTGATAAGTTTGCAGATTTCCTTACTTTTAATGAGAGCTGTCCATCAAAAAGCTAGGCTTTTTGCAGGTAGCCAGGCGGCACTGGCATGCATTCCAGATATATTTTTATCCTCCGAGATTCTGTTGGTTGTACATGTCAGCCATATTTTAATACTCAAACTCTAAGAAATATTAGGTAATGTGGTTAAATTATACTGGATTCATTCAATGAAATAAGGTTTGAGCTTGGAACCATCTGGCTTGGAACCAGTTGCCTCTGACTCTTACGGCAACTTTACTAACTATATCAATTAAAACATAACAGGTATCTGAGTTTTCTCCCCAAAGCTAGAGAACTAGTCCTTCAAAGAGAATGCATTGGTATAATTCTATATCATTTAGGGAAGTAGCATTTCATATGTGAAAGAAAAAAATTTGCCTTTTAAGATGAGTTTTCAGATGTTTTCGTGCAATCCACTTTATGCCCTCATGATTTCTCTCAGTAATATTGAAGATGCACTTCAGTAATCTAAGATACGCCATGGGGCAGAAGGACAGCACTTCTAGATCTTCTAATTTAGTACCTCACACCAAGAGTCATCTGCCATTTGATTAAATGAGTTCTTAAATGAGTGGGCTGCATTTTCTTCTTCATATCTATTTTTAAATAAAAAAAATATGTTTTAGAGTTGTTTAATTCTCAAGACTGAAATTTTGTATCATTTTCTCATTTTTATTTATATTACAGTTTTCACCAATTTCCACATAACTGTAACTCCTTTTTACTTACCACTGTTTGCTTTAAAATTAAATGGCATGGAGGAAAATCAGTACATAGAGTCCAAACACTTGATTTCTAGACATAGCTCTTCAGTGATCACCATGAACACAGCATGTCTGGCCTTGACAGGGATCTCCAGGAATGCCACTTTGGAAATGGTGGAGGCAACAGCCTGACTGGCAAGAGATTGACAACTTACTTTCTGGTGGTCTTATGCTGGAGATTGGACAAAGTGCCAAAGACCCTCCTCATTCACTTTACCCACCACCAACCCTCTGTATTTTCATTTCCTCTACTGTTAATTGCAGAGGCTGACTTAACTATAAGCATTTAAAAGTTTAATTCTACCTTCAGCTTTCAATTGCTTTGTGTCATAATTTTCTTCACATTCCCAACACTTAGGTACTTTTGATTTTAGCTCTTAACTTTCCTCTGGCTAAGCCACTGCCAATGTTTCTCTTACACATATAATCTCTATGATGCCATTGCTATGCCCAAGTCATACGTTCTCCAAAGCTCATTTTGTCTGAGAATACTCTAGGCTAATTGTACAATGTTCTTTCGGAGTGTTTGATGAATTCCAGAGAAATTTGTCACATAATTCTATTGTGCAATGGCTCTGACATACAGTTGCCTGATTTTCAAGAGTAAAAAGCACTTGAACACTTACACATTGCTAAGTAACAAAAAAAAAAAATCATTTTTTCAGTTCTTATTTTTAATGCACCAGAAACTATTCCCAGGGGGTTTTCCACATATTATTTAATTTAATGTACTTAATTTAATGTTTCCACTACATGTACTCCTAGTTGTTATATATTATTCCCTGTGTTTTGCAGGTAAAAAATCTGAGGTTTAGATCCATTGAATATTTCACCTCAGCTCATACCCATAGTGAATGGAATCCTTCTGTTCAAGCCCAGGTCTTTATGACTCTGACATCTATCTCTCTGAACCACAGAATTCTGCCACCCACTAGACTCTACCACGTTTTAATGAATGCAGCAGTACCAGCTCTGCTTACTTTCTCCTTGCTGGATCAAAACTCCAAACCAACACAGCTTTAACCAGCATCACATATTTTATTACTTAAGTACCAGAGAGTATATTATTGTCAAGCTCAAATCTTTACTCTAGTCAAATAAAATGGTTCAAAACACCAAAGCAACAGGACCCACGTTTATCCAGTTTCCCACTCCGACTTTGGGCTGTGGTATGGAGTTCATGCTCTGAAGCAGCACTAATTTTGGCAGCAGTCACCAAGGCTTGAAAGGGCCTTATTTATTAGATAGCTGATACATATAGACTATCATCTGCTTACTTCCTAAAAGTGATTTGTGGTGATTTCAGACAAAAAAAAATATTTAATGAATCTCAAAAGAGATGACAAAACACAAAGCTAATTTTAAAAATAAAAGTCATAAGGTAGGTTTCACTACTAGAAGGGAAATTGGAATGAAAAGAGAAACAACAGTGACAGAAAGGGTTAGAAAGAGAAATTGCTTCCTGTGAGACATGTCTGGGAGCCCAGATGGATAAGAAAACGGGATGGGCTACAGCAGCACTTCCCATATGCGGAATATAAAACTGAAAGCAACAAAGAAAAAATGAACAAACAAACAAATAACCCATGGACACAATCAATAGTTTAATGTTTATTTGCGGGCAAGTGGGGAGGGGAGGGGAGAAGTGGGGGTGGGAGAGGAGGTGGGGAGCTAAATACAAGGTGATGGAAAGAGAACTCACACTGGGTGGTGAGCTTATTATACAAGCTGACGATGCACTGTAGAATTGTATGCCTGGAACCTATGTAATTTTTGCTAACAAATGTCACCCCAATAAGTTTAACAATAAAAAGTAAATTAGAAAATGAAGAAAAAATCTTGAATGTGCATATGAATCAGCTGGAGATCTGTGCAAATGCAGAATCTGATTCAGTGGGGCTAACGTGGGGCCAGAAACTGCATGTTTAACGGGTTCCTGGGTGAGGCAGGCTACACTTTAAGTAGAAAAGAGCTGTGCTCATTGTCTAGTTACTGAAAATGCACCATGACAAAAAGAACTTGATTTTTTGCTTTCTCTGAATGTTATGAGTTGACTTGCATCCTGCCCCCAAAATCTATATATTGATGTCTTTACAGCACAGGCCTCAGAATGTGACCTTATTTGGAGATAAGGTCATTGCAGATGTAATCATTTAAGTTCAGATTAGGTCATTAGGGTGAGCCCTAATCCAACATGGCTTGCGTCTTTATAAAAATGGGAAATTAGGACACGGAGATGAGCACACAGGGAGGACACCATGTGAAGATAAAGGCAAGCATCAGAGGGATGTTTCTGTAAGCAAAGAAATGCCAAATACGGCCAGCAAACCACCAGAACTTAGTGGGGAGAGCATGGACCAGATTTTTCCCGTAGTCCTCAGAAAGAACAAATTCTGCTGGTACCTTGATCTTAGACCTATAGCCTCCAGAACCGTGAGGCAATAAATTTCTGTTGTTCAAGTCACTCAGTTTGTGGTATTGGATAAAATAACCCTTATAAATTCGTATATATATATATATACTTCTATGGAAGAAATATTTTACCACATGTAGTCCTCGATTGTGGTTTAATGAGAGGTTTTCAAAGTGTCCCCTCTTCTCCAGACATAGCTTTCTTTTACCATCATTAGCATGCTTTTGCTCTTATGAGCGAGTGTCTGGGATATCTAATCATCTGGGCACCAAGAAAGATGAATGAATGGTATTCTGTTCTCTCCAACTTGAATAGTCCCACTGTTGTGACTTTCTGGGCCTCAAGAGGAGAATGAGGCTGAAAAAAATAACACTTGTCTCCCAACAGTTACTTTCCCCCAAGGATTTCAAACTCATAACGAACTCACCGATTTTGCCGTCCCCTACGTATGTATATGGGTATCTATTTAACAAGCCTAAGAGCTAAGTTTTAGTTCCTAACTTTTCCTCCTCCCCTGATTAGTGAAGCAGACTAGAGAACTCACCCTTCTGAATCTGTCATGGCCATTTTTGTATTTTCTTAGTTTCTCTGCTATCATATCTAACTACTTGGTATGATGTCTGGCTAGGACCTATGGAGCGGAAGCCCTGTGCATCATCAGGCCTACTGTAATATACTTGTATGGCTATTCTATGTTACTGTAACATATAGCTAGTATGTACTAGCATGTTATATCACTAGTGTATATTTGTATAAGTATAGCAGCATACTTATTTCTCCTTTAGATACATGACATATATTGCGTTATACTACCTTCTTGGAAAGAGACACCAAGGCTAACAGGAAACCTATCTTAATCTGAGTCTTCATCTCATAAAAGATAAAATATAATAGAGCACAGCATGAGTGACTATTTCTATAAAGTGCCCAATATCTTGTGTCAAAGGAAACATTGCTCTAGACAACACTGAAGAGTCAAAGATGCTTTTATTTAAGGCTTTTGCAATGGTGGAGAGAGACCAGAATTCAGCTGGATCTCAACTCCACTGAAACAAAGGGCTGGAGAGTTTTTAAGAGATGAGGTAGGAAGGGAGTCATAGGACACCTGTGTTTAGTAATTGGTCTTGCCCAAAGTAAAACCAAACTTTTGCATATCTTCATGACAGGAGGTAGTTTTACAACTTGGGGCAAGGCACATTCAGAAGTTAGGTTCCTACCCTCCCACAGAGACTGGAAAATAGGGGCACTATCTTTCTAGATGATTACATTTCAAAGGGGTGGCTTGCATGTCCTTGAGAAAGATGGTTCAGGGTTGCAAAACTGGCAAGAAGAATTTTTTAAAAGATTTGCATCACAAAGAGATAGAGAAATAATTTTTACAGTTGCAAGTTTCCTAACACCTGTATTTGAAGAAAAGGGAGGTCAGGGGCCTAGATGCAAGAAGGTGCCTATCTAAAGTTTAGACAAGCTGGGGGTCATGGTAGTGCTGTCTCGGTCACCTGATATGCACGTGGGTAGATATTTCACAACATAGGATTATAATTATAAAGTTGGCAACACTAGGAAGCATTGGAGACCACACATGCAGCTCACACTGTCTTCTTGAAATCAAGTCCAGATGTGCTTATTTAAAATGTTCCATCATCATTCCAGACCTCAGAATCCTGATGTAGGAAATAAATGCTTGAACTAATTTTCTGGACAACTTGGAGTTCTAAGTTTGTCTCTCAACAATACAGTTAATTCTTGAGACCAACCATGAGTGTGTATTCACGGGACAAAATTCTAGGTTCCCTGGAATCAACTGTTGGTTTTGGACTACGAAGTGACCAGTAACAGTTTGCTGTAGTACATTACCAGGTAATTGATAAATCTCCTATGTCACTCGGTAATTCCTGCATTAGGTAAATCATCAAAACTATTTGAGTATTTTTAAAAATACAAATTCGCAGACTCTTAAACTGGATATTCTAATTTCATAAATTTGAGATGGCTCCAGAGAACTTAAATTTCTGTAAAACATCCCAAGTTACAAATAATCAGATATGTTTGGGTACTAGTGATTGAAGTTAACATTGTGCTGACAGCGTGTCTCATAATTATGAGATATGATATAGGATTTTTTCCTTCCATTCCAGTTTCCATAGTGATTTTTTAAATTTTTTTGTTGAATAAATCAATTCAACTAGTTGATACACTGTGTGAGCGTATAAAACACTTTATGAAAAAGATTTTTTGTCCATTATTTATAATTACGCTTACTAGCTTTTGGTTTCATGACCTAATATTCCCAAAAAAGAAGTTACTAAATAAATAAGAAATTGATCTATTTGATTTGTTACAAATTCATTAATATCTTTTTAAGAAAGAAGAACAAATGACTGTAAGCTATCTTTCCTAGCCCACCCAGCCTGAGGCATTTGGTGTGATGAGCAAACCAAAGACTGGCAGCTTCGGAGAAGGGCGAGGTTTCCAACTCCTCCCCACAGCCCGAATTCCATTAGTGTGAGACCTTGACACCACATCTGTTTTTCCTTATGAAATTCAAACAATTGCCTAACCTCTTGGCTCTTAAGTAAAATGACAACACTGTTGTACATAATGAATCTGTTGAATTTAAACTGTTTTGTTAAAAGAAGGAAAGGGGGAATACACAGATGATTATAAAACAGCTGGTTGGGATCAGCAGAAGGTTGCATTTTTCCGTGTCTCCAAAAGGTTTGTTCTATCTGTCACCCATTGCTTTGTTTGAGTTCTTGCAGGCAACACAATTGTGACAAAGGCCTATGGATAGAAATGCAATGTCTGAAGCCTGCTATTGGCTTCCTGTTTGGCTGGACCTGAGCTAGTTTGTAGACAAGCGGAACTCAGCTGTGTACGAATCTGTGTTTAGAATAGGGTCCCTTGATAGACACAAAGGCAACCCACAGGGCCATGCAACATGTCTCTATTGAAATAGTATACGATGTGCAAATTTGTTTGTCCAAAATTTCGTTCTAGAAGTTTAGTAGGGTTATATAAACAACAGAGAGAGGTACTTCCTTTGATTTGTCAGCATATGAAAGTGAACACTAACATACAAGAGAAAATGTATAGTACAGACTGCTTAAAATATTAGACAGGATCTCAGAGAACACACTTGAGGGACAGTAATAATAATGACTTTATTTCAAAGGTCATCAAACTTTAGAAATTTGAGTTTTATAAGCCTATATGTTCTTAGCTAATATATATTGAACATTTGCTATGTGTCAGGGAATATTCTAAGAGCTTTATGTGAATGAACTAATTTAACTACTATTGCACTGCATTGTAATGGGGTTCTTGTACCCATTTTATGGGTGAGGAAATCCAGGCTTGGAGTGGTTGACATCTTGAACCAAGTTAGAAACTTGAAAGTGACAACTGAGCTCACTCTCCTGGCTTTTAACTTCTCTCTGTCCCTAACCTGATTCCAGGGCTTGCATTATGTAAATTCAGTATTTCATTTTTAAGTTTAAAGCCAACCAGGTCACCCAAAAATGGCAAGAAATGTTCTTGTAGTCATGCTCATAGCAAACTAACACTGCTCTGACCTGTGTTCTGTTTACCCTGTATCCTTTCATATTGGTGGAAAAGGGTTGATAATTAAAAAGATAAACTCACATATTTTTGTATGACAAAAGTTTTCTGTGAAAAATAGTCAGGGGATAGATTTAATTATTTAGGAAGTGCATGATGCAGATGAGGGCTAAATCATTGTGTTCTAGATTAAAATGCGAAGTGACATTGATGCTCAGCATGCCTAAAATTCAAGAAGTAGAAGGAAAAAATTCTTTGCTTAGATAAATATTTCTGTCAGTTACGATTGAGTTGGCTGACTTTTTTTCATGGAATTGCCTTGTTGATTTACTATTTGTGCTGGTGTGATATAAACACAGGCTGAGTGTTGGTAGATAGTAATAGCTAAAATTGCATAAAATTTAAATGTGTTAAACCACAGCAATATAAAGATGAAAGGGTCCTTATTAATCAGTGATCCCCATTCAAAGCAGGAAACTCTCCATAATGATTTATAGTCTAACCCTCCCATTAAATTATGAGGAAACTGAGGCTAAGCTCATTTAAAGTGATTTAAGTTAGAAAGGAATTAGTTCTCAGATTTCACAATTCTCAGTCCCATGTTCACTTTATAATCACATTCCCTCACCGTGGCCTCTGCTTTACTACATCACTGGTTTGCACAGTCAGCTACCCAATTTCACCAAAATGTGAAAGGCCAAATTCCAGGAGTGTGTCAAGAGTAGCAAGGTGAACACTGAAGGACATCACATGTGATATTCGAGAGTACTTAGTTTGAATCCTGAGTTCTCTATGATTTTACAGTAGTCCCCTCCCCCTGCCATTGTACACACTCTGCATGTATACAAATACACAAATCATTAAACTAATCTCCCACCCTTTATTCAATCTGCTTGTGGCTCCCTATCCCTTTAGGTAATCCGCACTGCTTCTTCCACAGGTGCAGGGTGGCATTTCCAGGATGCTTTGAATATTTTCTTTTCAAGGAAACACAGAAATCCTGTTCATAGAAATATGTGCTAGCAGGGTAAGGAGAGTAAGCAGATAATTTCACAAAACTGGTGGTAAGAGCTATGGTGGTTGACCAGAGAGATGTACAGTCAACATAACATATGTCTCTGGAGCTGGGCAAACAGTAAGAATGGGCTCTGGTACACAAGACCTCAGAACTTCTCAGAAATTCCAAATCCCTCATTTCTTCCCTCCAAGTTTCATCTAGCTGGAGAAGTTAATAATTTGTCAAAACTTTGTTTTATTCAAGACTTAAGTAATTAAAGTGACTTAATAAAGAACTATAGGCCCTTACACCCAGCACCCTATGATTATGAGGTCCTCCTTCAAGTTGATGGCTTTGATCACTTGCGATGTAGAACTACCCATGTGGGAGTGAAGGCTTAAACTGAGCTTAGTAGCATGTAGTTATTCTTTGTAGTCACAGAGCTGCTGATGTTGCCATTGTTGCTTGCACTCTCCTTCTTATCATTAGCTGCATTTACACACAACCTGTTTTTTTCAGCAGAACTTGGATGTGATTTCTAGCACTGTTTGCATTAACTTGTTACATTGGGAATTAATGAAAACTTGAGTAAATTTCAGTCTCCAGAGAAAGGCATTTTAGGCAATGAGAGCTTCTAAAGCTGTATTTCCCTAAGGTCTATGTCACAGTGACAGTGTCATTAAGGGCATCGTTTATACGCACAAGAAAGCCCATTAACAATGTTAGGGCTTTAAGACATTGGGTGTTTTTCTGTTATTTGAGTACTTAGCCTCTTCTTTGGGAACCAAGTTCACCATAAAGTGGGTAAAGATATTAATTTCACTCTGTCTTCACCTCCTTCTCAAAGCATTTTTGAGGGCTTTCCTATGGCTTTCACCTGAGACCTTAATCATACTGTAACACACAGAGATGCCTGAATATTCAGACTGTAAGTTTAGAATCTTGTTCAGGGAGACATCAGTTTGTTTGATTCTGTACTTGTCTCCCACATCTTCCCCTAGGCAGACCTCCAGAAATTTATCTAAGTAGCCCTTTCCTGTGCGGTGCTCTGCCCTGCAAACTCATCTGCTTTGTTTCTGTGGACTTTAGATCTATCTCTTCAACTCAGGGTGATCCTAGGTATACCTAGATCTCCCCTCCCTGCACCATGGCCTGAAAACTCTCTCCGGGAGATAAGCTTATGCAATTGTAGGTCTTACAGAACTTGTTTCCTATCTCTAAGCAATGATATTCAATATATTCAAAACCATTGTGTCATTCATTGTGTCTGTATCTTGGTTATTCAGATGGGTGGGTAAGCCTGGTCCCTGTTTCCCTAGATTTAAAGCAGAAGTCTCTAGTCTGTTATTGGAAGATCTTTGAATCAAACTGTGGGATAATAAGGGAATATTTTGCTGGTGATCTAGATCAATGAAAAATTTTATTTTATTTTAAACCTTGAGAACACAATGAGAAATGCCAAGGATGGGACTGGATTGTAAATTTGCCAAGTAGAACATTGGAATTTTCCCTTCCCATTTTCACAGGCTGTGGTTGTTCCCCCGGTTTGTTGTATGTTTCAGATTAATGGTGGAATTTAAACATGGTGTGAAGGACTCCATAGATGTGATAAAACTGAACATAGCTATGGGCTCTTTGGAGAGGGACAGCATCAGCAAGAAACTGGGTGAGACTGAAGAGTTAACCAAGTGTCTGACCTCAAGCCACAACACAGAGGTTCTGTGGGGCTCTACCAGGGGGAGGCCATTCCCCATCACCAAATGAATGGTGACATGACATTCAGAATCATAGCTGGTTTCTCCTTTATAGGCCCACACCTGCTGCTGCCTATATCCATGGTGGGGAGGGGATATGCTAATGTTACCAATTAATTGTTATACATATTGTTGGTTTTGTGACAGTGCAAAATAAACACGTTTTTCATCAAGAGAGAAAATAAATTCACAAAAAACCAAAACCTATGAACAATAACGTAACCATCAATGATATTTTAGTGGTACCATCCCAGGCACAAAAACCTGTTTATTCATTTCAACATTATGCCATTTAGAAATACTTTGTGTTTGCTTTCTTCTTTCCTTTAATATTTAGACATTTTGTCTACCTTGTTTGTAACTGTGATGCATTTTCTAGGCAGCTATAATTATTTGGAAATGAAACCAGAAGCTTCTAATAAAAAGTTCCTAGAATATTAGAGCACATGAAAAAGTAATATACATTTGAAGCTGTTGTTTTCAGAGTCAAATGGATTTTGTGATAGGACTGTTTCAGATAAATGAACTTCTCACAATAAATAAATAAATAAATAAGTGCGTATTGAAGAAAATGAAAGAAACCTGAAATTCAGAGTTGAAAATATTTACTTGTTGGGAAATAGTATTAACTATTAAAGGAGTATGATGAGTCTGTTTCATTTGTGAAGAAAAGCATTTTTTTTCAGTTGGGAATCAGAAGGGTAAGAAAGAGGTGTTTTTATTTATGAGCTCACAGATTGATTTGAACGATTCTCTAAGTAGAAAAATAATAACATCCAAAATGATGCCGAGAGTGTGAATGCAGCGTTTCCATTAAGTCAATAGATTGTCATGCAGCCAACAATGGGATAACAGTGGTATGCCTGTCATTAATGTAAAATGTTCTCACAGAGCATCAAAGGTTATCTTCAAGAGAGCATTTTGATTTTCATTATATTGGAAAGATGACAGAGACCAATCTAAACAGAGTTATAAAAAGTTATCTGCAGCAAATCGCAGTTTATTTTAACATAATTGAGCAAACAGAAATATAACAATGTTGATAACATAGGTGGAATGTTTAACCATTTCCCCAAAGTTTAGGAAGAAAGAGGGAAAACTTTTATATATGTACTGTCACGATCACAGCTAGTGTTAATTTGGATGAGGTTCTGTCTGCAAATGGAACTCCAAAAGCCTCTGACTATTGGTAATTTTTGAACAAAAGTATTCAGACATCTGCAAAAAGATTGGCAATGTTTCAATATATTATAAACCAGACGGATAATACTGAGGAAACTAGATGCTCATAAAAATAGATTGAATTGTATGTTAACAGACACTGGAGCCCTGTCTAAAAAGTTTTAGATGATACTGAAATATTGGAAGTGGCATCAAGAGAATATTTAAGTTACGCAGATGGCTAGTGAATTAAGTTGTTTGCTGAATTTGGTTTCCAAATTGGACATTATTATTTCTCTAAAAGAGTTTAGCACATGTTAAGGACCAGTACTAGAAAAATTCTTCCTGTGGTGAAACTTCAAAATAAAACTATAAAATTTTCTTTAAAACTGAAATGATTCTGCAGTGTTTATCATCTGAGAAAGATGATGAATATTTCAAAACATTTCATGACAGGGGAGAGAAGGAATAATACTTTCTTCCTTCACTTTCTAAATCAAAATTGTTTGAGATTTGAAAGAAATGTCAAAAGGAAGAAGGTTTCCATGACACTTCGTCTGACTTCATCAGAATACTGTACAACTCATATTCAAAGTTCTGAATGCTGTAAGTGGAAAGAAAATGCAGTTTAAGCAATAATCAGATGTGCATAAAATTTTTATAGATTTCATGCATATAAGATTCCGTCTTTGACTCTTACAGGAATAATGCAAGGTTTGGCTTCATCATAGAACATGATCAATACTGCTCTGTGCTTTTGAGAGCTGTTACATGTTATGCTGTCTTGACCAATCTCTACATCAGCACAGAATGGGTGTTTTCTACTTTGTGTTGCAGAACACAATGCCAGAGAGAGCGTCCGTGGTTTGGGACTGAGGATTATCAAGTCGAAACTGCTAACCAGTGTATCTAGCATGAAAGGTTCTCTGTTCTTAGAGGGAAAACTTACAACATCAGTTTGGACAGGGATTAATATTTTCCAAGCTCAATGACAAAAATATTTACACAGCACTTACTTCATATATTACCCTATTTAAATTTCCACTTTTGATTATAGGTTTAAAATCTTTTACTCTCTTTTTGGTTTTATGCAATGATGGCTCTTTTTAGGACTATGTCCTGGGATAAACATGTTATTTTATGAAAATAATACTTTGCTATTCAAGATAATGAACTTGAAAAATGTTAAAGTGAAATTGTTCACAAAGCTACTTGTTTATCAGTGGTTATTTTTGCAGAAATATTTTTCTACTTGTCTATATAATCTGCAATCTCCATTCCATTTCCATCATGCTAGGTTTGGGCTCCAGCAAGGAAAATTTTGGCAGCACAAGCTTTTTCAGCTTCTACATGCTATTTGGCCTGTTATGGACTAAACCGTGCTCCCTGAAAATTCATATATTGACATCCTAAACCCCAATGGCACCGCATTTGGAGAAAGGGCCTTTAAGGAGGTAACTAATAAGGCCCTGATGTAATAGAGCTGGTGTCCTTATGAGAGATAGGGACACCAGGGGTGTGAGCACACAGAAAAGAGGCCATTTGAGGGAATATCTGCTTTTCCCTCTTCCCTTCCCTTCCCTTCCTTTCTCTGTTTCCTGTCCTGTCCTTTTCTTCCTTCTTGCCTGGACTTCATCTTTGGAGTCTGTCTCCCTACCAGTGTTTGGCCACTAAGGTCTTTACACAATTAAAAACAAATTCTTATTTCTGTTTTTTTAGTCTGGTTTCTTATGGCCCAGACTCCTGTCTGCACAACCAAGTGGTCAGCTGATGATTTGGGCCGAGTGTATGTTTAAACAGCTTGTACCTGTAACTCTTCCCGCTCCCTGGAGATGAACCTGTGAGGCGTCTGGTGTGCACATCAAACGTTTCACCCTGTTCTCAAATCTGTCTTGGCTTTTACTTTTCCCTGGGCTCTCTGGGTTCTCCCCCATGTTCGTGTGTAATTTCCCATTCTGCCAGGGATGTATGAAGAACTTATTTGAGCCCATCCATGGCTCCCTCACTTTCAAACTCTCTAGGGGTCATGACACTGACTAGCAAAGCTGTACGTTGTCCCTATTTATTTCCTAGCAAATTCAGCACATTTGACAAAGCGTGGGCTCCAAAATCAGCTCCCTTTCCCCACAGGAAGCTTGGTCAGACCCATGCTTGAAAAGTACCGTTCTCAAGCACCAAGTCCGAGGAAGAGGATGCGAGCAGCCCTAGGCAAGAACTCACACTCCTGCTCTTCTTATCCAAAGCTCTAGCAGTTCTTAAAGATTGAGTGCTTCTCACTTTGCTGTCTGCATTTGATTAATTTCCACAGCTTGAAATTATTGGTTTTGACAAATTTTGTTCAGTTTTATACATTTTTCCTTTTCTTTTTCTTTGTTTATTTGCAAAGAGAATCTGCCAACTCCTTTATGTTGCCATCATCAGAATTCCCTAGGTTTTTTGGTGGTTGTTTTAATGGTATGTAGGTGTGACAGTAATATTGTGATTTTAAAGAGTTTTAATCAGCATGAGATATATACTAAAATATTTATGGCGAAATTATATAATGTTAATATTTACTTTAAAATAATTTGTGTCTTGAATAGTAGATGGAGATACAGATGAAATAAGACTGGATGTGAGATAATGAGTGTAGAAGCATGGTAAAGGGTACCTGGAGATTCATTATAATTTTCTCTAGTTTTGCATGTATTTGAAATTATTCATAATAAAAATGCTAAATTAGAGAGAAATAATTAAATTCTTAGACTCCTTTTAGTTAAGTGCAGTATCAGGAATAGCATGAGACAAATGTAATGTGTTCTAACATAGTATATTATAGTGAAGCACCACATAAGTAACTTGATTTCACATATTAATTCAAACTCCTTGGAAAGGAAAGCTGTTAACCTACTGAGATTGCAATAGAGATGACTCTCATCTTTATAGTTGCTTTTTTTTTGAAAATATGACAGCCTTACATTTATTGAATGCTTACTTGTGCCAGCTATTGTATTTAGCATTTAGCCAAGCATTAATGCTTGGGGTTCCAAGTTTCTGATCAACATGTGGCTACTTCGTGCTCTTCTTGTCTGTTGAAGTTTAGATAAAAAAGTAACAGAAAATTAAAAACATGGTAAGTTTGATTAATATTGTGAGGGGCGAGTGCAAGTGCATCCCAGCACCTCCCCTGTGTCCCCAATGACCTCGTGCTCTGTATAGGATGGGCTGGCAGTCTCACAGGTTGTATTGCATGCAGACTAACAGCACAGGCAATGTGCCCTGCTCCCTCTGCATTGGGCACATGTAAACGATGCTTGGAACTCCTTAGCTATTCATGCCTCAGTGGCCCCCAAGCACCCCCAAGGTTTTGTATTTCAGATCATATAAGGCAAGGGCTAGCGTCCTTCTGCTGTAGTATGGTGTGATGTTCATGAAGCCCCACTGCCCACCTTGGCTGTGGAATGTATCTGTTAGACATGGTGGACCAAAGCATTGCCAGGGGCTGGATCTTGCATTCTCTCTCCTCCTTTCCTTGTGCTGTAGAAGTGAATGCTGGACCACTTCAGTGCACATTGTCTGTTCTGAACAACCTTGAATCGGGCACCGGTGTCTTCCCTGGATGGCACTTACCTACCTTTTGACCTTGGCCTTGTTCATACTATGTTCTGTCCTGTGGTGCAGCCTGACCATCTAGTTAAATAACAATCTTTCATTGTTATCTTTTGTATCAGGTGTGGATGCTTTGGGGAACTTTGAACGACTATGACCAGGACAGGTGAATGGGGTAAGGGAAATATTCTATCATCACTAAAGTAGAGATCCAAGGGTTATTATAACTCTCCAGGTGTCTTCAGGATCTGGAAGGCTCTTCCAAAACTAAATTAGGACTGTAGGGGAAAAAATCTGAAGAAAGATAAAGGTCCTAGAGACCTATTTCTGGCTCACACTACATGCCCAACTGAGTCCTGGGAAACGCTCTACCTGCAATATAAGCCATGGTGTCTTGAGTATGAGATAGACACTGCATGTCAGGAAAGCTATTAGCTGTTAGCTGACCTCAGGGCAGCTTGGCGCTTTCAGCAGTGTGGGGCAGGGCCACAGCATTCATGACCACTGATTCGTGAGCCAGTTCAATTTCCACCTCTCTCAAAAAGGATTCTGCTGTCAGAGTTCTAAATCTCTTATACCTGACTTTGAAAACAGACATTACTGAAAATCTCTTTGCCGACACAGCATAATTCATCAGTCTATTTAAGGACATGTTGTTGTTGCCTTCATGTGAATATTTTAACTTACAATCTGACAGCCCAGATATTGTGGAACCATTCCAACATTGTTACCTCTGCTCACACAGATCTGGGAACTTTCCATGACGTAGTCAGTGAATGAGAATATGCCTTTGTGCACCTGATGGAATCCTTCTAAAGAATCATGGCTGAAAGCGTAATGTGGATGGAGAAGTGAGGCAAGGAAGGGCAAGTCTCATCGGATGAGGGAAACCAGTAACCAAACCTCCCTGTAAGATGACTTTCTTTGTCGTACTTCACAGAAGGAGCAAATACTTCTCAACAGCCTCAAGGACAGATAATGTGAATTCGGGACTTCAGATAGAACAGAGGGAAAGTAAATGCAAGTCAGACAAGCTTGAATTCATCCATAAATGTAGTTTTCTGCATTTATTTAACTTAGCAACCTGACACACTGAAATCTTGTTATTCCTTCCCCCCCGCCCTTTGGTGGTAGAAGAGGATTTATCTTTAACTTCACAGTAATGAGAAATTGCATCATTTTTACCTGAGCCTCCAAATTTCAGATTTAATAATTTTTATTTTTGGAAAGGAAGATTGTTTTGTTTTTGCTTGAATAACTATCCCACTCCCACATTCTAGACTGATTACCATCTGAAAAGTGTAGTGCTCATTCATTTTTTTTTTAATGGCATACTTTGGTTTAGCAGATGCTGTCCAAGAGAAATGTGAGGACATTCTACACAAGGTGAAATAATTTTCTTTACATGCCATCAGTCATGGCATTAAAGATTCAAGAGTATGGATGATAAAAATATTTGCTTTGCTTTTTAAGTGATAGTATCTCCATAACAGTGGGATAAGAACTGCAGTTTAGAACATGAGCCTCTACTGATCTAAGCATACTATGCATTGTCTTTGGAATTTGCTTTTAGCTATTGAATTTAATAAATCAAGCTCTGTTTCTTCAATTATTTTGCTCATAAAACACCTCAGTGAGGCTACCATAGAAACCTTATCCCCTTCTCCTGCTCTCATTTATTTTTCCCATAGCATTTATCACCTTAAAAATATATATGTATAGTTTATATTAATATTACTTTTATTGCTTATCATTTATGTTGTGCTCCTCTATAAAAATCATGTGGTCAAGATATTTGTCTTTTTTGCTCTCTAATGTATCTTAAGTCCATAAAACAATATCAAGTACATAGTAGGTGTTCAATAAGCAATTTTCAGTTATTAAAAGTATTCATAATGCAAACACCACAAAGCTGGTTTTTTATTGTTCCACAGAGGAGGTTGGTTTTAGAAAATATATTGAAGTCACCAAATTTCAAAGTCTAGCTAATATAACTCCTTTAGATTTCCTTAGTCCTTCTGAATCATGCTAACTTATTCAGACTACATGTAATTAACATGGCTCATATCCCAGATAAATTATAATCCTGGGACTTCTTTGGTGAACTTATTTATTTTTACTACCTTTTAAAGTTCACTTGAATAAACTGCAATCAATATTCACTTTTCCTATTTTTATTTTCTGTTACACTTGAGAAACTTCTGTTACTGAGTTAGTTATGGGTATGCAACTATAGAAATGCAAGGCAATGCTAACAGGAACTTGAAGTAACAAAAGCCTAAGACTAAATCATGGCATTCATTTATTTCATACACATTCAGAATGCTCAATAATACGTGGCCGGGCACCAGACAATTTGCTAAACAGTCTGTCCTTGTCCTCACAGATCTATTTCTAGAGGAAATGTGTCAAGTATTATATTTACTACCAGCTGGCCACCATATTAGTGGCTTGCACAGATAATATACAACAATAGTGATAAACACCAAGAAATAATTGGTTGCTACTTAACAGACACTGTACTAGACGTTTGGAGGTACACAATATGAATTAGCCATGATCATTGCCCATGAAATGGTATACGAGTAACATAAAATGGGAGAACAAGTGGTAAGACTGAATGAGTATTACGTTTCCTGTCTGAACCTGACAAGAGTGAATAGATCTTTTAAAACAAAATAAAAGTAAAGGGAAGACAAAGAAGTATGATTTGATAAACTTGAAAATATTTTCTTTCTTTTACTTCCTTTGAAGGCTTTTGAAGAAAAATTGGAAGCTACGGAGTAAGCCAGGAAATGTCGAGTTGATATGTAACAGTCTGAAAAAGCCCTCAATGGTTCCCTCATAATCAGTCGTTGCAAACCTGAAAAAGCATAAGGGCATCTTTTAAAGCAGCAAGGATTTAACTGAAATTGATCACTTAAGGAAGACAAAGAATTACTGAGCTTAAATGTGCTTTCCACACTAGTTGAACTATCTCCAAACAAAATCCACAAAGGCAAAGAATGAAATTAAGTTGATATACTGGTATATATACAACCCACAGTCACATGAGTTTTCAGTTGATCCAGAGACAAATAACAGACAATTTCATAGTTCTCTAAATTATTTAAATATCAACCTTCAAAGGAAGTAAAGGACTAACAACACTTCATAACAATAAGAACTGAATTATTTGAGAGATAAAAACTTATAGTGGGTTGTGTGATTACTATTAGCCATTAAAGTACTCAGTTAAAAATGTCACTGCAAGTTAATTAATGAAAGTGATATGAAAAGGGCATGAAATGAATATAATAATAACTACATTTGTGAATGTCATTAGTCTCATTATAATTACTGTTGTTTATTTTGTTGGAAATGCAGGTAATTCAAAAATGCCTTGAAAATATGTGAGCTAAGGTAATTTTTAAGACTTAAAGAACAAAGTATAAAATTATGAAATATAATTTTAAAAATAAAAACAAGTCAATAGAAATGATCTCTTACATCCCAGAGAACAGCCAGAGTTTGTAGGTGGTGAAGAAATTCTTAGTCAAGTTAGTATAAACAGACACCTAGTCATTTTAGATGATCTCTTGAGGCACAAGTATGACTGATGTTTCCTCAGAATTCTCAGATATGTCACACCAAGAAGCTCTGACAGGCAGTGAGCTTTAAGTAAAAAAACTGAGACAAATCTGCTCAAGACTGTCACCAACGTTCCCAAATCAAAAGAAAAAATGTGTAGGTTGTTGAACTGATGAAAACTCAAAGGTAGAAAGATACAGCAAGATGCGCAAGGCCTAATCACCTCACCAAGATGGGGATGCATGATTCATAGCATTTGAGTCTATTTTGCATAATTGGTATTTGTAATTCTAAAGCAAAGTCAGGTTTTAGATTACTTTATTAGAAGTGCAGAACACCTCTTCCAGTGAATTGGGGACTAGTTACATAGCTCTGGCCCAAAGGTATAGGGTTCCTTGTGGTTCTATAATGGGCTTCCTTGGCCTTGGGCCCTGCCTTACCATATGGAACAATGGGTTGGTATAGGACTGGTCAAGGCTGGTACAAAGTTTCCTGTGGGTTCCATTTGGGAGTAAGAACAGCAATGCTCGCCAACCCTAAGAAATAGATATGGCAGAGAGGATAGATAGTGTATACCTGTTTTATTATCAAACTATGAGAGGAAAAAAATCTTTCATTCCAAGGTTAAACAAGTGTTCATTATTCCGATGAATAAACTGTGTGCTAACCACTTCATGTACAGTATTTCACTTAATTTAAGTTAAATTAGTAAGCCCTATCTTTTTTTAAAATCTCTACTTTAAATCATCCTTATTCTTTTAAGTTCCACTGTGGTAAATGTCTGATTCACGGTCCCGTATTATACTGTTTAATGTTCTCTAAAAGGACTGAAAGGATCTTATGACCTGTCTAGAAGGATGGATTAGTCAACTACTGACTCTCTCTTTGTACAGCTAATGGGGTTTTCATATCAGACGAAAACAAGTGGTGCACCTTTAACAAAAGGGAGACTTAAAACTGAAAATCAATCATAATCCTAGACCAGCCTCAGTGACATGGAAAGTCCTCAGAATCAAGATGACATCTCCCTCATTAGCTGTCAGAACGTCAGCAAGTGTCATTTGAAACTTTCTTTTTTTAAAAAAGGATGATGTCAAAACATAGCCTCAACACAAAGAATTTAATGAAACTGCTTTTTCTAAAATTTTATATCCTGAAAGTGTCAGAATTCCATTCACCTCCCTAAGAGAAAGAAAAAAAACCAGCACTCTATTTTAAGCTTTTTTTGCTTTACTTTGCTGATTATCCAGAGAGGAAATATGTGGAAAGAATGAGAGAGAGAGAGAGAGAGAGAAAAGGAGGGAAGGAGAGAGGGAAAGGAAGGGGAAGGAAGGGAAGAGGGGAGGGGAGGGAGGAGAGGAGAGAGATCGATGCTGTCTGACTTGATCCCTTGCTTAAAGAAGCACAGGAACCATTGGTCAAAGGAAATAATTATTACCTGGAATTTCCTAACATATCTTCCAAGAAAGTTCCCCATGACATATGGACAAAAAATGTAAAATATGATTGAAAAATGCTGCAGTCAAGATTTGTGTATATAACATTTGTATATACAAACTTTCTTAACAGAAAAGAATATGCATTTAGAGCTTCACAGTGAAGGAAGGTTTTGAAACCTGCTTCTTGTTAATAGGAATGTATAAATAATCTATTAATTCTTCAGGATGTTTGGCTTTATTGTGTCAGGTTCAGTCCATAACACAGGCACCAGTGTGTTCAGCTATCAGCCCGGGATCCCTAATGACTGGTCACAGCAGTGGGGAAAGCTGTCCTAGAGAAAAATCAGAAATAAATCCTGGTTTGAAGCTGAGTTTTAAACATTTGGGAACTTAAGATGGAGATCATCGTTAAAATGAAAATGAGCTTGCAGAGTAGCAAAGTGTGCATGTGGAGTTCATTAAACTTTGCTTGCTGTGCCACAAAAATTGAATTGGGCTGATCAAAATGTACATTAGCTTTTGCATTTTAAGGAACCCATCCATTGACTTGTTAATATAAATGTATTAAGATTATTTCTTCATCTTCTAATAAATAGCTATGACACATTCTATTGGATCATTTGTATTTCTTGAATATGCATTCATTATCCATGCCAAAAAAAATCTTCGTGAAAGTTTGTCATTTCTAAGGAAAAGTTATGCTTTCTTTTATTGAGAAAGAAGACATATATAATTCTTCATATTTGCCTTCATTGCTTGCTCAGGATAGTATTAATTGCAATAATGACAGAACTTTATGATTTAGTTTTACTATATTCATTGTTATCAAATAAAATTTTAAACTTTTGCTTTAATTTTAGTGATCTAATTAAAATCTGCATTTACAAGGTATCTCAATTTCTTTAAGAAAAAACAGTTTTACAGTTATTATTGTTTTATCATGAAAATTTGACCTTTCTCTATCCCCCAAAATTACTGAAGAAAATTGCTGGTGTTCTACATATATCGTTTAATAAATTTCAAATTCTAAGTTGATTTTTTTCTATGGAATTTGGGTGTTCTGTGTTTATTCTGAGAGCAAGAAAATGTTAAAAAATATTTTTGAAAGAAAAAGAATTTCAAGAGAACTAGAATCTAAGATAAACTGTGACTCTTATAATATAAAGTATATATTTAAAGATTCAGTTGGATCATCATTGTTTATCTTTTTTATCATATAAAATATATGTTACTCAATATAAATAACAAGATACCCTAAGAGATAAGGTGTGACAATACCTTAGAACAACAACAATAAAAAACATCAGACAATAAAATCAGAGCACATTTAGATATATCTTACAGTGACTTCTATCTAAAATATATATGGAAATATTAGTTAAAAATAAAAATATAGGGGTTCCCTGGTGGTGTAGGGCTAGGCTTTGGCGCTTTCAATGCTGCGGCCTGGGTTTGGTTCCCAGCCAGGGAACCACCAAAAAACAAACCAAATACATAAATAAATAAATAAAAATAAAAATATAAACAACCATCGAAAACATTAATAGAAGATAACAATGTCATTTCACAAAATAAAAATATTTAAGTGGTCAAAACATACATAAAATGTACTTAAATATAGCAATAAAATGTAAATTAAAATGACAGTATTGTAGAATTGTGCACCTAAATCACATAATTCTACCAACCAATGTCACCCCAACAAACCTAACAAAAATTTTTTAAAATCACAGTGAAATTCTAATTTATATGCTCTAGAACAGCTAAATTTTAAAAAGTAGGTAATAACTAATGTTAGCATGAAGGAGAAAAAACTGGAACTCTTACAATTGCTGCTGGGTATATGCATTGTAGACAATCACTGTTTTTAACTGGAGCATTTAGTTCATTACAGTTAACAGGAAAATGATATATTTTATTTATAACTACCATATTATTTTATGGTTTAGGCTTACTTTGTTTGTCTTACATAGTTTGTCCCTTTTCCCTTTTCTTCTGAAATCCTCGTTAATGATTCTATTGTCTCTTCCCTTGGTTTGGAAGTAATAGACTGGTGTTTATTTCATGGACTTTCTGGACATTACAAGGTGTATACTTTTTTTTGTTTTCGTTGGTTTCCTGGTCGAGAAGAGAACCCAGGATGTGCAGTGAGCCCACTAGGCCACCAGGGAACCCCCCTTACAGTGTGCCTATGTAACCTACTGAAAACTGTACTCTTCCACATTTTCATCTTCCTCTGTCTTCCTCCAAATACAAAGGTAGTAGAAAATTGAACTCCATGTGACAGTCACAGAAATACGTTCTCATATCTTCTACCATGGGGCACATACTTGACTCTCCCCATGAGCTACTACCTCTTGGGATCTTCTACCAATTTCCTGCCAAGGCCATGTGCCCCCTGGGCTGCTCCCACCCTTTCCCCAGAATGACCAGACAGAGGGTGATAAAGTAAGTCTATTTCTGCCCAGTGCAGGATTCCTCTGATGGCAACTCTTGCTCGAGAATATCCCACTGGCCTGTTTGAAATATTCCTAGATCCATGCTGCTGTCTGATCTCCTTCCTACCCAATGCTCCTTCTACCTCCTCTCTGGTCACATGTCGAAGACCTGTAGAGTGGTCTGAATGTTCTCGCTGCCTTCTCAGCCCTCTTCTTTTTATTATTCTTCAGGGTGTTTCTTCCAATCAGTCCCTTACACATGATGCATACCATTTTATCTCTTCTCTAACCCAATACCTTATACTTCTCTCTACTTTCAGTTCGAAGGGTAAAACTACACCCAAGGAAAACAACAGAAAGAGGAAACTGAGGAAAAGAGAAAAAACTATTTCACACATGCAAGTGCCAATGGAAATGTAAAACTAGTACAGGAGAGTACACATCTATGGAAAAGTGATCTTGGAAGAGTTTAAAGGTGAGATACAAGTGTTTTTGATTTTCAAAGTCCTATGTAGAGAAACAAATAAACTAAACCTGTTAACCTTGTAAACAGAATGCTCAAGTGTGCTGTCAAATGGTTATGATAATATTAGACAGACAAGTTTCAGGTGTTCTCTTTATCTCCAAATATATTTATATTTTCAGTGGTTCATGAGCGATAGGCGTGGGGAAGAATGTTCTAACTAGAGTGTGCTTAGACTTTCACAAACAAAACTACTTGCGTGTCTCTTTTAAATGTTTACCACCTTCCTTTCCAACTAAAAACGTCCAGCTGTGTATTAAAATAGCAAACCATGGATCAGTCAAAAATCGTGAATATCCTAGTGAGCTGTGGAGCCAGGCACAAGAGTCCCTCTGTGAGAGCACAAGTGTGACATAGTGCTTTAAATTCATTTTTAAGGAGTTTACATTGCACTTAAGAATGAGCTAAACAGGGGCAACTCAAATGTGGGTTACATCAATTTCTATCCTGGTGACTTTGGGCAAATTACTTAACCTATTTGGGTTCCCTTTTGTCATGTGAAAATGTGACTAATGATACTACTTATCTCAAAGGGTGTTCTGAAGGGGAGATAAATGAATCCATGTAAAACACTTGCTTGAGGGGTGTACTATCATCAGACAGGATGTAAATTAAACTTTCCGGAGAAACAAGATCATGAGAGAGGCTATCACATTTTAATCTGTTCAAATACTTTCATTAAAACAAACCGAGCAACTAAGGTGGCAAAGGAAAATATATATAGACAACATTTTCAATGAAATTGATTTTTTAAAAAGTGTCCCAAATTCCAGAAATACAAATTGGTAAAGCCAAATTACCTGACTAGCTCAGCAACCACTAAAGGAGGAGAACATGTTCTTGTTGTTGGTCGTTGGTTGTTTTGTGTCTTGTTTTGTTTTTTAATCTCAAGAGCACTGAATCCAAAAATAGCCAAAAAGTATCCCAAAAGAAGAGGAGCCACTGTGCGTAGACTTCTCAGCAAGGGGATTAAAGAAAGAACTGAGAAACAGAGGGAAATATAGGAAGCATATAATAGTAATCAAATCTTTGTTCTAATTCAAGCTCCAACATTCTCACAAGGCCACATACAAGAATTCTCAAACAGCACACAAAAACACACAAAATTAATGAACACCACACAGCAGGACACCGCCACACATCAACACGAACACAGCTATGAGACACAGATACATCAAGGTTATGAAACCGTACTGAGTTGTTGTACAGGGCTGCCAACGTAAGTTCGGGGTGGCAAGTTCGTGAACTTAATTGTCAGACCATGTTTGTGCCTACAAGTAACAACAGGGATCATTGTTCAGAGAACAGAACTCAAGTGATATATTTGGTTTTTCTAATGCTTCTGCTGGTGTATTTCAACAGCAGTAAGACCTTTCCTTATATGAAGCTAAATTTTGGTATTGTCTTTGATTTGTTCAAAAATCTTCTTTTTATTTCACTTTTATGAAATGTTTAACGTCTTACTATTTTCCCTTTTATAATAATTTAATTCTTGTTATGACTTCCATTTGTTCCTTCTTCCTTCTCTCCTTCCTCAGTATATCTTCAACTACCGAAGCCTGTATCACCTCAGAATATGAATCTAGTTATTTCAGTTGTCCTCCAGTCTTTTCAGACATCATTGCCCTTGGCAACTTAATCTTTTATGTAATTGGCAAAATGTCATAAGACTTTCTTAACTATGTGTCATAATGAAGCACTTTAAATAGAACTCTACAAATAATGTTCAGAATGCATCTTAATTTTTTTGCTCTTCAGTTTTTAGCTGAGCAACTGGATGAAATGGTTTTTCCATATTTCTTCAGTGACATTTTGAATTTAAATGAATCATTTTACTTTTCATAATTTTTACATAACAATTGGAAACAAATCTCCAAGCAAGAGAAGATCCTCTATTGCTGTATTTCAAAGATGATTTGGACTGGGATTAAAAATTGTCTCCCAAAGGGTAAGTTTTGTGTTCTGAGATACGTTCTTGTTGATCTTCTGCTAACCACATGGATGCCTAACCAGAGAGGGCATTTATCCACCATTAACAGTGTTTTATATTTTATCTAGCTCACAGTCATCACTAAACAGGAATGGCATCAGTGCAGGGAGGGTATAAATGGTAACCTAATTAAATGCCTTATTTTGTCTTAACTGTTAGAAAGATGAACCGTGTGGCCTCCATCTAAATGTCTATATTGATGAAAGGGAAGACTACTGTTTCCTCAGTCTGTGTCTTATTGACACTTAGGCATATGAAAGCGTTCTCAGAGCTCAGAGCAGACACCGAGACAAAGGATTCTAACATTGAACTTTCCCTTAGCTAACAAGCACTGGTATTGAAGGATGAAAGTGGACCGAACACCCTTTCAATTCGATCCTAACAATTGGGTCTCTGTTTTTGGAAGACTCCGATAATGCTTCAGTTGTTAAGCAATATCTGAACCACATACTTCTTCCAACTCAATCTCTTCTTCAGTGTTCATATTTGTAGCCACTGTTGTCTCTTATGTGGGTGAGTTCATATAATGAATTCTCTAAATTATGCATTTAAATGGGTTTTTTTACAAAGATAAAAATATACTATATTTTTACTATATTTTTTAAGCAGAACATGGGAACTATCCTTGGGCCTTTATGAATGTGCAGATTGTGTGAGACTGAAAGGCACAGATGCCCAGGACCTTGAACACTCTAATAATGTGTTCACTGTATCTGCTTCTCCCCTGCTAAGTTGAGACAGCGAGATGAAGATTATGCAGGGGAAGCAGGGACCCGTTGTGCAGAAACATAAAATATTTATATTCTTGATATTGAGCACTCTGAGTATCTATTACTTAATCCAAACACTTGGAAATCACTTTTCTAAGCCCCCATACATCAAAAGTAGAGGGCAAAGAGGATAAATTACAAAGAAGAAAAAGACATAATCTCTGCTCTTAGAAAAACAAAATATAGTAGGAGAATCAAATATGTACCTAAGTGTGAGAAATGTTTGGGAAAAAAAAGAAACGTCAAAATAAAATATAAACATACAATTGTGAAGGCAGATGTGGATTTTAATTCCTACCCCAGTGGCACTCTGGGGAGACGGGTGGGGCAAGATGGAAGAGACATCAGCAAGGCAGGAAGTCAATGTTCTAACCACGGCTGCCTCTTCTGCTGCCTCCTCTTCTGTTTCCTCGTGTTTTCTTGCATTTTCTTTTATTTTTTCACCTGACTAATTAGTTTCCTTTGATCAATCTCTTTTCCTTGTAGATCTACCCTTACGATGAGAATATGAATTCTTCACAGCTCTTGAAGGCCAATGGAACTTCTTTTCTTCCACGATATAGCATCAGGCATAATCTTAAGCATATTGAGTTAATTGTTTATACCCAAAGTTTTTACTTGCTTTTCCATATCTAACAGAAAATATTGAGTGTCTGACTTTGCAGGCAGCTGTTTTACCGATAACTGTGTTATTATTGACTTTCCATTTTATGGGAGGAAAGAGGAAGAAAGGAAGGTACATTTTAAACTAAAGAGTAAAGATTGTTGTATTTTAAATGACAGAAAATTAGTTGACAGTTAAATCTTGGCACTTTTTTTACTTTTAAAAATTTACTTTCCCTGAAGATTAAAGTTACGTGTATCTTTTTTAGATATTTTCATAACAATGTAATGAGAAAAAAAAATCACTCATGATGCCCTTATTAAAAGTCAAGTATAATCTTATTTCAGTCTTTTTAAAAATGATTTTCTTCGATTAGCATATGCATTGCATTTGTATAGATCTGCTACATCTCTCAGTCTTGGCAGGGTGGCTTTATGGCGTAGGTGTTCTATGGGGCCAAGTGTTGCAGTTTCCCAGCTCACTTGAGTTGGGTGCTCCAGGGTGTCCCTAGTGTGGTTTGTATGTGCCCACCTGTCATAGCTGAACCTTGATTGCTGCTGACAAGTCAGTGGGCGGGATTAACTCTCAGGCTGCCTGGCTGTGAGGACCAGCTATGACTACAGAGGACAAGCTGTTGTTTGGGGGCTGACCCCAAGGAATATGATTTTCCTTAGCAAGGTTCTGGTACCTGCCAAGGCCACCCTTTGGGTGTGTCACTTGTGATGCTAATTGAGTGGTGCTCTTGTGTGGTTGAAGCTGGCCACCAGGTATGTTGCTTCTAGAACCTCTTTTGAGGGTTTCTGGTGCAGGCCAAGGTCAGCTACTCCCTATACCCAGCCCAGGGTCAACTGATAGGAGCTACAAAATGATCTGGGTTTGGTAGCTACCAGTACTGACCTAAGAGGTGCCAGGGCATGATTATGTTGTGAACCAAGGCTGGCTTCCACTAGTGCTGGGCTTGGTGATGCTTAGCAAGAGCTATGGGGGTGCGCTGAGGCCAGCCGCTGCTTGTTTGGGGTTTGTGAACTTCTGAGAGGTTTTAGGAAAGTTCATAATGGGAGTCAAGACAGGCAAACTGCTTGTGGATTAGCCTCTGAAAGAGGTTCCAGAAAGACCTGTGAATTGGGTGGGGCAGGGTGTCAGATAATCACGGGGGGGGGGGGGACAAGGGATGTGTTAGCCATGTTAATGGGGAGCTCAGAATTTGGTACCCACCTGTGCCTGTAGGCTATGTAGAGAGAGAACTCCACAAAGGGACAATGAAGCCTCCTGACACTTTAGTCAGACAGTTCAGTAGCTCCTCTTGTGTCCCTGGCACTTTTCAAGCTTCTGTTCCATCTCCAGAGCTTTTGTACGTGAGTTTGTGTGTGGGCCCTTTAAAAGGACTCCTGGGTCTATAGCAACCCTCTGTCTCACCTGGATGGAATGCCACTGATTTTTCACAGCCCGCTGTTGTAGGAACTCTCTATGGCACTGGTGCTCCAAGCTGGGGGGCTCCATGTGAGAGTAAGGCTGCTTGTTCCTCGGGGGCAACCTTCAGAGCAGAGATATTTCTTCCGATTCATAACTGCCACACGTGGGTGTGACAGCAGCCCGCCATTTGTCGCTGTGCCTCCTACAAGTCTTGATGTGGTTTCTTATATTCTTAGTTAGAGTCGTTCCATTCAGCTAGTCTTCAGCTGGTTTTCAAGGGTGGTTATTCTATAATTTGGTTGTAATTTTGATGTAGTCGTTGGAGTACTTATCTACTCCATCATTTTGACCAGAAGCTTTATATAACTGGAATAAAACTACCAACATTTTGTATTTTGCCTTTTCAACAGCTTTATTTAGGTACATAAAATAACTATGTATTAAAGTCATATAATTTGAAATGCTTTGACAGATAGGTACATTGACAAATCATCACCACAATTACGATAATGAACAGATTGGGGTTCTCAGAGGTAAGGGTGGGGGTAGGACAGGAGAAATAGGTGAAGGAAGACAAAAATGTGAAAAGAGAAATAAAAGTAACAGTGCATTACTGAGCAATACCAGTAAATAGCTTCCTCTTGTACAGTAATTTGTGACCCTCCAACAATGAGCAAACAAAACAAAAAATCTCTTTGAAACATGAAAAATCATCTCTAATTGGATGTAAACTCCTGCATATATAATGAACCTAAACAGTGGTAACAAAGCCATGCTTCAAATTCTAAAGGTTATTGCTAGATGATATACAATATATGTAATACCTAGGTGAAATATTCCACAATTAAAAAATATTACTTATTATCCTAAATATGATGAAGAGTTTAAGAGGTGAAAATAAAATATAATGAACATACAACATCTTCCAAAATTCTGCACGCCCTTTTGTATCCTTCTGCCTAAACTTCCTACCCTCCCCCATCACAAGGAAACAACTGATCTCTGTCACTCTAGTTTATCTTGCATTTTCTAGAATTTTTAATAAATAGAATGATGCACTATATGTTCAATTTTTTGCAGAGGGAGGTGGCAGGTTTGAATTACTTTGCTCAGACAGTCTAGTGAGTACCTGGTATTATCTTACTGCTTTTCTTCATTTGAATTTCCCTAGTTGCTAAATATATTGAGCATGTGCTTTTATTGTCATCAATATATCTTCACGGGTCAAGTATCTATGTAAATTCTCCATTTTGTATTGGATGTTTGTTTTCTTATTGAGTTATGAAAGTTCTTTTTTTATATTTTGGATACAAGTTCTTTTACACGGATGTATTTGCAAATGTCTTCTCCAAATATGTAGTTTTTTCTTTTCATTCTCTGAAGAAATCTTAAACAGAGCAGAAATCCTTAATTTTGATAAATTTCAATTAGCATGCTTTTCTTTTTCATTTTTGTTGATTGTGCTCTGGATATTGTATCTAAAATTTTTGCCAATGCCAAGGTAAAAAAATCATCTCCTATATTTCCTTCTAAAAGTTTTATAATTTTAGATTTATGATCCATTAGGCATTAATTTTAATAGGGTGAAAGATATGGATTGAATTTTTTTCTTTCTTTCTTTTTTTTTCATATAGATATGCAATTGTTATATATCATTTGTTGGAAGACTATCCTTTCCCCTCCACTGAATTTCCTTTGCATCCTTGCTCTAAATCAGTTGTCTTTAAATATGCGACTATATCTCTTTATTCTCTGCTCTATTCTATAGGTCTAGTTCTCTGTTTTGACAATTATTACCACTTTATCTATGTGTATATTTTTAAAATTATTGATATCGTTGGGTTTAAATCTATAGTCCTACTATTTGTACTTTTTAAAAATATTCCAAATGTTGTTTTGTTTTCTCTCATTTTTGCCTTCTTTGGGATAAATTGAATATATTTTATTGTATCATTTTATTTTTTTTGTTGGATTATTAGCTATAAATCTTTTGGATATTCTTTTAGTGGTTAATTATTATTTATAGCATATATGTTTAATTTATCATTTCAGGCCTTCCAGCTTATTATATCACTTAATATATAGTATGAGAAATTTATAAAAATATACATTCTTTTCTTGCTCTCTGTACTATTATCAGACATTTTATTCCTATGTCTTACAAACCCCATAAAACATTATTATTTTTGCTTTAAACAATTAAAATGTTAAAGATTAAAAATAAAAAAATAATTATGGCCATAGTAGTTACTATTTTTTGATGCTATTTACTCCTTTGTGTAGATCCATATTTCTAGCTGATATAATTTTTCTTCTGTGTGAATGACTTCCTATAGCATTTCTTGTAACACCGTTCTGCTCGTGATAAATTCTTTGAGCTTTGTATGTCTGAGTGAGCATTTTGCCTTTGTTTCTGAAAGATATTTTTGCTGCATGTGGAATTCCAGGTGCACAAGGATCATTCTTCTAGGTTGAAGATGTTACCTCTCTTTCTGTCTTCAAATAGAAATTTGCTGTCACCTATTTTTTCTCACTATACCTATTGATTATTTTCTCTTATTGTTTTAAGGTTTTTCTCTTTATCACTGGTCCCGAACAATTTGATGATGATGTGCCTTGCAGTGATTTTTTTCATCTTTCTTGTGCTTGGGGTTTATATAGATCCTTGGACCTATGCACTTACAGTTTTAATTGAATTTGGAATATACTTAATTTTCTTTATTTCTTTGAATATATTTTTTCTCCCTGTCCTTTGTTTTCTCTTTTCAGGATTCCAATTGCATGTATATTTAACTTCTTGAATTTATTTTAAATTTTATTGATTCTCTTTTTATATATTTAATTTTTTCACGGAAGATTGTGTGTGTGTGTGTGTGTGTGTGTGTGTGTACACTTCCATGTTTTTATGTAAGAAGTTCTATTTTTGTTCTAGCTTATTGAACACATAGATTCATCATAATAACTATTTTGATGTCTTTATTATTTCTCTCATGTGTATCATTTCTGAGTCAGTTTTAATTGATTGATTTCTCTTCTCATTATGAGTTTTATTTCTTACAAATTTCTGATAAGATATCAGACATTGCAATTTACTCTTGTTGAGTACTGTATTTTTTTTTTTTTTGTATTTTTATCAATGGTTGTGAGCTCTGTTCTAGGATACTATCAAGTTACTTGGACTGTTTGATACTTTCAGATCTTTCTTTTAAGCCTTGTTATGTAGGATAGTATTAAATTTAGTCTAAGATTTATTTTTTCTCACCACTAAGATGTCACTTAGTACTCTAATTAATGATCAATGAAAACTGTGAAAATTCAGATAAATCTAAATTCTAGTTCAGGTTATACCTGGGCTCTGATATACCTATAGAAATGTGAGTGGAAATACAATAGACTCTCTGTTAACCGGAACTCAAGTAACCAGTAAAATCTCAAGCAATTGGCAAAAATATTTTGCTGGCTTTTTTAGAGTGCCAGTCTTGAGTTTCGGTTAACACAGAGTCTGTTTAACATTTATCCGGCTTCTACCAATCCCCATGTGTGCTGGTTAACTGAGAGTCTACTGTAGTCAGCAAATATGCAATTATTTGAATTAATCTGACTTCCCTTGTTTGCTAATATTTTAGAAACATTAGGACAACTATTCTTAAAAACAAGAATTTATGATAGAGTTCACCTCATTTTAGGAAAGGCATATATATTACATCTGATAGAGTTCATTTCCTTTAAGGAAGCTCACTTGCTTTTTAAACATTTACCTGTAAAAGCAAGTTGGAAATAGAGGCAAATTAAATAAGCTAAAAAACATTCACTTAGAGAAAAAGAAATGGAGTAGGGCCTTCCCTTTGCCATAAAAAAGGGAGAAGATGAACATGGTCCAGGTAGAGACTTGATAAAAGGATGATGACATTGGTATCGAAAAGAATGAAGGCCAATAATCTAATTATTTTTAGCAAATCTAACATGATCTCACTAGTTATAAAATATAATAAATGCTACTTTACATAATTTATATAGATATGTCATATTGTCTATAGCAATAAAATATTAAAGATAAACAACAAATGCAGTTAATATACAGCAAGGTGAACAATGGCATTTTCTCCTTTTGTTATTTTTTCTATAAAAACATTGCTAGGTTTTGTGGTATAATACCCAAAGGGCAATCCTGCTTTAAATTTTAAGGACAGAGAGAAAAGCCCAATTTATATGAATATTTGGGAGTACTTTTGGTGAAATATGCTGCTAGAAACCATTAAAAGCTGAAGGGCTTATGACTCTACTATATAGCCAGCTTTTATTCCATCTGTAGAAATCTGGTAATAATGTGCAATAAAATATAACGGCCCCAATAAAGGATATTGTTTTCTATTTACTCTAGGTCTTTTCAGTTAAGTAAAACGCATTGGCAAGGAGCTATTACCTAATATTTGTTTATTAGAATAAGCCGGAAATAAAGCATCGTCTTCTTACTTTGTTTACTTTAGTGACTTATCCTTTCCTCGCTGTCCTTACATTCTGACTGAAAACTACAATCCGGGTTTAGTTCCATCAAGGGCCAAATGACTCATCAGGATTTGGTGTGATTGGAGGGCGCCCTCTTTCCCTTTCTGCTTTCTCTCTTTCCTTCTTTCCTTCCTTCCTTCCCTTTCCTTCCTTTTTCCCTCTTTATTCCTTTTTTATTATATAATAAAATCTTTTTAAAAATAGGATGTCAGCTTCTCAGTTACATTTTCGATTAATTAAGTAATACACTGAGAAGAGTCTAACAGTAAGGTGAAAACCAGTGACGCGCAGCTCTGCCTTAAGGCATTTCGAGGAGCCCTGAAGTTTCCCACCTTACCCTTCCCTGTGTCACCACTCCCTATTGGAGATGGTTTTTACACTGATGTTGCTCATTCTCTTCCTTTCACTGTATTTTGTCTTACCAAACACATGTATATTCCTTATAACGTACGGCTTCATTTTTGTGTTCTTGAACCTGTATTTTAAGTGGAATCCTATTGAGGTGTTCTTTCGTGACTTGCTTTTTTTGCTTAATTAATTCATCCATGTTGATTTTTATGACAGTAATTTAGTTCACTTTTACCAATATCTGATACTCCAGGACTTGCCACAATTGATCTCTCTTCTTGTCAATAGACCTTCGAATTGCCTGTTATCCTGCCTGAACATTTGAAGATGGAGAGATGTTTGTTCCAAAATATCTTTCATAGAACTTGCAGGATGGCACTATGGGCTACCTAAAAGTGAGCCATGAATATCTATCTTCCAAGGTCACTTTTAATTCTCTGACTCGACATCATTGTAAAATGATAAATATTCTTATGAATAAGCTTAGAACTAGGAAAAAGAGAAAACTTGTCAGCAATTATGTGTATAATCCAAGTCTCCAAGGCAACCCATTACCTTCCAGTTGAATTGACGGCCTAACACTTGTTCAGAATGCCCCAATCTAGCCTTATTTTGGAGTTGTGCTTGGAAAGCTGCCCAGAGTAGAAATCCTAATTATAGATCTAGCAGCAGTACTAATATCAGGAAATGCTAGGATAGTTTTCAGTACGAGACAAATGAGGCTTTCTATGTCACTTGTTGGAGACTTTTGGAGAAAATAAAACACATAAGTGAACTTTGAATTGGAGAAAGGAAAACTAATATTTTTTCCAACTCATTTAATCAAACTTTAATTAGTATAAACTAACCCTGAAAAGCATTTCAAATAGTTACCTGATTTCTTCCTCTATTTTAAACACATTCATTAAACTATATGCTTCTATGCAAATGGCAATTATATTTTTAAATGGTGTTATAGATCCTCTTAACCATCTACATCAGAAGCGGTAATCATGCCATCTCTTTTCCTTTGCTGCTCTGGAGACTCACTCCCAGTTGGGATATCTCCCTACTTACATTTAGCAAACCACTACATGTTGCAACCTAAATTGACTCCTTCTTGTTCTGACTTTAATGAGGATTATCTTCCTTAAAAAGTATGGCCCATTTCACAGAGTCTCATCAGAACAAATTCAAAGCCAAGCCCACAGAGAGGTGCAGAGAAAATTTTCTTAATGCTTTTCTTAGCTTTTTAAGACCTGTACCTTACTTTAATTTTTAATAGCTGTTGACCTTGGTGAGAATAAAATTATTACAAACTTGTGTGTATTTTATGATTTCTCTGAAATAATATACTCTCAGACTTTAATATTATTCTTTTCATTGAACAACTTGGTGTCAGGATTTAATATTGAGATAAGTCATACTTTGGGGAAAGCTGTGACTTCAGGAAGGAAGGAATTTTTATTTTTTAATAAACTCATTTTAACATTGGTTGATAGCATTATGAGTTTCACGTGTACAATTCTGCAATCCATCATCTGGATATTACATTCTGTGCTCATCACCCAAAGTCTAGTCTCTGTCCATCACCATGTATTTGGCCTCCTTTACCCTCATGCTCTTCCTACCCTGCTTCCCCTCTGGCCACCACCATACTGTTATTCGTGTCTATGAGTTTGTTGGTTTGTTGCTTTCTTTTTTATATCTAAGATATGATTGAAATCATATGATTTTTGTCATTTTTCATCTGACTTATTTCACTGAGCTTTCTCATCTCAATATCCATCATCTATGTTGTCACAAATGACAGTTTCATTCTTTCCGATGAGTAATATTCCATTGTGTGTATGTACCCCATCTTTGTTACCAATCATCTATTGAAATACAGTTTGATTGTTTTCATGTCTTGGCCACCATGAATAATGCTGAAGTAAACACTGGTGTACAGATATCTTTACAAATGTTTTCAAATTTTTCAGGTAGATACCCAGCAGAGGGATTGCTGGGTTGTATGATAGCTTTATTCTTAATGTTTTGAGAACCACTGTACTCTTTTTCACAATGGCTGTACTAGCATATTAACACATTCTGGCCAGCAGTGTGTGAGGATTTATTTTCCTCCCCATTCTGTCCAACATCTTTTATTTCTTGTCTTGTTGATACTACCTATTCTGACAAGGGTGAGATGGTATCTCATTGAAATTTTGATTTGTATTTCCCAAATAGCTAGTAAAGTTGAGCATCTTTTCGTTTATCTGTTAGCCATTTGTATTTCTTCTTGGGAGAAGAGTCTGTTGGGATCTTCCATTCATTTTTTTAATTGAATTATTTGGTTTTTTCTTATTAAGTTGTATGTGTTCTTTATATTTTTTGGATATTAGTCCCTTATCTGAGGTGTGTTTGCAAATATCTACTCTTATTTGGTTGAATGCCTATTTTTTTTATGGTTTCTTTGATGTGCAGAAACTTTTTAGTTTCATGTAGTCTCATTAATTTACTTTTACATTTCTATCCTTACCTTTGGGGTTAAGTTCAGAAAGCCTCTCTGAGATCAAGGTCAATAACTTTAGTACCTATGTTTTCTTCTATGTATTTTATTATTTCAGGTCTTACATTTAAGTCTTTAGTCCATTTCGAGTTAATTTTTGTGTATAATGTCAAATAGCAATTGAGTTTTATTCTTTTGCATGTGACTCCAAATTTTTTTTGTATTTCATACTTTTAATTTCTATCTGTATAATTTATAACTAAACATTAAAATGTTAGAAACATGCTAAAAGGTATGGGTGAGCAAAATCGTTTGGAGGCCACTACATTAGGTGGTTAATGCCCATTATTTGACTCGAATTTTTTCAACACCATTTTTAGAAGCTTTCCTTTCTCTATTGTATATTTTTGGCTCCTTTGTCAAAAATTAGTGGATTTATCTCTGGGCTCTTTGTTTTGTTTCATTATCTGTGTGTCTATTTTTATGCAAATGCCTTGATGTTTTGATTATTGTAGATTTGTGGTATAATTTGAAGTCAGGGAGTGTGATATCCCCAGCTTGGTTTTTTGTTTGTTTATTTGTTTTGTTTTGTTTTTGTTTGTTTTTCCTTCAGGATTGTTTTGGCTAGTAGGGGTCTTTTGTGGTTCTATACAAATTTGATTTTTTGTTCCATTTCTTTGAAAAATGCCATTGAAATTTTGAAGATTTTTTACTATATTGATTCTTCCAAACCATGAACATGGGATACTTTTGCATTTGTTTGTGTCTACTTTAATTAGGAAGGAAGGGATTCTTAAGATAGACTTTAAATATTGAGAAAAGTTAAGAAAGCAGAAATTCTGAAAGTCATTTTCAGCTGAGAGATCCTTGATGATGTAGGGTCATTGTGAATATCTCTTTAAAATTCATTATTTTGTTTTGCTCCTGTTTCTGAAATATTATCTTCTTGTTCTCCTGTTTCTATTGCATTTTCCTTGTTCTCAGTGACAGCTTGTCTGCTTACTCATTTCTGTTTATCACGGTGCCTGGAATCAAGGAAATTATTCGGAAGGCTGGTGCTATAGGTTTTAGGACTGCAATTTGCCAAGCTGTGTAAGGTTATACATGACGTAATGCAAGTATTTGCCACCACAAGTAACTCATGTCATAATTTCACATGCACACACACGCATACAGAAGACCAAATGTGCTATAGAATATTTTGAAATTTTGTCTAAAGGCAAGAAGACTTCTATTAAGCATTTTACCAAACATTTTCGTGTACTGTATCTCACAAGTCATCACTGTGGTAGGGTGGAATTTTCATCAGTAGAAATAAATAGTACTAAGTAGAACGTGTGAGCAAGGAATAAAATAATTATTACAGAAAAATAATTATATATATTTATATATAACTAGTGATTAATATTTATATAATTATATAGAAGTGACTATATTCTCCACAAAGGACTCTATGTGGTATATATGCACATTTGTAGACATTTTGAATGCTAATCTAAAATTATTATCACAAATACTAGAACACAAATAAATTACTACCTTTTCATAAGTTAAACACAAAAATAGAATTCTCTTTCTCGCTTTAAGAAAGTATTACATAACTTCCCAGGAAAGAGCCTTAGAAATGCCAAGCAGAATCTAAACCCACAGCTCGTGGTAGGGTTGCCCACAAGCTGACTTGATCCTTTGTGTCATATTGATTATAAATGAAATGGCTTCTTGACTAAATCTCTAAGATGGAAACCAGCTATGGAGTGGTTGGGTATTTACTGCACTTTAATTATTACTTGCTATCCACAAAATAATGAGCATTGTTATGTATGTTTGGTAATGTAATATGGAAAACATAGTATTCTTGGAAGTCGTTTTGACAGAGTGCCTGTTGACATCAGAGAGGGAAAAAGTCCTATATAACAATGTCCTTGGGCTATTGTCTACTAAAACCTCAATTAACAATGTGAATTTGACCTGTATTTGTACTGAAAACATAGTCCAAGTTAAAAATTACAGGATACTTCTCTTCATTTCTAGCTTCTTTTGATGTTTACAACGTAGACTACTTATTCACGTCTCAGCAGAAAACACTCGAATTATTTCAACTGTTTCATTGAGGAAGTGAAATTAGGCTTTTGTGCAAAGGGAGCAACTAAAGTGAAATTTTAAGAACATGGTATGTGTATTAAAGGCAGTGATAAATTATATTATGGATAGTTTGCATTGCAGAAATTGAAGAAGAGTCAAAATCTGTTTTTATTTCATTTATCAGGACTATCACGCAACAATTTGATACTTCCAAACAATTAGCCATTAGATACTTTAAAACATACTTTTTCTCCTTTGTTTTCTAAGCTGTGAAAAGACTTGCAGAATATTTTTGGTAACAAAACACACTGAATATAAAAGGAACTAAAGTAAAGTTCAAGAACTAGCCTCTCCCTGACTTGGTTGTGGATCATATGGAAAAGCCTTTCCATTTGCATTTAGATGTGATTCCTCGGTGAAAATCCAGATAAACCCTGTCCTAGTTTGGAAAAACATTAATAATTTGGCCCTTCAGGTCTGATTTAAATCAGGTCTGAATTAAATTCAGGTCTGAATTAATTTAAGCCCTTTTCTGAGTAGAAATATCATTAAAGTTAAATGCTCAATGTTTTGTGTTGTCAGAGAGGAAAAAAAAATATTTTTTTCTAACCTCCTGGGTTCTTCTGACTGCTCTAATAATTAAATTAATGTAAAGTAGATTAACAGAAGAAAACCAAAATTTAATTTAATGTATTTGGGAGCTCAAAGAAATATCAGATTTCTTGAAATGACCAAAGCATGCAGCTTTTTCTACCTTTAGGCAAAGAAATAATAAATTTGTGAAGAACTGACATGACATAGAACTTAGACTTGGATACTAATTAGTGAAGAAACTAAGCAGAGTTTGTTTACATAGCCTTCTTAGCCCTGAAGTCCCTCTCTCTGGTGGTAATGATGTCTTTTTACCTCTTGGTGCAGTGAGGTTACCTTTCACATCGGAGATTAATTTTCTGCTTTCACAGGGACACAAAGGAGGGTCGGAGTGTCTTTCCCACACCAGCTGTTTCTCAAGTAACTTCAATTCAAATAATCAATATGCCATTTTGGCATATTTTGGGGTGGCATGACCTGAGCCCCAGAAGTGTTTGCTTTTATTTTTATTAGTCATATAGAAGTGCATTTACATTTGCATTACTGTAGGATTTTTATAAACCTTCTTTAATTTGAAATGGCCCTAAATTTTTCTCCCATTTTTTGTGTAATCTTGTGACATCAAATATGAATTTGTGACAATACATATGAATATGTATTTGTGGATGGCTAAAGGCTGTGTTAGCTGGAACACAACTTAATGTTTTGTTCATTTTTGCTTTGCTTTATTGAATCATAGAAAATTTGGAGCCAAAGGATGCTAATAATCATATGATTCACTTTCTTACATTGCGTATGAGAAAATACACTCAGGAGACTGAACTGACTTATTCAAGAAGATGTATAAAGATGGTGAGCAGCTGACATATAGCTGACAATTAATGGGTTTTCCACTATCTACAGCAGCATTCTCCTGAAAGATTTTTGCTAATAGGAGTCTCTCTTGGTTCCGATATGATCAGTCAAATTGTTTCACTGAAACTTTCAAACCTATGAAACTTCTGATACATGACTATTTGGACACATCTTTCTACAAAGTTTAGTTTCATGGTAAGACTGAGGCCACGAAGGCAGCTGAAATAATGACTCTTATTATAATATTCACAATGTTACCTCATAAAGCCACTGGTTCAGACAGGAGTCTATAAATAACTGGAATACAATGTCACAACTTTGAAGAATGAGACACTCATTTACATCCAGTCAAGCTCTTGTCACAAAGAATAAAACCTAAACCTGTAGACATGTCAAGAGTGGACTTTAATGTAGGCCAAATTTTAAACTCCCTTGATGGATTAAATGTTCATTTCCACAAAATTTTAGTAAATAAACTCAATATTATGTATAATTTTTCAACAGGCAAGTTCTAGCAAATATAGGGAGTATACAGAGAAATATCAGGAAATGAAACATGGCATTCTAGTTTACTTTTTAAATGGTAACTCTTAACATTTAATCCCATCAGAAGGTTGAAAATAATAGCATATTCTCTTCAATGTTTGATTATATGTAATGATTTGATGATGCCATTTTGATATCTTCTAATTTGTCAGTTTATGAAAAGCTACATTAATAGAAACAATGCTATTTGCTTTTGTTTCTGATGAGGAGATTTGGCCATTTAATTTCCACTTAATACCTTACATTTTACTCTAAATTATGACCATTGATATTTACATCTATTTATTAAATAAGCAGATTTCTCTGCTTGAGTTTAAACATCAGTTAGAAAATACTGTTCTTGCCCCTTTTTTCTTGTTTCTTTTTCCAGAAGGAGTGAACAAAAAAATTCAAACTACTGTGATTTCCTTCATTAGTCCATAATTACCATTGAAATCATTAGAATTTCAATAATTAATAATACATTATTTATGCTTAATGTATAAGATATGAACAGGTAATTGGAGTTCTATATATGGCATTCATATGCATTTTAAAAACCTGTTAAATGGCTCATGTGAATTTAAACCTTAAGCTATAATAATTTTATCTCATTTAATATTTATTCCTAATTTAGACCCTAATACCTTGAAAAATAATGTACGATGCCTTACAATGGAAAACACATATAAGAAAATAACTATTAAAAATAAACAAAAATGTAATGCAATGCCAGAGGGGAGAATTGAATTGTCAAATACAAAATCAAGGGGGAAAATGAGGCCAAAAACTATTCCAGTTGAATATTGAGTTTAATTGACTTTTACTACAGGCAGTTTAAAAGTACGTAAAGCAATTTCACATGGAAGTTTCCGTTCCCACTATCATCAGACATTTACACCGCTGGAAGCTTCTCTAAGCAGCTGTGGGCAGGGAGCAATCGCTTGGGCACATTAGTTGAGATCAGATCTCAAGCAGGAACTACCCAGAGGCAGGCTCTCCTGCCTGAATGTGGCTCTGGGGCCTACAACTAGGACTTGGGATTGAGCTTCAGGCAAAAGGAAGGAAGCAGTATTGTCCTGACACCAAGATGTGACTTCACCTCAAGTCTATGTTATGAATATTTGAAAAGAAAAAGGAAGTAGAATAAAAGAGAAACTGCTTATTGGCTTTAAGGATGTTTTATGTTGCTTTTCACATAAATGAGACTAATAATTCAAAAACTAGGTTGAGTTCTTTTTTTGTCCACATTTGCATGAAACTCTCGGTCAGCTTCATTTGCATATACATGAATAGGCATATATATGCTCTAGAAACTACCTCTTTGAAAAAATTCTGACTTTAAAACATCCTCAGAAGTCACTGTTTTGTGTGAAATAATAATAGGCTACCTTAATCTTACAGCATACACAAAAATCAACTCTAATGGATTAAAAGACTTTAACGCAAGATATGAAATGGTAAAACTCCTAAAGGAAAACATAGAGAAAAAATTCCTTTACAGTGGTCTTGTCTTGGCAATGATGTTTTTTTTAATTGACACCAAAATCACAAGCAACAAAAGCTTACATAAACAAGTGGGGCTACATCCAACTAAATAGTTTCTGTGCAGCAAAGGAAACAATCAACAAAACGAAAAGGGAATCCATGGAATGGGAGAAAATAGTTGCAAACTACATAGCTGATAAGAGATAATATCCAAATACATAAATAAGTCATACATCTCAACAGAAAAAAAAAAAAAAAACTCAATTAAAAAAATAGGAAAAGGAACTGAATAGACAGTTTTTCCAAAGACATGGTACATAAAAGATGCTCAACATCACTCATCATCAGGAAAATGCAAACCAAAACAACAATGAGATATCACCTCACACTTACTATAATAGAAAGAAAGGCTATTAGGTATTAAAAGTCAAAAAATAACAAGAGCCGAAAAGGATGTGGAGAAAAGGACGCCCTTGTGTGCCGTTGGTGGGAATGTAATTGGTATAACCACTGTGGAAAACAGATGGCGGCTCCTCAAAAATTTGAAACTAGAACTACCCTCTGATCCAGCAATTAGAGTTTTGAGTGTATATCTGAAACTAAATGAGTATTTTGAAGAGATAGCTGCACTCCCAAGTTCAATGCAGCATTATTCAAATAGCCAAGACATGAAAACAACCTAAGTATCCATCAACAAATAAATGAATCAAGAAAACGTGAATATTATTCAGCCATATGAGAGAAGGAAGTCCTGCCATTTGCCATAACTTAGATGAATCTGGACGACATCATGCTAAGTGAAATAAGCCAGACACAAAATGACAAATATTGCATGTGATCTCACTACGTGGAATCTAAAACAAAACAAAAGTCAAAATCATGGAGTCACAGAGAGCAGAGTGCTGGTTATCAGAGGCTGGTAGGTGAGGGGAATGGAGAAAGAGCGATCGTTTTCAATTATGAGATGAATAGGCTTTGGAGACCTAATGTACAGCATAGTGACTGTAGTTAACAAAAATATATTCTATACTTGAAATTTCCTAAGATCTCAAGTGTTCTCACTATAAAATAAGGCAGTTAACTACAGGAGGCAATAGATACGTTAATTAGTTTAATTAGTTTAATTGTGGTATCATTTCACAGTGTGTACATACAGCATAACATCATATTGTACACTTTGTCAAAAATTTGTAATAAATACAAAATGAAAAACACGCTTTTAAAGGCAAACATCAGATTCATAAATTGTTAGCAAATGTTGAGCAATATATTTAAACTCTTGGTTTCTCTATTTTCTCATCTGCAAAACGAGGATAATATCTACTGCACAGGAATTTCTTAAGTGTGGTAGACAGTTTCTAAAAGGACTCTTGGTATTCACAGAATTGTATAGTTCCTCCCCTTGGGTGTGGTTAGACGTAGCAATACAGTTCAAACAGAATATAGCAAATGTGATGGGATATCGCCTCCGATATTAAACTGCGGAAGATGGGGAGTTTCACCCTGCTTGTTCTTCCTTGCTCTCTTACTTGCTCTGAGGGAAGCCAGCTACTTTGTTGAGGGTTGTTTTATGGATAGGTCCATATGGCAAGGAGTTCAAGGAAGCGCTACCCAACATCCTGCAAAGAACTGAGGCTTTCAGTCCAATCAGCCATGAGAAACATGGTTCAGCCTCATGAGTATGTTTGGAGATTTGTGACTGCTGCCCTATCTGGCACCTTGGTGGCTTACTAGAGCCATATAACCCAGCTTGAGTGAGACTCAGATTCATGACCCACAGTGGAATAATAAGTGTTGTTTTGGGGTCATCAAGTTTAGGATAATTTGTTACACAGCAATAGGTGTTTTATCCAATAAAGTTGTCTATAGAGTCGTTGATATATAGGTCTGGAGCTTAGGAGAAAGCACTGAAATTAAAAGGCATCATAAAATAGATTCTGACTTCAATTTTGTGCTTTTACATGCTGATTGAATAGAAAAGAGAGTAAGACAAATCCTTGGAGAGAACCAGTATTTAAGGAAAATAAGGTCCATAAGAGGAAGAGAAATCCATGGTGGAGGCCAAAAGGAACAGTTACAAAGTCAAAGTTGAGAACCAGGAGAGAGTATATCATGAATACCAAGAGACGAGAGAATTCCAACAAGGAAGTTAACACCCCAGTTAATTAATATTGGAGCAGAAGGGAGTGAATATTTATTAAAACTCATGGGAGAGGCACTTAGGTATTTTGCAAGTACTAACTTATTTTGGTTATAAAATAAGTTAGTACTAATAGTAGAACATGATTATTCCCATTTTGCAGATAAGAAAAATGCTCAAAGGAGAAAAACATCTTGCCCAAAGTCAAACAGCGACTGAGTGGACACGTCAGGATTCACATCCAGGTTTGCCTAACTCCACTCCCTTGCTTTCGCCTTCCTCCTGCCTCTGTGATGCCTTCCGGATACCATTTAAGCATTTCCTCCCCCAACAACGTTAACCTCTTCTCTTAGGTGGAGTTGGTGACGCCAAGCGCAGATGCATATTTCCATAGTAGCACGCCCCATGCTCTGTGTTGTTTGTTTATGTCTCTGTTTCCTCCATCATAGGTTGTATCTATACATGTGCCATAATTTCTATCTAGATGCCTGACTTAGACGGTAAATATTTGAATGAATAAACGACTGAAAGGAGACTTTAGCTAACATCTGAAAACTGAATGGGATGCGAATGGTAGAGGAATGACAAGCAGAAGCAAGAGCATGTTTGAAAGCCTGAAACCATAAAAGAGCGTGGGGTACAGAGAGAAAACATTTGCATATGGAAATGTGATGCTCACTTCATCGCATATAGACTAAATTCAGAACCATATGGTGAGGGGATTCTCCAGGAAGTGGCAGACAAAGAGGGTGGGGAAGCTGGGGATTGTTAACAGACACTGTTGGTTGCTGTCAGTAGCTCTTCCTCCCTCCCTCCTCCTAATCGATCGAGCCCAGCACTGTAACAAGCGCTTTATATACCTCGTGCACAAACGAGCTCTAGGAGCAGTCTTTGCGGGGAGAACGGTTCAGGAATAACTTAATTTCTAGGCAACTTATTTCAGTCTTTATTAGCTAATCTACTTTGTTCAATAGAATTAAGCACTCTTTGATCCCAATGAGAAGGCAAGGAAAAGATCTATTTATTACATATAGTGGATTAAAGAGAGAGAGAGAGAGAGAAATCGAATGAATTACACAGCCCCAACCCTATCTCCACCTTAGTCACAGGGAGAAGTTTTCCTTTGTAACTAGATGTCCTTCCCCTTGTAGATGAAATATCAATTTTGGTGAATCTCCCGGGGCAAAAGCCTGACTGTTGCAGGCCCTCTACTTCAGTCCCATGTTCATTCTTATGGATAAACCACCAGGGTGCAGGAGAGTCTCGAGTGTGATCTAAATAGGCATGAATGGGTTTTAAGGGACACTCTTCCTGACCAGGGCCAGAGCACGCTTCCTGCTCTGGCCCACAGCAAGGCTGGCTTCTCAGAAGTCCTTCTCCCTGAAGGTTATTTAATCCAAAATAAAGAGTTTATCCTGCATTTTGCTTAGCTGCAGTCTAACCACCATGCCTCCTTGCATTTTTTCCAGTCTAGCTAATTTTGTTCCCACTCAGTCCTTTGCACTCCATCTCCTTTCTGGCCCACAGGGTCTTCCCCAAGAGAGTCATGTGACTCATTTCTTCATTTCTTTCAAATTACCTAAATTTTACACTCTCAAAGTAACCTGATGTCTCCATATAAATTCACAGTCCTGTCACTCTATCACCTTAGCTGTATTATTTTTCATAGTAGAAGCTGTTGCTCTTTGGTGTTTTATTTTTACCCTGATTGCCCCAATAGGAATGCAAAATCTCCTGGGCCAGGATTTATCATTTTGTTCCTTGTTTCTCAGTGTCCAGAAGAGTGCTTGGCACAAAGTTGGCATTCAGAAAAACTGTTGCATAAAAAGAAATCTTATTTATTACAGAGGTAAAAATGTATTCAGCTAATAAGTTAGGTTTTTAACTGATCACTCCATGTTTTAAACCATGGGATCTTGAATATTAGTATGTTCTGTATTTTCTTAAGTGTCTATATTGGGGGAGGGGAGCATGTTCTTAAATTTATTAGGCCTATTGCAGCCATCAGGAACTTGAGATTCACATCCTCCTTTAAGGCCCATCTGGTACTCCGGTCAGTCCCCCATGTGGTAGGCTAACTGGCAGTTTCAAGATCTAAACGGCAGAAGAGAGTGACAGCATAAGAAATATGATAACTCTAGCATTGACTTGGTGTTGGTACTTTCTGGGCTTGTGGGATGTTTGCATCTAACTGTTTCTTAGGGAATCGTGGTTTCTTCACACACCGCTGCAGCACTGATGGGCATCTCTCACTGCAGATACTTTAATGCAGGCAAAGTCTTCCCCTGACAGCTACTTACAAATCTCTGGTGTCCCAGCCTCTGGTGTCCTTGCTCAGCTCCTCATAAAACATTATGTATGTTGGGATCCTATCATCCCTCTAGGTAGACCCTTGAGCTCTCTTTTGAATCACCCTTGCTCAGCGTTCAAAATAACTGGACAGCTACAGTCTCTTACAGACTCCAAGTTATACAAGTAAAGCTGTTTGAACATTTTCTTTGAAGCCCTGTCCGAATCCACACCTGGAGAAAATGTGAAGTATATTCTAGATTTCTGAGAATTCCTGGAGTCATAGTTTCCATACCCTCTTCTCCAAGCCTCATTGCCCTTGCGTCTGCCCTTGAACCACACTCTAAAGGACTCTGAGTAGTGCCGAGAGAATCCATTCATACCAAAACATCAGTGAACCATGGAGACTTTCTTCAGGACTGTGTAGGGGTGGCAGAAGTGATAAAATCACACTGCTGACAGTACCCACCTCAGACTACATCATGCACAGTGCATGAACCTTTCTTTATCATGCCAAGCAGTTCGGGTTTCTGACTCCTGCTCCCAACTTTGCCTACACAAAATAAAAATTTCTCAGCACAGCAAAGGCCATTTCTATAAAAAGAATTCATCCTTAAAAGAGAGCAGTCATATTTATAAATATCAAAGTTGTTTTCTTGTATAAATGTGTATGTGTGTTTGTGTATCTATTTACATTAACAGAAAGCGATACATGATGGATTTTCTTACATTTCAATTTGAATAATACTGACAATACAAAAATGTCTACCTTAGCTCCCACTATGTCTTAGATATGACTACTGTAGTAGTGTGGTATGTGGCCAAATTTTCCTAGGCTAATGCATACATTTGCATATATGCATATAAGCATGCATGCTGTTTTTACATAAATGCAGTCATGTGAAATACGTTGGTCTACAAGCTTTTGTTTTTTTCCATTAACAATATATTACCAATATCTTTCTGTGTAGTACGTGCACCTGTCTGCTTTTGTGGCTCCAGAATAGTCCCTTTCATGAATGCAGTATAATTGATCTAGGCTATGCAGCCAGGCCTCCCTAATCCCCACCACGGACTTTCCACTCTTTGATATCATATAATCTGTGATGAGCACATTTTTTTAAAACATGTTTTCTCTGTCTTTATTTTTTTCACATCGACTTTGGAATAATTTTTGAAAGTCAAAGAAAAACAAATGTCCCACTGAGATTTGTATTAGAGGATATGTAGATATTAATTTGAGGGTAAATTAGCATATTAAAATATTGTTTTTCCATTCAGGAAGATGATATGATTTTGCATTTATTAACGTGCAGGTAGTTTGATTGACTTAGTGTCCCTTGATAAAATTTTGTAGTTTTTATCTTAAATGCCAGACATAAGCAATGATAAATGAGTACTAACACATGTCCCAGGAAGTTTTGCAATTCAGCCTCTAACCTAACTTCTAGATTAAGAAAAATTTAAAAAGCTACCTTTGTGTTTCTACTTCTCAAATAATTTCAGTGTTAACATTTTAATAGCTTCAAAGAGGAACCAATTTTTCATTGCCAATACTATGGTCAATAATTCAAATAATCCATATTATTGCCATGTAAAGCTCAATTAAGCTATTAAAATTGTGAATAAATGTCACCTATATGTGTACAGTGTTTAACCTGAATCGGTTTTGTTCAACAAAATTTCCTTGTTAGTGTTAAAAGTCCTAACCATTTCTTTTAAATTGAATCTTCATGAAGTATCCATGCGATATCCAGGAGGGCACTTATAAAAATTGGTCCTGTATAAAAAAAAAAATTATCTGTGTTTTCTATGGTTGTTTACAGTAAATACTTACTTGGAGGAAGAAGACGGCCATTCATCTCTTCAGTGTGTAGCAGTATTCTTCACCTCATTGGGCTTTTTTCTGGCCTCTGGATTGTTACTGTGGAAAAATTTGCCTGAAATAATCTTAACTAGAGCAGACAGAGGAAACCAGAAACCCAGATCAAGTATTTTTTTCTCCTTGTCCACCCACCTTGGAAAATCTGGATGATTTAGGTCATTATGAGTACCAGAAATTATCTGAAATAATCTAATAATCTAGTTAATCATTTCAGATAATTTTCATCACTGTATTTCATGTTCAAATGGAATGTTTATTTCCAATACTCCTAGCAAGATACTATGTTATGGACCAGCTAGAACTGTGCCACTGTTCACGTTCCTCACCAACCTTCAATACAGGATACAACGTTATGAAAGCAATTTGACTTACACATGCAACTCTAAATATGTACACCATGCACAGATGCTAAGAATTCTATTGCATGAACTTAGCAATTAAATGGTCTATTAGTCACATTTTGGTAGGAAAACAGAGACCACTCTACTTGCTTTAACAGGAAGGGCTTTAATAGAGGAAATTAGATACTTAAACACTGTTCATAAGGCTGGGGGACTAAGGTCAGGGTGTGCCACTGCTGGCTTCCAGAAAGTGTGGAGATTTGGGTGGTGTCCAAGAGGCTCTCGGACTACAGCACTTAAGCAGATGACTCAAGGACCTCAGCGAGAAGATGCTGCAAACCTTGCACCATCTTATTCCATGGGCAAACCCCTCCATGTATATGACTCCTCCTACCTTTTCTAACCCCACATGAAGAAACCCTCTCAACAGTTACTCCTGTGTATGAGACAAACCCCAATTTGTCTAACAATTTTAGACAAAAGTATCATATTTGGAAAAAACAGTATCTATGGTCTGCCAAACATCTCACCTTGTTGCTGCCAGAAACAACAACAGAACGACTTCAATTCTGTCATTCGAATCTCTCCTGACTGGTCCTCTTGGAATTAAATTTACATCACGCAGCAAAGGATTCTGGGAAATATATATTTTCAGACTTGGACCATGGCAGGACCTTAGCATGAATCTTATTGCTTAGCATGCTGATTGTCGTTTCCCATTGGAGACCTTTCACACACAGACTTATTTCAGGTTTGGTCAGCACTCTAGGATTTGCAGCTTGATCTAAACTCACCTGGGTTCCCTGATTCACTACTTACAAAATCCTGAATTAATGCTTTCTCAACAGGCAGCCCCTGTTGGCATTACCCTTTTAGACTTAGAAAATGGTTTTTAAAACCCCTTTCAGAGCTGGCCCATTTTTTCTATTATGATTGTGGGAGAATGAATTACAAAATTTGACTAGCACTTCCCTTAGCAACAAACCAAATTCATACAGCCTCATTTCTCCTGGGTAACATTTCTATACAAGAAGATTAATGTGTTTTCAGGTCTGGCTAGGTGGTGTTGGATAGCTGAAATTCTGTCAGTTTTATTGAAGCGTTCATGGAATTGATTTGAATCTTGTAGTGAGTGCTCTTTCTTTAAAGGCAATTTGACTCTTCACAGATGGACTTCATGCACTTTTCAAAATATATTATCTGTCTGCATTTCAGTGAGCCTGAAGTTTGTGTAATCCTGGATAGGTTCCAGCAACATCATTATGAGTGACTATTAGACTCAAGATCCAAAAACTTTGGGCAGCAAATGTCTATTTATACCCGCTAATTTTTAGCTTCAGGCTCCTATAACATAACTTCATATGAATTCTAAATATTTGCTAATATCAAAATCTCCACTATAGTCAAAAAGAGAACTGAACAATTTAGACAACTTGCTGGCATGGAAAACCAGAAATGCTGGCATGAACTAAAAGAAAAAAATCACAATGCTATGCTATTTTTAATAATTTAAACAAAACTTTCAATTGAATTAACAGTTATCTAGGTTTCAATTTTTCAGAATAATGACTTTCTGAATTTGGTTGATACATAAAAATATAGTCTGTCTCTATCTGAACTTTGTGGTCACAACTATCATTTCACTAAAAACTATATTATCAAACATAACAATATAAAAAATCATTTGTGATATAGTAAAATGTAAAGTAGATTTCAAAGAATATATTCAGATCTCATTTTTATTAAAAAAGAAAATGGGTGAATTATATTTTTAAAAAATTATTGGATATCTGTGGCCAGTGATATTATGATTAATCCTAATATTTCTGTTTTCTTCATTTTCCTATATAACATTTGTTATGAAACATACTTATTTTCAAATATAAGAATCAGTTTTCATTTATAAATTTCCCCAGGAGATCAGATAATCCTCTCTCCCTAAATTTACATATTATAACTGATTTTTAACAAAGTAAGAACTCTTAAAGGGGTTCCCTGGTGGTAGAGTGGCTAGGCTTCGACGCTCTCAATGCTGTGGCCTAGGTTTGATTCCCAGCCAGGGAACTACCGCCCCCAAAAAACTCTTAAAAACTCCAGCAACAAAACCAATAATAAAATTTAAAAATTGGGCAAAATATTGAACAAAATCTTTCCCAAAAAAGACACATGGATAGCAATTAAGCACATGAAGACATGTTCAACATTATTAGTCATTTGAAAAATGCAAACTAAAATTACAAGACTATACAAATACAGATCTATTACAAAGAGTGAAATTAAAAAGTCTTACCATAGCAAATGCTGGGAAGGATGTGATAAGAATTGAACTCTCTAGGAATGTAAAATGACACCAATTTGGAAAACAGTTTGGCAGTTTCTTAAATTGTTATGCATATAGTTATCATATAACCAAGCCATTTCTCCTGCCAGGTATTTAGTAAAGAGAAATAAAAGCATATATCCATTAATATTTGTACACAAATATTCATAGAAACTTTATTTGTAATAACCCAAAACTATAAACAACCCAAATGCCCATCAACATGTGAATGGGTAAACAAGCTGTGTTATACCGAAAGCTACATATAAAATGGATTGGTACTAAGCTATAAGGTGGAATGAAACATTGATGCATACAGGCAACAATATGAATGAATCTCAAAATAATTATGCTGAGTGAATGAAGCTAACACCCCCCCCAAATTTACATACTATGCAGTTCAATTCTATTCATACCTAATCCTAGAAAAAGTGAAGTAATACAAAAGTAATATACAGCAGCTTGAGCAGACAGTGGTTGCCTTGGGATATATGAGCTGGAAGGATCCAGAAGAAAGGAAAACCAAAGGGTGTGGGCAACTTTAAGGGTAACAGTGGATATGTTTATTATCTTAATTTTAAGGATAGTTTACAGATACAAATGTATTATATACAAGGGTTGTCAAAAAAAAAAATCCAGCCACAAATGCCTCTATTTTTCTTCCTTTTTTTTTTTTTTTTTTTTTTGGTAGTTCCCTTGCTGGGAATCGAAATGCCTCTATTTTTCATATTACATGGCTGGTTACTTTCTAGACTCTGTCTCTCTCTCTCTCTCTGTATGTGTGTGTATGTATTTTTTCTCTCAAGTATTAATATTTTAAAGCAGCAAATATTTATTACTACACATAGTTTCTGGGTATCATGAATCTGGGATGGTTCTCTCTCAGGGCTTCTCATGAGGTTGCAATCAGGATGGCAGACAAGACGGAAGCCCCCTGAAGGCTGGGCTGTGCCTGGAGGTTGTTGCCCTAAGATGGCTCACTTACACGGCTGTGTGCAGATGGCTTCCTTCCCTCTCCACTTGAACCTTCAGCGCAGACAATCCAAGAGAGAGCAAAATTGAAGCACTGATGCCTTTTAAGGCACAGTCTTATACGTGGCATACCATCACTCTGACATACTCTCTAGGTCACACAGACTAACCACAATACGATGTGAGACAGCTACAAAAGAACACAAATCCCAGGAAGTGGGGATCACTGGGCGCCATCTTGGATTGTGGCTATGATATATGCTCATTGTAGACTATGAAAGTATTTAAATTTGGAAGTGAAAGCTCTTTGTATTACCACAAAATTACCATTTTCTACTTACATGTATTTCACAAAAGATATGCCTATCATTTCATATGGTTTTCTCACTCAGCACATTATGGATACCCTTCTGAGCATAAATTGGCTTATATAGCTCTATTTCATCTTTTTTTTCTTAAAAACAGCTTTATTCAGCTATAATTAACATAAAATAAACTACATATATTTAAAGTAACTAACAAAAACTTTATGTGCTTATTTAAAAAACAATAAACTGACTTATTTTAATAATTAAATCTCTGCACTTTCTCTATTTGTACCCTGTGCCTAATAAATTGTATATGACAAGAAGCATTTAAATCTAAGAGCTAAAAAGATTAGGTATACTTCAGGCTTACTATTTTCCTTCTCGTTATGTTTACCTTCTTGGGTTCCTTTGACTTGACAGGAAGTTTTGGAGATAATATGTTTGGGGCATTTGAGATCAGCGAGAAATGAAGGGTCAATGCACCTTCAAGGCACAGTGAGAGAACAGGAAGAATCTTGGGTCCAATATGCCCCTTCCCACAATGCATGCAACCGGCATTGAAATATGTTCATAGTAACCATTCCATTGATAGTATTTATTTAGCCTTTAAGGTCTTTAAGGTACTATTATAGGAATTGTAAGTTTTTAATGAAGATATCATGCACATGGATATAGACAAGAAAATTCTTAATTTTTTGAGGAGACTCCACAGTGTTTTTCATAGTAGCTGTACAAACTTACATTCCCACCAGTAGTATATGATGGGTCTTATTTTTATCTGCATCATCTCCAACACTTGCTATTTCTTGTCTTTCTAACATGTGTGAGGTGGTAGCTCATTGTGGTTTTGATCTCTATGAAGTTAAATGTCTTTTCATATATCTGTTGACCATTCGTATGTCTTCTTGGGAGAAATGTCTATTCAGATCTTTTACCCATTATTTAATTGGATTGTTTGTTTTTGTTGTTGTTGTTGAGTTGTATGAGTTCTTTATATATTTTGGATATTAACCCCTCATCAGAGGTATTGTTTGCAAATATCTCCTCCCATTTGGTTGGTTGTCTCTTTGTTTTGTTAATGGTTCCTTTTGCTGTGTAGGAGCTATTTAGTTTGATATAGTTCCATTCCTTTATTTTTGCTTTTATTTTTCTTGCCTTTGAGGTCAAATTCATAAAAATCCTCTCTAAACCCATGGTCCATAAGTTTAGTATCTATGCTTTCTTTTATGTAATTTGTTGTTTCAGGTCTTATGTTTAGGTCTTTGGATCATTTTGAGTTAATTTTGGTATATGGTAACAGATAGCAGTCTAATTTCATTTTTTGCACATGGCTTTTTGATTTTTCCTGAATTATTTTTTGCTTTTATTTTTAGAATGCTTTCTTGGAGACTTTAAATTGTTTAAAAACACACAATTTCATCAAAACACTCTTCAGATCGATATGAATTAAAGAAAAATGGATGGTAAGCTCCATGAGGGGAGGCCTGCCATTTCTACCACCAGAATCTGACACATAGTAGGTGCTCAGGATATAAGGATTCAAAGAACAGAGCTTAAGAGAGCTGGACATCAAGCACGGCTCCACAGCCAAAAAGCAAATCACTTATTTCATTCCTCATTTTCCTTGTTTGTACAATGGAATGTTTCTGATAGACCCTATTAATTTGGACTTACAACTGCAATAGAAATTCAAAGGAAACTGGGCTAATCAAAAATATAATAATAATAAGAGGAGTTGGGAGCAGAATGTATTGTATTGACACAGGAGTTCTTGCTTCTCTGTATGTTGGAGGGTTCTAGTACCTAGATGTCCATCTTCCTTATCTGGGAGGGGCTGACAAATCCTAAAATACCACTGCTTCTGTCACATGTCTGTCCACAATCTTTCACTGTGGCTAGAAGCCATGTAGTCTTCATCGGGGTGAGGCCTGTATCATGTGTCTGCCCCGTAATGCTGGTGGCCAAGAGAATGGGGAAGAGGGCTCGCTCCATCCAAATCCCAAGGAGTGTTTTCCCTTAGGATTTTCTTTTTTTTTTTTTTCCTCAAAACTGAGAAAGGGATGCTGAATATATAAAAACATCCCATATCCATTACAGGCATCCTAGAATAAATAGCCTTCCACATTTTAAAGATTAAATACTTGGCCTATTTTTAGGACTTAAGACCTACTAAATAATCCTTATGAAGTAATTCTTCTCTGTTAGGACTCCATATCATAACTGTAAAGGTCAATTATGTCAAAATACCATGGGCAGCTATTAATTATTTTGTGACCTGATATTTTCTAACCGAAAGCAGAACTCTGAGGTAACTATGGTGCTTTTAGAGAAGTTTTAAAAAGTCACTTTGGATGATAATTCCTCTTATCCCAGACACAATCCCCAAAACAGTATGAGGCCTGTATCTGGACTTGATTAAATCTGCACTTTCCTGTTTTTGTGTTTAGCTCAGTCTGTCTGCACCAGCACACTTAGGGCTGCCTCCCAGCATTGTCTCCAGAAACAAAACTCCAGTCTACACAAGGGTTCTCCAAATTGCAACCATACTAAAAAGGAAATTCGGCCCCGGAGACCAATGTTTATGTTTGCATAAGACCCAAGTTAGCCAGTAATCACTTTTGAATTTCCATGGTATTTGCCTTAGGTAATTTAGAATAAAGTTGTATTTTTAAAAGACCTGTATGTTTTGAATATGTAAGTGCTAAACATCATCAAGGAGCTGTATAAAGTGTAATTGAAGCACTGCCTAGTTAAAAACAAAAGTGTAGCCAAAAACATCAGAAAAGATGAGAGAATTCTGAAAGCTTCAGTCAGATTAAGTTTTACTGAGAGAAATAGCATCTATGGAACCCAATCTAAAAATCATTTCAGAGGGATTTTTGTCAGAGTTGTTTAACCTGGAAAAGAAAAACTTGGAATGCCTTAATCAATATCTTCAAGTACATGAAGAGTTTCTATGAAATTGCAACTTATTACTTTTCCCCTTTCCATGGTGAACTAAATGAAATAAAATAGCATTAAATTAAGTCAGAGGCAATTTAGGTTGGACATGATGAAGAACTTCTTGGCTATCAGAATTGTAACGCAGCAAAATTCCTCCAAGGCATGCCTGGGAATGTTTTGTTCTATGGTCATAAAACAAAACAAAACAAACAAAAAGAACAGGGTAGTCTTTTTCCCAGCTCTCTCAGCTGAAATGGTTGTATCTGGTCCACAAGTGATTGCTGCCACTTCTATTGCATGGATTGCCACTGTCACTCTTTGTCTTATTCATTTGCCTTTGACAAAGGAGACCCTGCATTAGCTATGACCACAAGATTTCTAAACCTTTGCCAAGGAAAGGCTGAAAAGAAACTGAATGGAGCTTAGAGCAGTACAGGCAGGACTGCTGATTGCTCACATATGGTATAAATTAGTAACTCGAAATCCAAGACATGTGGTGAAGCCAGACAATTGCATAATTTGGGGACCACATGGCTGCATCCTGTCCTTCCGTGTGGAGTGAAAGTGATACTAGGACAGAAAATGAGCCTGTGGGAGAAGGAAGTATGTCTCTCCTCTTTCTGGGACAGGGGTCAGTGTTGCCTGGACAGAAAAGGATAGACATGGTAGGGTACTCCCAGTGATAGAGATGGGGTGGGGGGAGGCAGGTTCATCTAAGAGGGGAGTGGTCCAGAAGACCCTGGCCAAGCCTTGTTGTAAACCTTCCTTTCTGTTTAAAGGCACTCCACTGGAAGTTAAAGTCTGGGCTTGTTGCACAAACATGACTCAAGCCACAAATACTGTTTCCTATGCCATCCTAAAATCAGCCGAGAAAAATGAGACAAATAGAAGTGGAAACACACAAGAACAGAGAGAGCAGGAGCTCACATAGCAGTGATAAGAGCTAGTGATAAATCTTAGAGTGTGAAATAGGAAGTGATCTCACAGAGTGAAGAAAGCAGAAACCCCATGTCCTAAGATAGACCACGAGGGTGACTCGCTCCTGAGAACCAGGAGTACTGAAGGCGAGATGGAACGTGAGACAAGTCAGGTACGGGAGAACTGGAGGGTCTGGTCCCCATTTAATCTGAACAACAGCCCCTCTTATACGCCTCCCAACGAAGGGAGGTTTGTTGGCTACAGAAAGTGTACCAGGACAGACTCTGGCTGAGGGACACCAGGCCCCGGTGGGGGCAGACGTGAGGTGCAGCACACGTGCCAGAGTCCGTCCTCTTTACCCATCCAGACCAGCTGGTCACTGCCCACTAAAGCAGATTGAAGAAGCTTTTCTGGAAGAAAAAGAAAATGACAGGGTCAGGGATTTCTTACTATTATAGCTGGTCTGAAAGAGACACAGCTTCACTGTCTCATTTTTAATCCGTTTGGAAATCAGCGAACATTTGAGGAAAACTTTGAACTCTAAAGACTAAAACTCACCGAAAGATACCACCATCCACACACTGTAACAGAGACGATGCTCCAAAGCCAAAGGGCCAAAGCAGGAAGCAAAAACCACTTTAAAAAACTAAAATAATTATCCTTAAAAATAGAAAATACTAAATTCATGAAGTAAACACGATGCCATTTTTGAAAGGATAGTTAAATAATATGGAAACGTTACATAAAATAGATGGAAGTTCTAAAACTTTTTTCTTTATTGTTAGACTTATTGGGGTGACATCTGTTAGCAAGGATTACATAGGTTTCAGGCATACAATTCTACAGTGCATTGTCACCTTGATGTATAATAAGTTCACCACCTAATGTGACTTCTCTGTCCATCACCTTATATTTAGTTCCCCCCTCCTCTCCCACCCCCTCCCCCTTCTCCCCTCCCCTCCCCACTGGCCCCCACATAAACATTAAACTATTGATTGTGTCCATGGGTTATTTGTTTATTTGTTTTTTCTTTTTGCTTTCAGTTTTATATTCCGCATATGAGTGATGTCATACAGTTCCTTGTTTTTTCTGTCTGGCTTATCTCACTAAGCATGATGATCTCCAGGTCCATCCATGTTGTCCCAAATGGCAATATTTCATCTTTTCTTACAGCTGAGTAATATTCCATTGTGTATATGTACCACAACTTCTTTATCCAGTCATCTGTCGCAGGACACTTTGGTTGTTTCCATGTTTTGGCCACTGTGAACATCGCTGCAATGAACATTGGGGTACATAAGTCTTTGCGGACAAAGGTTTTCAAATTCTTTGGGTAGATCCCCAGAAGGGGGATTGCTGGGTCACATGGTAGCTCCATTCCCAATTTTCTGAGGAACCTCCACACTGCCTTCCACAGTGGTTGTACCAGTTTGCATTCCCACCAGCAGTGTACCCAGAGTTCCTTTTTCTCCACATCCTCTCCAACACTTGTTATTCCTTGTCTTGTTGATAACAGCCATTCTCACAGGTGTGAGGTGGTATCTCATTGTGGTTTTGATTTGCATTTCCCTGATAGCTAATGAGGATGAGCATTTTTTCATATGTCTGCTGGCCATTTGTATTTCTTCGTAGGAGAAGTGGTCTGTTTAGTTCTTCTGCCCACTTTTTAATTGTGTTGTTTGTTTTTTTGTTCTTAAGTCTTATTAGTTCTCTAAAAAATTTAAACAGTGAAAAGATAAAGAACCTGAATAATAGAATAAAAAGACAGAGTGATGGACAATAAAAGAGATAAAAACATAAGTTATCCTGAATGTTGATTGAATTTACTAACCTGGAGTGGCACCAGCATCCTAGTGTTTTTACCTGCCTTAGACTTTGGGAGTCCTGGCAATAATGTGAAAGTAAAACAAATATAAATCAGACTGGCAACATCATGAGATCACTTAGTCACATGTGCCATAGGCTGCTCAGAAGCTACCTTTAAGCTTAAGACACATACAAGTCTCAAGTAGTCTTTCTATGAACAGAGCATTTCACTGACTTCTCTCATATGCAGAAGCTTCTAAACAAAATGCAATCACCACTCATATTCAGGGAACATTTTAAGAGATTTGGAAGGCATCAGTTTGTCCTTGAAATTCTTATTCTTTGCCTCCTTGCTGTCCTTCTGGACTATCAGGACCTTAGGAGTCTCATTATCCTCTCACTTAAGGAGCCAAACTTCTGTGGTCATCCTAGCACTTAGGTATTTCTCCCACTGTTTTAAGAAGCAGATTTGTGTGGATATTACATACATACCAGGACAAAGACGTAAAGTGTCCTAAGGCAAAGGAAGTGGAAGTTACTCACTAAATGGCTCTGTTTAATAGATGAGGAAATTGTGGGTGAAAAGCTGTGACATTTCTTATTTATGACACAGTTATACTTATCTTATTTCTGAACAACAAGCCTAGAAGAATACCTCCCCAGCAAAGGGTTTGGAGTACCTCTCTGAGGAACAGACATATTCCTGTACTACAAAGCCAGCATCTTTCTGGAGAAGGTTCACCATTTGACTTTGTTATATTAATCATTTTCTCTCTCTTGATATATTCTTCTTTTCAATGCACTCTTTTGTATTATAAATTTATTACAGTCAAGCAGATCTTGATTTAAAAAATATAATTTATAGAGATTGCCTCTATTTCCCTTATTTCCAAATTGTTGGAGAATCCATCTACATACATAAGTGTAAGTTCTACCTAGCGTAGACGAGGGCTGTCCAGAAAGTATCCAGCCATGTAATATGAAAAATGGAGCCATTTATGGCTGGCTTTTTCTGTACAACCCTCGTATAACATAATGTAAATTATTCTTTAGTTAGAAATACTAATTATTATTTCTATAAAGAGGTTTATTAAATGTATCCTTTTATCACTCTTAAAAGATTTCAGACTAAAAATAGCATAATTTGATAAAATAAATTTAAATGAAAAGCATTTAAAAAGTTTTAATCCTAAAGTAGTTTTAAATTTTCTTGTGGGAGGAATGTTTATATGTCCAAAGGGTAATGAGAGTCTTTAATTTTTTTTCTTAAATTGTAATATTGAGTCTGTATTGGTTTATCCATGCATTAGACTTCCATAAGCATAAAACTTTAATTATCTGAATAGGGCCCCCAAAGTTAAAAATATTTTAAGAGGCTCACATTATAAATAAGATATGAAGTTTCATAATCTCAATGTGCATATATTAAAATTCCAAGCCTAATCTTTATGCTATCAGACTCCGCAATACACTTTGGCTTGAGAGAAACTTGATAAAATTTCATAACTTTTTTCCCCGTTCATTTCTGTGCCTTATTTAACAACTCCTTTGCACATCAGAAACTTGGCATTGTTCTTTGTATTTCTGAAAAAAATCCTCCCTCCCACAATTGTTCCTTGGGTTAGAAATGCTGATTGTGATTTTTCCAAAAAAGTTTTGTTGACTGTATCTTTTCATAGTTTTCAAAAGATTTCAAAATAAAAATAACATGATTTGATACCATAATTTGAAGATGAGGACAATTTCCAAGTTTCACTCATTGAACAGAAGAAAGACTTTTTTCTTAAGATCGTTAAACATTCGCCAGGGATTTTATTGTTTTCCACTTGGAGGCCGTCAGTCACAGTAAAGCCAGATTTTCCCTGAACTTTTCTGTCTACAAACCATGAATCTGCCTGGGTTCTTACTTACTTAGTCCGTTTTGCAGAATTAAATGACCCCCCTCTGCTGAAAGAGCAGTGCAGATTCTACCATCAGCTGAACCTCAGAACCATCTTTCCTAAGACTGGGGCCAGTTTTGGAAGATCTTAACCATTGAGGTGCCAGAGCGAAAAGGCCGTTAGCCAACTCAAAGCCAACAGCTATTGCAAAAGGATCATTAAAACGATTAAAATACTTTAACTAAAAAATTTAACACTGTGAGATATATGTAGTTACACTCATGTGTGTGGTTGTACTCACACAGAACTAGAAATAGCCTAAATGTCCAGCAATAGAGAACTGTTTATATAAAGTGTCTTATATTCATATATAATAAGCCATCATCAGCCATTAAAATAAAGCCAAGGGATTAACAACTAAAAACAAAAGGAATTAAACACTAAAAATAGTTAAAATCATGAAGAAAAACTTTCTTCTCATATGACCTGTTGTCTAACGTTTTGCAAAGTATATGCCTTACTTTGAAAGAAAATTTAGAAAACAATTTATAACTCAGTGGTTTCTGTGTTTTCATTGGAGCTTTGCTATTTCTTTTGCCTTAGCATAAAAATCGAGAGATTCCTGCCCGGGGAGTGTGATGAAGACCTGCCTAAGAAGAGTAGGAGTGAGAGGCAGACTCTTGCGCATCCTGCAGGGACTACGTCAACCCACCGAGATCCCTCCTCGCTCTGAACTTCCAAACTGAGAAGATTTCAGCCGCACCGATTGGCAAACATTCAGTCTGGTGTTCTTTCCATCATCTGTCACAACTGCCATCTCATTTTCAGTTGGGAAAACCACTAACTCAGACTACATCCAAATAGAAAAATAAAATATAAAAAAAAGGATAATGGAACTGAAAACAAACAAACAAATAAACAAACCCAAAACCCCAGCTCCACTGCTATAAATAGGCTCAGCCCCCTCCAATGGTAGCACATTAGCCTCCCTGATCAGAGACGCAAAGGGTTTCATTCGTCAGGCCAGCTCCTAGGCCCCAGTAAGGCTTTGTAATGACACATGGGACGGTAAGGATTCAAGTGTGACCTCTCCAAACTTCACCAGTGTCTAAGTGTCCAAGTTCAAAACTTCAAGGTCTCCTAGTGCCACGCTCTGGTCACGTTAGGATCTCCTCAATGCCGAAGTCGGAGCCCCTAACTGCACCTGTTCAGATCACTGCACACCTCCTTTGACGGTATGTCTCGTGCACCTTAGTACTCACAATGATGCTTTGCTGAGTACTCATCATAGATACTCAGTAGTTTCATGTAGAGACAGGATAGACAGGCAGGCATTGATGATAAATATTGATCAATCTGAGCTGATATAAGCCTTCTCCTAGGCTAAAAGAATAGTATTTATTTGCATTTGGAGTTTGAAATTGTCCAATAAATGATAATGCTTACTTTAAAACATGTTGGGACCTACTGAAGGAAGTCAAGAAAAAAGAGGTAAAGACATGTTGGAGGACATGAATGGCTGCAAAGTCATTTTAATGATGCACTCCAGATCTAGGCAGACTTACTGCAGGCTCCGTGAGGCAGCCACACCTCAGGGACATCCAAAGGTTTCACTAAAACAGTTCAATTTGGAGAGGACTTCAGGCTCAAGCCCTCTAAATCCCGCTGCCGAGTGATTCTTACTCAGTGGTCGGCACAGAGTGGTTATCTGCACATTTTGAGACATGGCCCTATATTCTATCAGAGAACAGAATTGTTATAATAAGATGCCGAATACTGCAGCTGAACATAGGGTTGTCACTCCTAAAAGCAAAAGTATACACAAAATTTAATAAGCAATTTGTAAAAATAAACTCATCATTACTCGTTGGCAGAGATGTGCATGTGGTCAGTCAAGTTCACAGTGCCCCTCAAAGGGTTTTATTGTACCGAGTGGCCAACCGGACTACTTGGCTGCAAAAGGACAGCATCTGCATCAGGACGTCCCGGGGGCACAGATGTGTGCTTTGGCTGCAGCAGACACTTATATGTCATGCAGCCAGAGTAGGAATACTACATGTCCTACAAATTCGACTGGGTGTTTTGTTGTTTTTCTTGAGAGAATTGATTTTTCAACCTGACAAGTTAGCCATCTTATTTAGAAAACATTAGTTACATAAAGATAAAGTTTTAATTGCTTCAAGATTTTCAAGTGAAAAGGTGGATTTTTAAAACCACTTTTCCCATTCCCCCCATGTACCTGGAAATACCACAGGAAAGCGATGGGTGATGACAAGGACTGAGCTAGGGATCCCTGATAAATGGCAGTAAGGAGTCCTCCCAAACTCAGGCAGCGTCTGTTGTGTTGGTGATGACGCACTTTAATGTTACTTCCGTGCTGAGCACTTTGAGTGCCTCCCATCTCCATGCCTGTCACCGTGGAGGAGTTGCTGAGAGATGAAACTGGGAAAGCCAAAACGGTTCCTTGTCAAAAGCAAAGTATTTTAAATAAAAGATAAAATATTTTTATTATTAGAGACATATTTTAGCAGGCAAAAATCAGGAAACTAACATTTATTGTGTCTAATTCCTACCTTGTGCAAATATGGTTATGATCCATTGGAGACAATGAGGAGTTAAATAGCCCAGGTATTAGGTGGAACAATCAATTACGCTGATTGTAACCCCAGCAATTTGCTGATTTCCTTTCCCCACATAGACATTAGTCATGCCATAGTGGCTAACGTTTAAATTAGCTGGCAGATTTCTCTTCATAATTGTTCCCATTCAAGATAAAATGCTGGCTAATTTCAATAGCAAGGAAGAGCAATTAGAAAATTAAAGAACCTTTCTCTTCATACTTTCAAAGCTCTGTGTTAGTTTACATAATGTTTTATGTTTTGATCAGAGCTAGTAGAGGATGGCTCTATTTTATGAAAGACAAGAGTACATCTAAACTGCCAATGGTTTTGTGAAATCCAGTTCTAAGTTGCATTAATTAATGTCCATTAATAACGTATAAACTTACAGTTAAAAACTTATTGATCTGTACATTTGAGAATCTCTGATTTTTACATTTTTGTCACACAGTGCTCACCTGCTGGACTTCCATTTGACATGAATATGCACGTCTCTAGTGCTGGTGTGGGGTGCTGGGGAAAGGGCATGCAGATTTGATTCCAAACTCGTATCCACTGCAATTATTCTGATCGTCTAGCACCCATTCATGTATGATTCTGTGACCCATCACCACCACCCCAGGGCAATGCCTTTTACCTTTCGTCTCCCCATCATCTTATTCCACGGCCCTTTATAAGATTATGGGTTCCAGTATAGCAGCATGTGCCTACATGTTATTGAACCATTTTCATTTAGACTAATCCCAGGAGAGCCTGTCAACCAGTCAAAGGAAAAGCAGCACAGAACCTTGATCATTCTCTGAGGAGATAACCACTCTGAATTACTGAGAGTAGACATAATACTCATTGGATTTATTTTTGAATAATTACTAAAGGGGGGAGGTAAAATTTCTCACCTTAATATCCCAAGTGTGCATAGAAGACTAACTCCTGATATATAATGCACATTAAGTGCATGTAGCTGATACCATCTTAGATAGTGTCATGGGTAAAAAATAATTCTACCTAGTTTAACATGTCTTATAAGACTAAGAAGACAAGAGTATGAGTTCCTAGAGAAGCAGACATTAAGTCTGAAATAGGACAGAAAATGGACATAGGACTGCAAAACTCTAAGTTTGATCACCATCTTCATATACTTCATTTTCTTTGCTCTCAGTAAAGTCTTTGCCGTTGCCATTCATTCACTCATTCATTCATTCAATAAGTATTTATTAATATGTACCTGAAAATGTGCTAGGTTCTTGGAAATCTAGTGGTAGAAACAAATAGAAATAATGCTTCCTTCATGGAACTTAGATGCCATATTCTTGATTTCCTACCAAGTCTGTGGAGCTCATCTTCAGTTGTGTTTCTTGCCTTTATTTGGTCTCTGTTGTGCCTTCTGTGCCTGATTTTTTTTTTATTCAGAAACCATTCAATCTGCTCGAGGCACATTTTTGAGAAAATATATGAAGAGAAGGGTCAAACAATAGAAAAGAGAGAAAGCAAAGTACACCCATCAATTCTCTGCACCTCTCTTCTTTGGCTTTAGAAATATTTATTTTGCACTTTCTGTGATGGGGGTGAGATTAGCCTGAGCTGTCCTAGGATTTCTGCCCGGATGCAGGGCTAGGGAGCTGTCAGCTTCTCCTCACATGTAAAATCCACTTCTGGTGCTTCCTTTAGCTGTGAAGTACACATTTGTTTAATTTGTTTGTTTCCTTCCTATCTAGTACTAACATTCAGACTAAGCTTTCACTTCTCCAAGATAATTTCAAGTCATTCTTCTTGAATGCAGCAATAACCAATGGACACAAACTGCAGGTAGGAAAGTATAGGCATCTAATTGTTCATCACTGCAGTCCTAGTGCCTAGATGAGTGAATGGCACACAGAAAGTACTCCAAAATCTTTAGTTAATGAATGAAGGAATCGAGCCAGGATTCATCTGTACATAACTACTGAAGTATCACTTAATAACCTCCCACTATCTGGGCTATTAAGTTCCCAGATTCCAATTTATTTTCCATACTATTTATATCCTTCTGTCTCATTCCTAAGTCCTTTTTTATTTTGTGTAACAAAACCTATAATATACAAATTTAGCTACTAGCTGGATTCTTCTGCCTGTGTTGCCTCTACTAACTGTGACCATTGTGTTTCTGTTGTTGTTTCTTATTTTTTTTCTCTGTGAAGTCTCTCTATTCTGCTGGGCTTTCCCATAATTTGTTACTCTCTTATTTAGTTTCTCCTAGTGATATCTACAGTTAAGCCATCAGCAAATAACCCTTCAGAATTAAACCTCTATACATATGCTATATACACAGTATATTACCCCATAGATACAATATGCAAAATCAAATGAGGGAGGGTGAGGTATAGAGAATATTTGTTCACCATCAGAGTACTGCAGACTGACATATGTCTCTTCTCCAATCAAGAGTGGTGGGAGGTGGTGTCACAGTGGCATTCATCTGGCCCCATGACCCCACAAAACCCTAAGTATGACCTAGACCGACTCATACCTTTGTTCCACACATACAGGTGGCATCTCTGCCCAGTGCCCCTGCAAGTAGAAAGGGACATTACTAGGCACCTCCTCCCAGAGAAGAGCAAATGCCTAATGCACCTGATGGTGGTGGGCAATGGGTTTAAATGGAAAAATAGACCACCTCGGGTGTATTCTGACCACTTTGATTTTTAGTAACAATATATAAAATATATTTTCTTCTACAAACTTCATGTGTGGTTCTTTTGTTCACTCTCATAGCCATAAGGGTAATTTTCCTCTGAATATAAGCACTTGTAAATACCAAAGAATTAAAAAATTTTTTGTTGTTGTTGCTAATAGAAATTTCTTGAAAATCTTTAAATTAAATAAAGGATAAGAAATCAAGTACCCCACTCTTTTAAAAGTTTTCCATTGGCTTTCTTCCCAAGACCAAAAATCTTGAGTCCAGCACAGTAACTTATTCTATCTGTAAAAATTTCAGCATGTACTGCCAAATGATTGGAGGTGCTGTCTCAAACATCATCTCACCTGAGTAAAATTAACAGTAATTATATATATAATTAAATATTCTCTATTCTTACTTTCTAAATTGCCTTATAAATGCTATGCAACTTTGTTCACAATTTGAATCAAATTCCCAATGAAGTCCGTATATTAAATGGGTTGATACTTGCCTTAGATCTCCTTTAGTACATAGTTTCTCTGTCCCACTCCATTCTAACACTTTTTATAGAAAAAAATGGAGCATTTGTTTTGTAAAAATTTTCAACCTTCTGGATTTTGCTAACATTCCACTGAGAACACATCAAGTTTTAAGTTTTTGTCTGTTTGTTTTTAGAAAATAATTTCCTGAGTCGGATGTCTATATATGCAATTTTTAAATTTTCTCTAAATCTATGTCCTCTAGAGTCATCCTAGTATAGTTTTAGAAATTTAATAAATCATTGCTGGATTAAATATTTTCAGGAGGCTAAAATATTTAACATTCCTACTAGAACCTTTCTTTCTCTTAGGAATGTGCATAGGAAGCAGCATTATGTATGTGGCATGGCTTTAATGCACACCCCCAATTTTCCTGTTACTCTGCCTTTGCATTTTAATATCCCATTTGAAAGACAGACTGTGGGTCATGAATTAAAGTGCAAGTTGAAATGTGATAAGTTGTTCCATTTACTCACAATATATTCCCTTGTCCCAAATGGTTTCCTTTATCCCTTTTATTCCAAAAATACACATCTTAGCTTTTCCATTTTCTGTGAGTATATCCTGACCAAATACTTGTGGCTTCCCATCTGAAAGTACTCACAACTTCAACTAGAATTGAGTCAATTTAAAGGCAAAATTTAATCATGTATTTATAGAGTACTTTTATCCAGACCTCAAAAATTATTGCTCTGGTGCATGCAATGTTCCTAAGGAAAACACAAAGAGTCTGCCAAAACTTGGCTTTTGTATGTGCCTAAGTTAACTGTGGGAGTCACAAAGACCAAAATTTTTTATTCATCAAGAGACCAATCTGTGTGGCTGAAACACTTCCTGGGCATGAAAATCTCATTTCAATTGCTGGTTGAATCCACCCACTTTCCCTTAGCAGCACTTTAAATGGTGTTTTTGGACTCTAGATCATATAAAACTTGTGGCTAATTAAAAATGAATTGCCTCACATCATGTATTTGATATAAATTTAAAGATAGCATCTGGTTCTCGTGTTAACTTTAACGTCTTCTGAGTAAGTTTGGTCAGTCCCTCCTGGCAGTATTTTCTTTGCCATCTTTCTCTGCTTCATCCAACACATCTCCATGCTGGGACAGATGCCACACTATTTTTGCAACATCTTATAACAAAATTACCCTTTCTTTGTGTGGAAACTCACCCACTAATTTGAGAGAAGTCTTAGGTTCTCTGGAATTTCTCAGGCCTGAAGGAGGCTTCTTCAATGGCTCTTCAGTATTTTGCTGCTTGAGTTTCTATCTCCCACTTCACAAGTCAGTGCTCTCCTCTCCCGTGCACACATTATCAAATACGCCTTTTGTAGCTGCCCAGAACTGTCTTAGGAGAGGAGAATGGGGTGGGGTCGGGGGAGGGGGGAGTGAAGGGGAAAGGTGTGGTTATTTTCAATTTTTGTAGGCAAAGGTTAACTTCCTGGTTAAGCTTTCCTTCAAGATGCATGACCCTGATAGGTAAGACAAATGAAACAAAAATTTAATAATAATTGAGGAGTGTGGCAATGGGTACTCTCCTAGTCTACACAGAAACCATATTCAGACTAGCTAGTCCTTCAGTTAGTGCTGCGGATGGAATCAGCCCCACATGCAAGCCCTTCATAGAATCCACTATCAACTTTGTGTTGTCCACTGAATGGTCAGTATGGGAGCTAAGAGAGTAGATCTTAATATTCTCATCACAAAAAATAGATGGTAGTTAGGTGACTTGATGGAGGTGTTAGCTAACTCTATGATGATAATCATTTGCAGTACATATGCGTATTAAATCAACAGTTATACACCTTCAACTTACACAATATTATAAGTCAAATATTTATCAATAAACCTGAAAAAAACCAGGGGAAAAAATGAAAGCAGCCTCTAAAATAACAATAAAATATGGCAATTGCCAATTGCCTATTTGGGTGAGTTAGACTAATTTGAGAATGATAACTTTTAGTGCAAGCTGGATAAAAAGGGCAGGATCAAATGAGCAATTGAAACGTTCACATATTTCACCCAAGTAAGACACCCATGTGGAAATGGCAGTCTTGTTTGACCTTACAATAGGCTGCCTAAGAATCCCAAATCTATTTAAAAATTCTGGATGTTCTCAGTTTTATCCAAATAGAGAATAAAACCAGTAGTCTTTTAATTGGTTTGAATTTTCAGTTCACACAGTAGAGGGTCACATTCATTCAATATCCTCCTCTTTATATACCTGAAAGCATAGCAATGGCTCTTCTAAGCTGTCATAGTGCCTAAGGTTAAGCCTCTTGTTGTATTTTATGACTAACGAAGTACTGTAACAAGAAAGAGACAGTAGCATTGTCTGAGCATTCTGGGCTCATGAAGGTAACTGCTCAAGGCTCACTTCTTGATGCCCAGGAAGCCAATGTAGCTTGCTTGCTTTGTCTAACTTTGAAAGTGTGTGTTCACTTCAATCTAGGAGGAATTTCTCTTGCTAGCCTAAAAAATATTTGTATCTGTCTTGGCACTGAATTGGGTATTGGATTACAGAGAAAGTAGAAATCTGATAAAAACAATGCAATGTGCTAAATCCTTGTAAAACACTAAATGATGAGAAGTAGCCAATGGGCTTTGTAATCCATGCCTCACTGAACAACACAAAGAACATGAATACTCTTGATTCAGAGATATTTGACAATTTAACTTTATATATTAACTGATAAGCCTTATATTTGTTTCAGGAGAAAAAAAAGCAGAGAAATAACAGGCAGGTGGTACCTAGGGAAATAAACAGTGTTTTAAAAAAAGATGTCTGAAAGAAGATGATTACAAAAGAAATGTTTGTATTTCTTGTCGAGATCATTGAATCCAAAATGTGGATTCAATGAACTGTAAAAAAAAATAGAAATACTTCCAATGGAATTGAAACAACAGCTTCTTATTGCCTTGAAGCTTCAACCGTGTGTTTCCCAAAGACGTCTGATAAACCATGCAATGGCTGAGCCTTCATTTGAAACAAAAATGGCAGTGCATTTTTTATGGTATCAAAAATTGGCATTACTGTCAAATGGCCCTCAAAGACAAGGGATGGGAGGTTTCAATACTGCAAACAGAGTTAAAAGAAAAATTAATTGATGGCAAGAAGAAAACATTTGCTCATCACCTTCATTCTTGGGATATATCATAAACAACATGAAGCTTCTGAGTCCAGAAAAGAACCCTGTCTTGTTAGAACTATTATCTAGAATCATAAAAACGTCTATTTTCTTTCCCTTTTATTATCCCACAGTCTTTATTCAACTCTTGTTTAAGCGCTATAGATTCAGCTCTAAGATACTAATGGAAAGACCACTTTTCATACATGATTTTAGAAGATTAGTAGAAAAAGTTACCCCCGCCAACACAAACACACACCAGTCCAGCATGAGAGGAATGGTAATTTGCAAGGAACTCCACCTCAAACAAAAAAACTGCTTATCCAAGACAGAATCAAACTGTGTGCTCCAACTGCCATTAGTGATTTTAGTGTAAATACTAAAAGCTTAGGAAACAGGGAACTAAAGAGAGAAGCATTTTCTTATTTGTTTGAATGGTGAAATTTCTGACTGAAGTTAAAAGCATGCGAACGACTTCAGGTGGAGAGAGCTGGAGAAAGAGAATAATCAGTGACCTCTGCAGCGGTAAGGCTAATGCACCTTAGCTCAATGGTGACTCCATGCCAGTTAAATGATAGGTCCTTAGGGAGCCTCTCAGGATAACAGTTCAGGCTGTTTCACCTTTCTTCCTGAGACCAAACATCCCCAGACGAGGGGCTGAAAACCCTGCATTTGCGGCCTACTATACGTTCACAGTTCCCTAAGGTCAACCCATGGGAAAACAAGCACACCTCTTGGGCTTCCTTTCTTTCTATCCTTCTCTCCCTTTGCGTGTTCTAATGCATGACAATAATCAGTAGCTTTTGGAAACTACACGTGCCCCAGCCACTCCTCCGGAAATTATGATTCCAAATTCCCTGGACCACACTAACGTGCATCCTCCATCTGAGGAGCACAACCCAGCCAAAATGGGGGAAGAGAGCAGACCGCACCCACCTTAGGTAGTAGAGCCACTGCTGGGCCTTGAGATCCTACAGCCTCTGCTGCCCCCTGGTGGTAACTATTAAACTTACCTTACCCCCCTGCGCCCCGCCCAGAGTCAGTTCTCTGAAATAAAACAATATATATTGAGAATCAGCTGTGTGGAAAATATTGTGTAGGGGGCTGTCACACATGTCATGTGACATGTTTCTTCATTCGTATTTTCACATTAAAAAAATAGTCATCCTCCTTGAAAGACAACGCCAAAGACCTAACCAAACGCATAAATCAAATGCCACAAAAAAGTTGGTCAGAAACCCAGAGTAAGCAGGACTAACCAGTTCTATTATCAGAGATTTAAAACAAACACTTTACAGCGAATCCATGTAAATATCGTTAAAATAAAATGATTCATATTATTTTCATATAAATAATAGTTTCCTCTTTTGAAACCACATACAATTGAATTGGTTAAATTCTTTAAGTAAAAGTTTGTTTCACTGCTTCTAACCAATGAAAAGTAAATATATTAGTGGGAACTGAACTAAAAAGGATGAAATCTAAGCCCCCTTTCAAGTGTCTGATCTTTTCATCAACGATTCCTTGTGCATCAATGTTAACAAAACAAAACAAAAAAAGAAATTATAAGTGAATTGCAAATTGTTTCTCCTTAAGCACCTCCCCAAAAATGTCCCTGAATTGCTAATCTCCACTTCCTGAATTTGAAGGCCTTGGCATATTTTTCAACTTATCTAATATGTCTTTTCCTTTGACTTGGAGTCCACTAAAGAATCATTTTTGTCATCATGGTGTTTCATTTAAAGAAACATTTACTAATAAGATTATTTTCACTGTGTGGGCAGACATCTCTTCCCAATTCAATTTCTGGAAGCCAAGCAGAAGTGCAAGCAACTTACGATTATTGGACAGTTCTTTGTCTTTGTTTCCACTGGTAGCAACAGCCTTCTTAAATGTTTAACTCTTTAAATGAATTAATGATATCTTTAATTTATGTTCATGTCTAATCTAATCCTTCCAAACTGAGATAATTTCTAGTCGAAGACTTCTCCACAGCTATTTTGTAGGACAAGGTGCTATGTATATTGTTTTTATGTGACTGCATGTCATAAATATAGAAACTACCTTTTAATGGATCTAAATCTGTCTTTCTTTGAATCTGGTGGATTCAATATGCACACAGGGCCATGCAGGTATTTTTTTCACTGTAATGAACTGTACTGAAATCTGAGGAGTTATGATATACAGCCTTGGACTGGAAGGAGGTACTTTGGACACATGAATGCCTCTAGGATGCTGAAAATTTCTATTTATTTTATTGCCTCTCTTGGAAGTTCTAAAAGTTTTGGGGAATTTAAAAACTGCCCTACAAACTTCTTAGAAATCTCAATATTTATGACTGCTAAGAACTAAAATAGCTAGACCTTCGAAAACACACAGACACTAAGAATAGATCACTTAGAGTTGGAACCAATAAGTAAGACTGACACTGACTCAGGCAAATAAAAAGCCGCTAAATTTCTGACTGCACAAGTTAAGGATCAAGTTTCCCCAGGCGCCAAACAGATGAACTGTTATTTTTACTTTCTGACTCTCAATATAAGTATATTTTCAGGACCAACTTTTTCTTTATGTAATGAATGAGCTTACAGGTCCTTTTTCCTAGAAGGCTCTCTCCTCTCCCAGTCTCCCCTGATTCACCTGCGAACCCCCTTCCCGCCACCATTCCACCCACTTGATAAATTTCTAATCATTTATATGACTCAGCTGAAACACACACCTCATCTGTGAATGGCTCGCTAATCTAAACCGAATTATTTGTCATTGGATTTTGGGAAACTTGGTCGGACTGGACTAAATAACGAGAGCTGTTCACTTTTCTATCATCCCCATTAGACTAATAAGCAACTTGGTGGCTCAGATTTCATTTAATTTTTGTATTTCCAGCACCAGGAATTGTGCCTGACACATAACCAGAGCTAAATGTTTTTTTGGTTGAATTGAATATAGAGAGCAAGCACACCATGAAGACAGAGTCTATTTCCTTTACATATAAAATTAGATTATTTCTATGGAGCTTAAGCATTATTGTGAGAAGGAAATATGGCCCTGGTTTACTTTTACAACTTTAATTTTGGGAATATTTTTGTTTATGCAAGTATTCGCCTCTATTGTCAAATTATAGCTGAAACAATTTCTGTTATCTGTGGTTGATACACAAAACAACTTCTGATAACAAAGTGAATTAAATAGAGTTAAGTAGTTTTTTATTATTTTATTTGTAATATGTGTAACCCCAATGAACAGCTTCCTATTGTTTCTACTAAACTTAATTCTCAGAACTTATCTTCTTAAATGTGGTGCCTTAATTACAGTGAATGTGCAAACCTTTATTAACTGTTCAAGATTAAGGCAATAGAAAAGAGTAGCTTGGATAAATTAATTCATTGCTACCAAATCTATACAGCAAAGTCTTCCTTACTCGACTGATTCTTTGTTAGATAAAAGTCCTCAGTACTAAGTCTTAGAAATTTCGATTGATGTCTTGAGTGTACTACCATCTACTGTACAAAATTCCTGTGGGTCAGAGCCCAGGGATCTCACATTCAAGTCTTGCTTGCCTGCCTAGATGCTCACTCTCATTAAAGAAAGGAAGGACAGAAGGTAGATTGAAATCAACTCCACTACAGCACAGGTTGTAAAATGTGACCATTCTACTTTTACGATCCTGATGTCCATCTTCCTTCACAGAGCTGGAAATTGAGGAGACCTAACCCAAGATCTGGCGTAGAAGATGTAGCAGCACGGGGCAAGGGGCTCACAGAATATTTGTCAGAGGGCCGTTCGGCTTTCATTAGTAGTAAAGCCTTTACTTTCTCTTACGGTGGCAATTAGCTGGGACCACCATTTCCTCCGTCCGTAGACCTCAGGTTGACACTGTTTCAAAGTCACGTAGACAGCCCAAATGGGAAGTCATGGCCTGTGCTCCAGGAGTTAAACTGATTCTCTCTCCTGGACTGGGGGACTTGGAATAGTAAATCATGGGGGACTAAAGTTCCCTTGCACCGAGTAATATTAAGAGCTGTACATCAGAGAGATGGTCCATTTTCCTCTAGGGAGATATTTGCATTGTTTCTTTTCTTTTTTGCCTTTATGAAAAGGGTCAGTGTATGTGTTTATGAAGGTTTTCATCACAATATATCTCCAAGTCTGTGACTTAAATAACAGAAGTTAATTTTCTCAAAGTTCTGAAGGCTGTAAGTCCAAGATCAAGGTGTCTTCAGATATAATTTCTCTTGAGCCCTCTCTCCTTGGCTTGCAGATGGCTGCCTACTTGCTGAATCCTCAGATGGCTTTTTCTCGTGTATATGCATCCCTGGTGTCTCTCCTGTGTCCTAATCTCCTCTTCTTACAAGGGCATCAGTTAAGTCAAATTAGAGGTCACCCTAATAGCCTCATTTTCATTTAAGTATCTTTTAAAGGCCTTACCTCCAAATACAGTCACCTTCTGACGGCCGAGGGATTAGGGCTTCAACGTATGACTACTGGGTAGGTCCTGGGGAATCAGCCACGTGGCGAGCTGCTGGGAACTTAACTCTCCACTTTTAGTCCCCAATCCCTGGTCCTTACTCTCAGGGCATTATACCAGACAGATCCACATTTCTAGGGAAATTTTAAGGATTTATTCCAAAAAGTCGCCAGGAACTTCCATTTACAACTTTGAAAACACTTAAACATCCATGTGTACCATTATTTCATACAAAGAGCTCAGGGACCCCCCCACCCCATTAACACACCACCAATTGATTGTCCAACTTGGAGTGGGAAAGACGGCATGACCGGGGGCCATCACTGAGGTGTGGTGAAGATTCCGTACCTCGGGGTACACATCAAAGTGCACACCGAGAAAGCTCAAATAAGTTCAATGCAGAGTCTATTTTGTATTATCAGGCTGCCTCTTGCAGGAGAATGAAGTGTTCAAAAATTTGAGAGATTTGGTAAGATTTTAGGCTTATTTTCAAAAGCAAATTACCATGACCATCTGCTTTGAAATCTGTGTGAACACTCAGAAACATGATTTGAGCTAATATATTCTCGTTTCCAAGTTCTCCTAGTGAAGAGAGGCTACTTATACATCTTATTTTCTTGCATATATAGAACACAGTCTTGGCTTTTTGTAAGAAGTCCTGGGCAATTTTCAGAAAAAGAAAAAAGCTAGTTAAGATAATTTTTGCAAAAGAGGTCTCCTCATTAGTAACCAGACTCACTGCAGTGCTTATTTATGTCTGTCTTCTGAGTGATTGGAACAGAATTCCAACCTAATACCATTTCTGCTTTCAAAGTACTCTATCTTCTAGACCTCATTTAGCATGAGGATAGAGAAACACAGATAAATGTCTTATCAAGCGAAAAAGTAATTTCGTGTTCTTGCAGTTCTTTTCTCTGTTCAAATGCTAGATGCCCTTTCATCTTCGACAAATGATTTTCACTTAATCTGCAAAAAACTAGTTCATTCTTTCTAACCACATTATTATATTTTGAGTGAATTATCCCAGAACAATTAAGAGCTGTGCTCATGTGACACACTTATCTTTGGCTGTTTGTTTCAGAATGTGAATCAGCTGGGCCCTGCACCGTGTCCTGGGGCAGGGGAGGGGCTCTCACACAGCTGGAGGCAGGGCAGGAGGGCTGTGTGATGACACGGTCGCCTTTGGAAACGACGTTCTCCACTATAGTTCAGTGAGCTAATAATAATGCATTATTTTGTTAAAGGCCAGTTGTTACGATCCCTCAGCAAAATATCCTATCGTGTCAACTACGCTATTATCCTGACACTTTGGATAAATGAAGACAAATTCCATAGTAACATCGCATTTTGTTACGCATTAGGTGCGTCTGCTTTCCTTTAGACGTTTTGTATTTTATAACAGACAACCTCCCAAAGGAAGGGTGCGTTTAGAGCCAGACAGTCATGGAATTGAATCCTTACTCTCTGCTTTACAAATGGTATGACTTTAGAGAATATAATTTGCCTAACTCATAACTTCTTCATCTACAGAATGGAGATGTGTGGAGCTTATTAGTGATGTAAGTAGTGTGGCCAGCTCAGGGTTTATGCAAGGACATGCTCAAAAAAACAAGACATCATCATCATTAGAAAGCTTAACCTACATTTAGGTTTTTGTTCCAGAATTCCATTACAGCATGGCAACAAATAAATACAACCAACAAGGCTCAGTGCTTACTGTTTCATGGGCTCACTTGTTATTGGGTAAGTAAAAGTTCCCTTTTCAACTTTCCTTCACAGAAGACTTGAGCAATATAGCTACGTAGAGACCACTTTCTATGGTCCTTTGAAAAAACTCTTTGCCTACTTCTTCAGACTTTCTCTGATGCCTACGGCATGGTGGCATCTGAAGCACTGGGATACCCTTTTCTGAGATTTCACAGATGCCTGCAGTGAAGGCAACACTGAAGGACACACGTGAAGTCAGCTGTCCCAGCACAGAGAACAAGTCACGTTTTTATACTCCTGACCAGAACACTAATCTGGTTCTCTTCTCACTGCTAAGTGACATAGGAATTTTCTGTTCACCCTAGTAAAACAGAGAAGGTTCTGTATATTAAGTCACTAACGCATACTTAATAAATGCCTGCGATGTGTCAGAAACTGAATTAAACACCGAAAACATGAACTTAGACATGCTTTCTTTTCTCTCAGAGTGTAGTGGAGAAGAGGCACACACTAAGAGATAATTAGAGATTTCCAGTTTGGACAAGAAGGTGTAGATGCATTTCTCCAAGTGCAACTACAAACCCTGGAAATAACGCAAGAAGAAGTGGAAGGAGAACCTGGACAGTGGGAAGAGGAGGGCAAATGGGTTAGTGATACCACAGTCGAAGGGATCGCATAGTGGCAGTGGTCTTACAGCCACCTACCCAACAGCGAAGCACTGACCGGGCCCCTCGTGTCAGATCTCCCATCTGGCACCTGAAGGCAGCTCACATCAGCTACTTTCTCCCTTGGATCAGTCAGGAGTCCTGCTGGTGACACCAGGCCAGCAAGGCAATGTACACAAGAGGGACAGACAAGGCCCATACTGGAAATGAACAGGCCAGGAAAGGGTCTTCTTCCTCATTGGGTCTGAGACTCTCTTTCACCATGTAGGGAAACTAGGTGTCACCAAAGTCAGGGAGTCACAGCAAGCTGCTGGCTGAGAAATCTCTTTATCTCTGCAGATCGGACACTCCCCTCTGTCACCAAGAGACAGGGTGAGAGGGCAGCCGTGGTACAAGGATCCAGCTACAATAAGAATCTCCCCACAAACACTCTTTTTACCCTTAGGAAAGGGGGAGATCTCACCACTCAGAGGCACCAGGCAGCCCAGGTTTGGGGGACTCCTTGCTCTTCCTCAGTAGCACAGAGAGAGAGTCCAGTAGGAGCCCCAGTGGCACTAGGGAAACCAAGGAGATAAAAATAGCTCTGTAAAGGCTCTAGAAATCACATTGTCCAAAAGAAAAAAAACCAAAACAAACCATGAAAAAGGAAGCACACCTACATAAGGAAGCCTGTATAAAATCCCACCAGGACAGGGTTTGGAGCTGCTGGGGGGTGGACACAAGGGGAGAGAGCAGAGGGGTGAGCTCCGAGAGCGTGGAGGCTCCGGGCTCTTTCTCGGTGCTTCTGCCCTGCACATCTGATCCATCTGGCTGTCCCACGGTTACATCCTTTCACAATGAACCAGGAATCTAGTAAAGACATTGTTACCCTGAGCGCTTTGAGCCACTGTAGCCAGCGGGTTGTGGCAACCTCTGATTCAGAAGCACCAGCAACACCCTTTGGCGTTGTGACTGGCCTTTGGCGTGTGACGTGGGATGGAGCCTCCAACCTGTGAGATCGGATGTTGGCTCTGAGTCTGCGGGGTCAGAAGGGGGCTGAACTGTAGCCCACCTGGAGGGATGCTTGGTGGTATGGGTGGAAACCCCCCGGTCAGGATGGGGTACACTATCACACACAGAAATCAGAAGAGCCACTCAGTTCTCTGGTTGTAGCTGTGGTGACACTGTAGAGCAGGCGTGTCCAACCTGCGGCCTCGGACACGTTGGGACGCGGCCCAACACGAACTCTTAAAGCATTACGAGATTCTTTTGTGGCCTTTTAATTTGAGCTCATCAGCTGTCGTTAGTGTTGGTGTGTTTTCTGTGGGGCCCAGGACCATTCTTCCAGTGCGGCTCAGGGAAGCCAAAAGGTGGGCCACCGCCGGTTTGGAGCCAAGCATCCGTGTTCAGCAATTAGACAACTTAAAAAAAACAAAAACCATTTTTCCTCTTATTTTACCAGGAAGCAACAGGGGAAATGATAATACTGTGAAATCCTGCCAACCCCAGAGGGAAGTGCAGAAAGCAAAGGACTAAGAAAAGGTACGATGCACACGATACCAAAATAAGGGGGTTGTTCATGGCACCAACGACCGCCTCTGCTTGGGCCGCAATCGCCCCGGCTACAAGGTGCACGAGAAGATCTCAATAGTCCGTCAGAGCAAATGATAAACATACAAATTAACCCTCAACGGGTTTGTCACCGTCAGTGAGCGTGAATATTTCAGTTTCTGGATGCACCGTGTACAGGCAGATCCATGGCATCTTAGAAAACACAGCTGATCCCTGAAAAACTGTCTCAGTCTAAAGTGACAGAGGTGAGAGGAGCTGCCGTTTTTGGAAAAAATAGAAATCTGTAAAAGCAACCCTCGACTAGTTTTGTAAAAATGATTCAAAACTACAGAAGGGTGTAAGGTGACACTGCCCCTGGCCCTCCCTCCCCACTCAGTTGTTATTCCTCAGGTTTAACCCTATTAACAGTTTCATGTTTCCATGTTCAGAAAAAATACCTGTACACGTTACATATAAATGATCCTTGTATTTACACAAAAGTGTGTGATTTGCAATTTTCTTTTAATTTTTATTGACTAATGCATTGGTGAATTTTCTATTTAAGTAACTAAATCAACCCATTCCTAATGACAGTTGCAAAATAGCACAATGAATGGATATTATTAGTATTTTTCCTATTCATGAACATTTGTATTTGTGTTTTTCTGTATTTGGGCCTCAATGAACATCGTTGCATGCAAATAAAACTGTTAGAAATAGGAGGGCTGTTAGAAATATGAGGGAAGAAATCCAGCCATAAATGCCTCTGTTTTTCACATTTCATGGCTGGGTACTTTCCGAACAGCCACGTATTCCAGTGATTCTTGATCACATGAAATCCTGATACTTTCAGGATTTCAACACAGTTTGAGAGAATTTGATTATTCTAGCCAATGCTGGCTATTGCACAACATTTTAGAGTTCCCAATAAGATAGAATAAATGGCGTCTCATTGTTATTTAAATTTGCATATATAGTTATGAGTGAATTTTAGTATTTTACCACATGGCTGGCTATTCACTATTTGTAATTTTTTTTAACCGTTGCTTTCAAGTCTTGGCTCATTTTTCTACTTTGAAAACTTTGTGACATTTGCCTGGAATGTATTTTATATTTTGCATACATTTTTCATACTTGTCATTTTTCTTGTGACATGGTGAATTTTTTTTTACAATACAAAAGTTTAACTATTTTATGTGGCCCAATTTATGACTTTACCTCTCAGTTTTTGAGTTAGGAAAAGTCTTTTCCACTCCAAAGTTTTTAAGAAGTTAAACTATTTCTTCTGGTGCTTTTAGAAATTATTTTTATATTTAAATGCTTATATAGCTATTATTTATTTTATAATAAAGTTTCTAGTAGGGATTCAGTTTTACTTCTTTTAAAAGATCTACCCTCCTGGCCCCACAAAACTTGGAGTAATCTCTCATATCCTCACTCAACTTAAATATCCTCTTTACTAATTTCTTGATTATATATATGACTCAATTTCTGACTTCCTTTCAGTTTCCTTTATCTGAAAGCAATGGTACCAAATTATTTTTGTGTAATTTCATAATACCTTTAAACCAATAAAAATGACTTTCTGCTATTCAATTTTCTACATCACAATATTCCAAGATATTCTTACATGCTGATTATTTTATATAAATTTCTGGCAAGCTAAAAGAATCTGTTGTTACTTTAACTGATATAGTAGTGTGTGAAGTGTACAGACATATGCAGAAGATGCTGTGGGAATTCAGAGGAGACGGTGCCCATCTCTGCAAAATAAGTTTCCTAATAAAATGCCCCGTTTGCTCTGGATATTAAGACTAGTGGGGTGTCTAGGGCAATAAAAGAGGAAAGGGCTTTGCAAAGAGAAGGAAGGGGAAATGTAAAGTCAGGGCAGAGAAAGGAGAAGGCACGGATGAGGATGCTCCTGCAGAAATCTCAGTTTGGCTGGGGTGGAGATGCACGCAAGGAGGTAAGACTTTGCTTACAGGAGAAATGTCTGGGCTACAAACGAGTATGTACAGTCAAGGGTCTTTCATTTCAAGTTAAAGAATTTAGAATAGATGAAATGCGTTTTTTATTGAATGGTAATTTGGGTAGCTGTGAAGAAGTTTACCCAAAATGGGGAGAGCAAAGTGGCTGAGAGTGCCAGCGAAGAGAAGGACGACCAGGTTTGCACAGAGAATCTCACATCCTCACAGCACGTTCTGGGGGGAGCAAAGCCCCTAACGTAAGGAAGGTTCTCATTAAATAGTGAATGAATTCATGTAAAAAATAAATGAAATACCAAGGGGTTTTTTTGAAGTCAGGTATTTCCAGGAGTGCATAATGTGTAATAGTTTAATCTCAAAGTTTCAACCACTCAAAATTTCAACCTACAAATGTGGTGGTGTAGTGTTTTTCCTAATGAGCATGGTAACGTTAAGGAATGAGAATCTAGAACATTGCTCTTTTGTAAAACACAGCAGTAATCAAGTAAATGAATGAATGTTCCAAAGAAATTGGGACAGTGCTTTCCATAGACTAAGAGCTATATACCTGATAACAACTGTTTAAGTAAATAATGATGTTTTGGATGCAAGGCCCTAAATAAAAATTATAAAGTGGTCAATGTTTAAATCAGACTTCAATTCCCTCCTTCTAACTTCCTCTCGAGTTGTCTCCTGCATTTACCTCATCCCTTCTTTCTAATTTTCAAAGGCCTCCATTAATCTGCATTGTTTTCCAAACCAACTCACAGCAAAAGATAAATTTACTGCAGGAGTACACACAGGATCAGAGGAAGGTGGAGCTTGTGTCGCTTGACACATGAAGGGAAGCTGCGTGCAGCGGGACCGTAGTGAGCACGAAGCAGGATGACTGGCGATGGGCAGGGCTCAGGTCCTGCCATATGTGTTGGCCACTTTTCAACAGCTTAGACTTTATTTTAAGAGCAATGAGAAGCCATAAAATGGATTTAACAAGAGAATTAAATGCTTAGACTTTCATTTTAAAGTGACCCTTCCAGTTCACAGTGGAGAACAGATTTGAAGGATTCCAGAGGGACTGTGGGGTAGCTATACCTGTGGTTAAAGTAAGAGATGATGGTTTAGACAACAGGAGTGGAAATGGAGAAGGTCAGCAAGAGGTAGAATTGGGGATTAAAAGTATGTAGTAGATGTGGCATCATGGAGGTTAGCGATGCTCAAAGCTGGGACCGGCCTTTTCCTTTAACAGGGCACGTGATTAAAAGAATACATGGAACTGAAATCAAAGACATCCTTGGGCTGAAACTCCAAGTATTGATGAGCAGGATATGTAGATAAGCAATGTGCTGTGAGACCATGCAGATTTGATATTAGCTGCAATGAAACATCCATCAAGAGTCATGTAGGGTCTTCAATTCTGTGTTTTCAGTGACAGGCTGCAATCACACCATGTTGGGGGCTCTCGATTTGTGAGCTCAATTGTCTTTGACAGCTTTTGGCCCAACAGTGTTTGGTTCCAGCTGTGGCGTACTTAAGAAGCTGGACTGAAGAGCCTGCTGCTGGTATAGATGTTTCCCAGGATACATTCACCAACATCTGTACCAAATTATGCAGAATTTTTAACTCAGTTGTCATGTCTGATCTTGTAAATATACAATTGAGTTCTTATCTGCAAGAGATAAACCTGAAATTGAATCTGCAATGCCATCTTAAAGGGAATGCTTGTACACTTTCTGTCACTATAAAAAAAAATTGTGGGAATTTACCTGGAATTTAAATCACTCCCCACTTTATGTGGGTTGTTGACACCAAACACCTTCTATGAGAGTAAAGAATTCAAATTCACCAGATTCCGCCATCCATGTGCATTACAGCTAGGGTCATTTAAAATTCTAGCCTGGCACTGCCACAAAAATGCCAGCTCTTTTCTTTCCTAACACAAGTCCTTTCTGAATACCATCTCTAACTGTTCATAGTAATCTTCCCCTGATTCCTACACACAGCTGGCAAAGGACATAAACAAAAGGCTCGTAGAAATGCAGACACATTTCGAAATATAAGACTTCACAGGGTCCAAACTTAGAGGAAGAGTTCAGTCCTGTATTTTAAGAAGACTATAGGTATAACTTTTGATAAAATACAATGCTAATAAAGAAAAATGCAGTTTGGAGAAGGAGAAATTATTTCACATGAAACGTCTATAACATTATTCGATGCTTCAATTCAAAAGCTTTAATCTCACACTAAAGGACCTATCAAGATAATGAAGCATACTTAGTAAGAATAGCTAGCACTGTCGTCATGTACGTGCCACACGTGATTTCAGTACTTTACGTGCACTGAGTCTAAATCTTTCTAATAACTGTATAAAGTAGGTATCGCTGTCTATTTCTTAAGAAGAGAAACTGAGATACAGAAAGTTGAAGTATCTTGCCCAGGTTAGCAGAGCTAAAAAGGGGCAGAGACAGGCTCCAAATCCTAATAACCTTGCCTCAAGTCTATATTCCCAAACCCTTGGAATAAGAATCCTCTAAAAATATAAGGAAGCAAACAGGCCACTAAATGTCCCCTTTACTTGCGTGAGTTTTCCTGCACAGGCTCTTCACACTCATACATGATCAACGTTAACAGCTGAGGGTAGGAGAAGGTCAGAAACAGCCTACAGTAGCCTGTGCTTGAAAGCAGGACCTGGAAGACCTGGTGTGACTATCGACCGATGTTTCATTTCAACCAATATCAAATCTACGTGGCCTCACCAATCAGCAGACTAGAAAAGTCAAACTTTGTCACCTAGAATGCACTCTTTGCCATGTCATTCTTTGTTGAATTCAAAGGGCTCTAGTGTATAGGGAGCATCCAACCAGATGAGGAATCATAGAGGAGGAGGAATGACCAATTCGAGAGGCCCGTTGGTTTCCGTGGTCCAGCAGAAGTGTGGAGACGATTCTACCTGGAGGCGGACTGGCCCAGCTGCCCACGCTTCTGGGGGCTGCAGAGCATGTCCACAGCACACGCATTCGATTTTACTTCATGCAGTAACATTAACTAGAGAAGGCCATTTAAAGGTTGCTCTAAATTTAAAAGCAATTTCTAACAATTAAAATTTGTCAAAGCTGAAGTTTAAAAAAGAAAGAAAAAAAAGCCCTTTACACTCAAAAAGAAACACAAAATACAAAGATTTCACTCAGCACAGCACCAGTTGCCTCTCATTTTAATGTGTAATATATATAGATTCATATTGAATATCTCCACGTATTATTCTGTACTGTACAAGGCCAGAGGTTTTCAAAACAAAAATCGTATTCTTCTGTCCCTTCACATCTGTTTCTTAGGCATACCTTCCTTCAGTGATACTACGATCCTCAAAGTGGTTTGCACAAAGAATGCGCATGTTAAGATAGGCATGAATTCAAATATCAAGTAAAGGTGTATGTCAACACCCCAACTTTAGACATTTGGAGCTCACATATGAAATATAAATGATAGCAATCACTTTCTGAAGGTAGTTAAAACCATGTATGTGAAAGTGCTTACGTAATAATTGGCCCCTAGAGAGGCTTAAAGCTAGTGATTACACCTCAAATTCAGTCTTTCACACACTAATTCCCAGTTTTAATACTTTGTCATTAAAAAATGTTCATTCAGTGGCCGACCTTCGTCATGGCCCCCCGACCCCCTCAGCCAGTGAAGCACTGTACAGGATTCTAGAGAATAAATAAAATTGATGGGTCTTCATGTATCTAAGTGCCACACCTCGCCAGGCAGCAATGAATAGAATTACCTGTTTAAGATGCAGGAAATGTTGGTTTAATGTCCCCAGAGGCATATGAGAAATCTATTGGCAGGAGGCAAGGATACCCTTCCTTCTGCAAGTTGCAGACTTTGGGATCACTGATTCTTGCTTCTAAATATCCCGTGTGCCTACTGGTTTCTCACAGAGCATGCCTGATCCCTTGAAATTACCTGGTTAAGTGTATGTGACCTCCTCGGACCACTGGGTGCAGCTCTCCACATGGTTCAGAGCTGGGCCGCAAGCATTCCTTTCAGAAGGTGTGGGACTTAACCACATTAAGATGATTCTGTATTATTCTGGGTATATAGAAAAATAGTCCTCAACATGCAGGCCATTCTGCGTTCATTGTGTGACTTCGTTGTAGCGAGCCTTTGGTGTAGGGCTGATAAGAAATACTTTCAGTTTATAAAAGCAAATGATGTACACAATAAATAGTTCTCCATTTTCAACTGGTTTGTAGAACAGCACAGTCTGGTCATTATATTTTATATTTCAACCAAAGCAACAACAACACCAAAAAGGAACAGATAAGGCACATAAGAAGCTTGTCTGTAACCATCTCCTGTCAGAAACTTCTCTGTGTGACCCAGTAACCTCAGCTGGCGTGAGAGGAGAGTCGAATCCTTTAAAGTATCATCCTAGAAAGGAGGCCACTTCCTCACATACAGACTGTTGCCTGGGACTTAGTTGTTTCTCAGGCATGTCTATTTTACATTTATTGTGTGTGTGTGTGTGTGTGTGTGAGTGTGTGTGTGTGTGTGTGCATGCGTGCGCATCAAAACGTAAGTACCGATGGCTTGCATGTGTCGCCTAGATGGCCTTGACATCAAGTTAAGAACTGAGCAAGATTAAAGCAAGAAAGAGCTCTACTACCATTTCTGAGCCGAGCTGTGTGAAATAGCTGGTTCTGTCCTTTGAACATCTCAGAGGAGACATGTTTATATACAGACTTGCTTAAATGAGTTTAGTTAGTTATCTAGTCAATGCCATTAGTAATTATAGCCAGTTTTGGTTAGCCTCTGTGCTAAAGAAGTTACCTTCTACCTAATTTAATCAATTTTGCAACCTTTTGAAGTAGTTGCTATCAGTGTGCCCATTTTATAAGAAGGTAAACTAAGGCACAGAGAAGAGAGGTAGCTATGTATGTCACATGGAGGTAGACACTAAGTTCTATGACCTTGAGAACATCAGTGAACCTCCTTGTGGAAAAATGTGCCACATCATGAAAGTGGCAGTAGCACAGGATGCAAACAAATTCCACCTGACCACAGAGCACAATTTTTAAAGCCCCACTGTCCATATTCATTGCTCTCTATCTCTGTGTCCTATCCAAATAGCATCACCTGGGTTTAGGTCATAGAAGTTCAAGTCATTAAATTTCCCCTTGATTACTGTCTTATCATCATTTCCTTTTCACCATCAAGATTTCTTTTTAAAGTGAAAGCAAGCATCGGATCTAAAAGCCCTTACTTGGAGAATTTATCTAGCGTTCAAATTATGATTCATAAATTTATGATTCATGATTCTAAGATGCAATAAGTGCTAAAGGAACTTTTCCTTTTCCTTTAGGTCCCAGATGAATCATATTTCCTAGAGGAGACTCTTCCAACCTCCCCGACTGTGACCTGCTGAATGTCCAGAAGAGAATTGTGCCCGCCCTTGTCTGGTGTGTAAGTTTACACCTACTTGTGCAGTTTCTTGATTGGCATTCATCTTTTGTACGAGACTTTGCTCTATGAAAGCAGGAACAATATTTGCCTACTGATTTACTCACCACCAAAGCACCGTCTCTAGCAGCTAGTAATCCCTGAGTGTCTGTTAAATGAGTACAGGAACAGCCTCCATACTTGCCCTCTCTAGCGATCACGCCACCTCCCTTCGTGGGCCCGGACCTTCTAATACGTGATACGGCCAAAGGTATGGTTTCACGGATGACAGTGATGACATGGACGAGACAGAGATGCTGCCTGTCTTCTCTTCCAGCCCCAGTCCCTAGGCAATAATTGAACAAAGTTGATAGCTCCTTCCGTGCCTACCTCTTACTATCCTCACCATTTCCCACCAAACCAGACCCACTGCCAACAATAATGGGGCAGGTATGACGTTATGTCATTGAAAGGCACAGAGGGGGAGAAACAGAAGGTACGTGTGTCTTCGGTCTGCCTCACCCCAGGAGTCGTTTGAAAGAGGCCTTGTCCTGTGTGAGTACTGCCTCTTTCCAGGTCTCTCCATCCCTTCTCCCCAGTGGTCATTCTCACAGTGTCCTTTCTCTACACTACACAGTCTGTGCCATATCACTCTCCTAGGACTGGCACCCTTTTACACAAAACCAGGAGGTTTATATGCCAGCACTGCATCCAAAATGTGGTGAATACCTCTCAGCTTATGGATGGGCTCTGGAGTGGACACCAGTCCCCTGACCAGAGAAAGCTGTGGCTTATTACTGTTTAAGACTCTTAGAAATGAGCTCACGTTTTAAGGGGATAACTCGTGTCTTCCCTGAGGTGCTCCAGTCCCATTTATGAACAGAACCGATGACCTAGTGTGCCTTCCATCCTACCTCTGTGGGACAGGGCATTATCCAGGTATCCTGTGGGGCCTGGGGCATTCAAATCTTTCTTAATCCTGATGTAGCTAAAAGTATAAAAGGTTCTCTCTTAGCCATTCGGGATGGCTGGGCTCCGTTTCCATGAAATACTTTCCACCTCCATTGCCACCAAGGTAAAAAGAGGAAGGGAGATAAGGCTAGGAGCTGTTGTCACTTTATTTTATGACATAATCTGTAATGTTCATAGTGTAGCTTAAGTCTCACTCTCTCCTCTTTTATATTGTAGCAGTCACCATGTGTAGTTATTTTTTTAAATGTGAAAATCATCCATTCAGTTTTGAAAGTATGTAATTTTCCTGGTAGTTTTTAGGAACTTATGGGACACTGTCTCACTAAAAATGCCACCAAAACCAACTGTTGAGAAGACAAAGCTGATTTTATTGCTTCCCAAGGTCAGAGAATGCATTATCTTGATAGAATCTTAGCTGCTGCTTCAAGGCTGAAAGGCAAAGTTGGAATTTTTATGAGGTTTGAGAATGTGGTTTAAGGTGAATCTTGTGTTCTGCAAGTTTGATGAGGAATGTATAGAAACCACTGTTGAGGTCTGGCAAACACAGCAAGGTGGAGATTTTTAGGCAACAGTCTCAAAAGGTTTCAATAAGGAGAAAAGAGTGGTTTGAGGGGGTAAAATGTGACTTTTGAAAAGTTGAAATGTGTGATGTTCCTTTAGATGTCTTTTTTTGGGGGGTGGTAGAGTGATTTTCTTTAAAAAAAATATAGCTCTTTGCAAATTTTATCCTCTTGAGCAAAAATTCCTGGAATAGTAAAGTCATTAGTGAAGACAGCTGAACAGTACAGTTCTGTGAAGGTAGATAGTAGTAAGCTGTGTGATTCTGGATGATTTCAGCTCTCAAATACATCTCAATTTTAAGAATCTTGATTCAATTCAAATTAAGGATTCCAAAATTGGGCTAATGGCTTAGGCTTAAAAAAAGTTAAATAACTTGTATAAGACCAACTGTTTTCAGAACCAGGATTTTCACTCAAGCTATCATTTTCTGTCTAAGTACATGTTGCCACATCTGTAGAAATTCTTGTTACAGTCATGTCACTGCTGATTAGAGGAAAATGTGTATCTCACAGTAGAATTCATCATGATTTTTCTTTATGCTAGTACAGCTAATTTTGTAAAACATTATGCTGGGATAGTAAGTACCCTGGTTAGTGTTTCATGACATTCTTATTTATAATAAATATCCCACCAAGTCCAAAAAGTAATTCAAGGTACCTAAGGCGCTGCCTAACATTTTGTAGAAAGAGACTATGTTTAATTTTTCTTTTTTTTTTTCTTTCATTTTTTTTTCCATCACAGAGTCTAATACAGTTCCTTTCACATGTTAGGATGGATGAATAAGAATGTGATAAAATACTTCAACAGTTAAATATATTAAAGATAATTTCAATAATTTACTTGCTTAATAAATGAATGATGATTCAGAGGACTATTCTGGATGGTACAACATCAAAGAGACTTCATGACAACATTGGTTGTAACTATTACATATTTATAAATCTCCACTGTAATTTCTTTTTGACTTACTTTTAACTTAATGGGGTACACTGATGACTTAGCACTGGGAAAGAGTTTGCCATCACATCTGCATACAGCTGGAAGTACTACAACTTCCATTTGTGAGGTTCATTTTTCCCTCCACTGCTATTCATATCCTCATTTACTGTTAAGTGATTTAATCATTATCTTAGATTTCCAAAGGTCCTTTTCATAAGGTGGCCCCACCTTGAGCTGGTGTCAGAGGACACTTATTAGAGGTAGGACTTTATCACTGCTGAGTGTGATAAATTAGAGGGGATGAGTGATTATTATCAGTGATAGTGAGGTGCTACCCTCTTCTAGTTTCAGGGAAGGCCACATGGGGAGCAGTGCCCCTCCAGCTTCTAGGCAGAATGATATCAGGGAGGACTGGGGGGTTGGGGGAACCTGAACTCCCAGCCCCGCTCAGTAATAATGAGAAGTCTCTCTCCTGTCACTGCACCTGAGTCATAGTGGGAAACCTGGACTGCCTCACCTTGGCAGGGATTGGTCAGCACTCTAGAACCACTGCCAGATCAAACCTGCTAAAACACAATACTTAAATACCACACTGACTCTCATAATATAAATTCCTAGATGTTCAAGTTTCAAGGGAAATCATTCATCACACCAAATACCAGGAACATCTTAACTCAAATGAGAAAAGGCAAGAAACAACAACACTAAAATGATATAGAAATTGGAATTATCTGGTTAGAATTTTAAAGTAGGCCCCATAATAATGTTTCAGTGAGGAATTGTGAACACACTTGAAACAGATGGAACAATAGAAAATCTTGGGATGGAATGAGAAAACGTAAAAAACCAAGTGAAATTTTTAGAACTAAAAAATACAATATCCTAAATAAAAACATGAATAGACGAGCTCAACAATAGAATAGAGGAGAGGGGGGGTGGGGGGAATCAGTGGACTTGAAGATAGAATATAAATTCTTCAATCTGCAAATCAGAGAGGAAGTAGACCTAATAAAAAAACTGAACAGAGGCTCAGGGAACTCTAAGATTATAACAAAAGATCTAATATTTGTACCATTAAACTTCCAGAGAAAGCACAGAAAGAAAGCAGAGGTAAAAAGAAATAAAGGCGGAAAACTTTCCAAATTTGGCAAAATACATAATCCAACAGATTCAAGATGCTGAGTAAACCCATAAAGAGTAAAATAGAAAGACAAATTATACTCAACCTGAAAACTAATATCAAAACAAAAAATATTGAAACTGGCAGTAGGGGAATAATATCTTACATACAGAGAAAAACCAATTGAAATAAAACTACATGTTTCCTTAAGACCAGGAAGGCCAGAAAGTAGTTGCTCAATATTTTCAAGTGTTGAAAAAAAAGACCAGTTGACATGGAACTCTATAGCCAGTAAAAGTATCCTTCAGAAATAACGGCTAAATCAAACATGTTCAGATGAAAATACTGTTGATCCTATCACCAGCAAACTCATTAGAAAAGAAGGACTGATGGAATATCTTTAAGCAGGGAAGAAATGATAAAAGAAGGAATCATGAAACAACATAAAGGATGGAAGAACAGGGAAAAGAGTAAAAATGTGAATAAGTACAATAGGTATTTCTTTTCCTTTTGAGTTTTTCCCAATAATATTTGACAATTGAAACAAATTAAAAACAGTCTGATGTGGTGCGAAATGAAAACAGAGGAAACTGTTAAGACAATTCTGTTCCACAAATTACACAAATCTATCAATGTGATAAAATTGTACAGAAATAAATATCCACAGACACAAGAGCATGTAAAACTGGGAAAATCTGAATAAGCTTAAAACGATACCAACACGAATTTCCCATTTGTGTTATTGTACTGAAAGTTATGCAGGATGTTATCCTGGGGGAAACTGGGTGAAGGAGATGTGGCACTTCTGTATATTATTTACTACAAAGACATATGAATCTATAGTTATCCAAAAATAAAAAAACGCATTCTTGAAATGGAAGCTGTTAAAAACAAGCCCAGATGGTCCAAACACAGAGGCAAATACCTGCAAAAGCTAGTGAGAAAAATATTAGACTACAAATACTGCTGAGCTAGTTAGTAACTGGTATGCTGGGATAGACAAAATAATAAAAATAAGTTGTTACTTAGGAAAGGCAACTAGTAACTCAGGAAAGATCTCACAAGGTCGTCACAGTCCATGGAAGATCTTTCTGTTTGCAAATCCATTATCTTGACTTCAATCAGAACACTCAGAATTGATTCATCTCTGCAGACCGATTTATAGTAATCTCACAAAAGACTAGCATTTCCATGAGCAGAAACATGGGGAAGGTCTTTCTTTGCTGACCCTCTTTCCTAAATTCCTCTCCTTTTTCTAGATGTTCCTCTTTCAAAGCCCCCAAACAAACATCCCATCTTCATTGGAGAAACATATCTCCCTGGTTCCTGCTTGAATTCTGCAAGATGCATGCTTTCAACTGACCACTGAGGGAGTTTAATGGACCTCGCTCATCCCTGAACTGTGATTCTCGGAGGAACAAATATCAGTATTCTGGTTTCAGTTTAGTTTAAACTGAACTATAATTTCAAGTGTGACTAAACTGTAAACTTAAAATTTAGTATTTATTTCTTCCTTAGGAAATAAATACATGCTACCCAAGTGAGCATTCATTTTTCATGAAGGCCATACACTTAAGTCTCAAATGAGAAAAGGAAATTTTCTCCCATTAATCTGACTTTGACCTGCTCTTTACAAGGCAGAAACCTCTACATTATTCTTATTAAGAACATCTGTTTCCTTTCTGGGCTTGTCCTGTGTTATGAAGACCACAACACCGTAAATAACTCCCTCTTTGGCAGCCAGTACAAGCTCAATAGGCACTTATTTTTTTTTTAATTTTATAGTAAGTGAAAGAGGAGATATAGAAGAAGAGTATGTTTTATTATATGAACCTCAGACATTTTTTATTCCTTCATTTCTGAGCTTTACCCCAGTTTTACCTCTTACCTTACCTAAGTATTTCTTTTATGTACTTTTCATAATCACAATTAATTAGTTAGGTCTGGAACAATTATTTTAGTTATATCATGCTTAATTCCATGCTGGACTCTAAGATCCTTAAGGACAGGGACCATGTGTGTCTTGTACCTATCACAGGTGAGTAGCAGGAACTCAATAAATAGTTGTCAGATGGGTGGATGGATGGGTGGATGGAGCGGTAGATGGCCTGACAAGAACTCTGTGCCTCGGCATTTCTATATGTAAATGGACTTGTTGTGACGATTGCACGTGGTATCACATGCACACAGAAAAGTCTGGGGCTCTCCCTTCTTCCCTTTCCTTGCTCCCTCCCTCCCTTCCATCCCTCTTTCCTTCCTTCCTTCCTTCTTATCCACCCAGCTACATATTTAATCTGCATCATAGAACACAAATATAAATTAAGGTCTAGCAAAGGTTATAGGTAACCAGTCTCTGCTTATAAAAGACACTTACTATATAACTTGTATAAAATTGTAATAACATGCTCACCATAGTCAATTTGTAAAATGTAAAAAGAACGAAAAAGAACCAAAGAATTGCCCATGGTACCAAAACAATTGTTAAAATTTTAATAGATTTATTTCAAGCCTTTTTCTATGAATAAACTTGAGTAAAATATCAACAGCCAGACCATTAAAAAGCAAACTCTAAAATAAACCCTAAAGGAGATGATTAAACTCTAAAGTATATGATTGAATTGATGTTAACTGAAGTATTTAGTAGGTATAATATATTTTAAATAATGTTTTTTCAATTATAAAAGTGATTTCTATTTGTATAGATTGATAAATACAGAAAATAAAAAGAAGAAAATAAAAATACTCCATGTTTCACTGCAACTTTTTTCTGCACCTCCATTTCAACACTTTTCCAGATGTGTATTATAAATATTGCATGTTCTAAAAGATATAAAACATTTAATATTTATTAATATCTGTAGTATAAGACAAATATATAATAATTAACAAATTTTTCTACTTATTAAATATTCTCTGTAACCACTTCATTTAAAGAATAGTCCACTGTTTTAATGTGG